>OW240920.1:88741881-88807856 GCA_933207985.1 Pelobates cultripes
TACAATCTAGAGGAGGTGGGGTAAAAAAAAAACACAATAGGAAGGGTATTGAGATAGACAGGAAATAGACATGGTGGGAAAGTAGCAGAACTGGAGGTGAGAGTGGAGTGTGGCCCTACAGGAGAGAGCGAGAGGAAGGTTTGAGATATAGAAGTTACTCTTGGAGGCCATAAGCATTCCTGAAAAGATGGGTTTTGATGGACTTTTTAAAGGATTGAAGACTAGAGGAGAGTCTTACAGGGGTAGGCAGGCTGTTCCAAAGGAAAGGAGTCGCCCTTGAGAAGTTTTGCAGGTGTGAATTTGCAGTGCGAGCAGCGGACAGGAGAAGGTCATCAGTAGAGCGGAGAGGCCGAGAGGGGGCATACCTATGAATCAGTGAAGAAATGTAAGGGGGGCTAGAGTTGGTTAGAGCCTTATAGGTAATGGTTAGTATTTTAAATTGACACCTGTAGGGGACAGGAACCAGTGTAAGGATCGACAGAGGGGTGAGGTGTGAGAGGAGCGACAGAAAAGAAAAATCAGCCTGGCAGCAGCAATCACCACAGATTGTAGGGGGGCGGTATGGCTTCTGGGAAGACCAATTAGGAGAGAATTACAATAATCAATGCGAGAGATTACTAGAGCATGGACAAGCTCCTTGGCAGCATCTTGCATAAAAGAGGGGTATATGCGGGCAATGTTTTTAAGATGGAATCGACAGGTTTTAGCAACAGACTGGACATGAGGCGCAAAGGTGAGGCCAGGATAAAAAGTGACACCAAGACAACGAGCTTGAAAGGATGGGGTGAGGCAGGTACCGTCAACCTGCAGGGAGAGTGAAGGAGGAAGATCAGTGTTATGAGGAGGAATCATTCTATACAACATCACAACTTTGACAAATAACAAAAATAGATGTGCATAGAGAATCCAACTCTAAGCCTGCCTCTCAGGGCTGTCAGTCAGCCAATCTGTATATATGTTTTATTTTTATTTTTTTACATTTTGAATATATTACTTTTATAATCAGTTAAAAAATATGGGGTCGGGGGTGGAGCTGAACAGGCAAGCTAACTAGAAGCACATTGCCAGAGCTCCTGCAGTGTAGGCCCAAATTCTGCAAATAACCAGAGAGTAACTTCTGAGATTTCCACACAAACCAGCCGGTGGGCCGGGGGAAGCAACTATGAACATCCGGTACCAAATTTGAAGCCCAACTCGACCGAGAACCGCAGGGGTAAAATGAGGCCTAGGGGAGGCAGGGTGGAAGGACGGCTGCCTTCCCGCCGGATTCCAACTGCAACACATGAATGCAAACCACGCACCCGGCCCTTTGGACTGGTGGGGGATATCTCGGGCCCTCCCGGGCTGAGAGCAAGAAGGGGAGTACCACGGAGGCACCGGCTACACCAGCGGAGAGAAGAAAAACGAATACCTCAGCGACATGATCTGACTCCCCGCACCAACCCGAAAGGGCCGACCCTGGAACAAGAAGGTTCTCAGGTTCGTGGCCTACGAGCACCAGCTCTGCCACAGTCCCGGGGCAGGAGAGGATCCCGCAGCTGAGACGCCGCGGCCCTGCCTTATCGAGACAGAACCTCAACATGAGGCCCAAATCTGGCCGACAGCCGACAACAGGCGGTTACCGGGCCTGCAGCGACGAGACTCTTACCCTGATACAAGCCCGAGGGACGAACTCCCTCCTCACCACTGCAGCCTTCGGTGACTACCTGGATGTCTTCATCTGCACCAGACATGCGGGACTCTGCACGGCGAAGAAGCAAGGCCAGCAACTAACGGCTCCCAGGGTAGACGTGGACCTGCCAAGCCGGGGCATCGGCTGACAGTGCCATATGCTCCCGAATGAGGTACCCGTGCCCCCCTCAGGACTTACCGATATACCCTAGCCATTGATACCCAGGTGGTCAATAATGTCAATGTTAAGCTACAGTTAAAGTTCTGCCAACCGTAAGGGACTGGGGCCATACGAAACAGAGGTTTCCTTACCATGTTCTATGTTAGCAATCGGAGATAGCCTTAACACGTCTTGGCAAATAGGGATTCTCCTTATATGTTTTATACAAGCATCCAGTGTTATCTTTTACTTGTTTTATAATGGCAAACAGTACTTCCTTTTATATGAGTTATATAGGCAATAAGTGATACCTTGCAAATGTCCTATGGTGGCAGCCGGTTAAACACTTTACACGCTCTCTCTTAGCAATCAGCGATATCTTTATATTGGCAACCAGTGAAGATATGGTACATTATTTTACTCAGTGCAGCATCGCCCTCAGCCACAACCTAACCTATATTTCACTACTGCAATACATTTCAGCTTGTTACTATTGTAACCAGCAGATACAAGCAACCAAGAGCCTAGACATGTTGAAAGTGTTCATCAGTATACCTACTACAAAGGCCGATGTACTCGGCGTTAAGCATTGATTATCTTGTTTTGTTTTATTTTACTCTAGCTAATCGTATTTTGACAACATAACCGTTTAGGCAAGCATGATATAGAAAGTGAGAGCTGTCTTCCCAATTAATCGTATTTCTAAGCCTCAACAAACCTAACCTTGTTACATACACATTCAGTCTAGCATAAACATATCTTCAATCTGCTCTGATACTCGAATGCTTAAGCCTGATTAAAACATAAAATTCTGCATGTTAATCTTGTGCTCCGCATGTTGCACGTGGGAAAAGCTAGAGGACTGCCTTTGGGGCACCTCTCGCCTGTTTGTGTTAAATCTCTGCACAGCAAAAATAAAAAATTTACAAATTTTTTATTTTTTTTAAATATGGGGTCCCCCAGAGATGA
This sequence comes from Pelobates cultripes, assembly GCA_933207985.1. Lineage (NCBI taxonomy): Eukaryota > Metazoa > Chordata > Amphibia > Anura > Pelobatidae > Pelobates > Pelobates cultripes. The sequence goes on from OW240920.1 coordinate 88,744,682, forward strand.
GAAAATAGAGGTGCTACACACAATCTCTGAATGGACACATGGAGTTATGGACACATACATGATGCACCAACCAGGGCCTGGGTTCACCTCTTGCCTTGCTCTGGTTCTACTGGGACACATTTCTGGATTCTACAGACTTCACTTTCCTCGTACCACCAGGTTGTTCATGTGTTTATTGATCACCTTAGTATTTCTTTCCCCTTAAATAACCACATTCTTTGTTGTACTCCAGCTGCCTTTTTGACGACGCCATAATTTGTGTGGTTATTGGTTTTGAAGTTGTAATGCCTACACAGTTTTCTGCCGTTCTCACTATTACTACACCTCTCACTATTATTTAACATTGGCTTTATTACTCATCTGTTCCGAGTGAGTTTTTGAGCTGTTAATGCCTATTTCTCTAAGAAGTTATTGTTCTGTCTGCTTTTCTTTAAATAAACAGACAAAATGTGGGGTATCCCATAGTTTCCCTTTAAATATAATTTTGGCTGGGTCTCCACTGAGAGAGATTCCCTCCCACACAGTGAAATTGACATTTCTTGTGTAACACTGCTCCAAAGCAGTCATTCAAAAAGTGAATCTGTCCTGGATGATATAGCAACATGTACCAAATGTTGAACAAACATCAGACAAAATGTATTCCAATTAATTGCAAAAAGACACTACAGTCCATCAACATGCAAGCTGTCCATAGGCTTTGCCTTTAGCGGCATGCAGTGGACTCTAATGTGATAATTTCTTGCATGAAGTAAGCGTAAATTCCACCAAATGACTTGATTTATGACTAACAAGAGCAAACTGACAACCAATGATGAGAAAATGCAGTGTTTACATAACAGCCTAGTGATAACTTCACTGGCCACTCCTCAGATGGCTGTTAGAGATCCTTCCTGGGTCATGGCTGCCTAAAATGCATCCAAACATTCAGTATCTCCTCCCTCTGCATGCAGACCCTGACAATGTTTACTGCAAAAAGCCTGAAGGTAATGATTCTACTCACCAGAACAAATTCAATAAGCTGTAATTGTTCTGGTGACTATAGTGTCCCTTTAATCTTTCACATATTAAATATATAATATATATATATTTTTTTTTTATTGGGATTTTCATAGCATGTTACATAATACAAAAAACATGAAACATTAGACGATGTGTATACATTCGTTGGATAGCGTTCATCTTACCTTTAACTTTTCTATAAATTTTTCACATCACATTCATTATGTTTCGTTCATATATTTAAAAGAAAATGTAGCATCACATGGAAAAAGGTATTTTTAATGTTTTATTCAATTATGTCTTAATGGTTCCCTGTCAGGTATGCATGATGAATTTAAAATTTAGGACAAACTTATTCACATTTCTAAAATAGTTTTAAAAACCTCCAACCCAGACCATTTTTTTTTTTTTTTAGGTATTGCTCATTTGGTTTGTCAAGCCTTTATTTTACTTCTAATACTGATAAGACATAAAATCCTTGCAGTATATCCACAAATATTTCATTTATGATACTCTTGCAGTTAGAACCACTGTGTTCTAGTAATCAAATAAAGCCTTTAAGGAATGCCAGTAAATTTACTGATGTGAATTATTCCCTTTTGAGTAGCTCTACAATAGACAGCCTACCAATAAAGAATACAGGTTTTAAAAAGCATGAATTAAATTGAGTTGAACAGGATGTCCTATAAATTGTGAATTATACCAGTGTTTCTCAAGCTTTCCCAACATAATTTTCCTTAAAAATCTGTTATTATGCATAATGATACTTCCTTTATTTGTACCCAGCTTGGCATTTAGACTTGTGTAATAGGCTGTGTTTAACTCTGCAGTGATTGAGTACTAATGAAGACCTTTAAAAGTGAATCATTAGATGCTGAATAATATAAAGAAACTATCGCTATATGTTACTTGTAAAAAGACTTTGTCATTGTTGGATTTAGATGACGGAATACACGTGTATGTTCTATTATGCACTGGGTTAATAAACAGACATTATCACATTGCTCATGCTAGACAGATATCCTCACAAAGGGCAATGGGTAAGGTGTTTGTAAAGGTGAGGGGGTAATGTTGAGATCTAAAATTATTTGTTAATGATGAAATTATTCTATGATACAAAAAAAAGCTTTAATTTTATTTACCACAATGTGAATTTCTCACTTATTGAAAAGTAACAGAGCTATACTGCAACGGGAGCATACTTCCGAGTGCAGTTTGAAGAATTAAAGAAGCACTGGTTTTGATGACAGCTCACCGGGCAGCCAACACACAACCTAAAACCTTCTTCCAAGCTCTCGAGTATTTAAGTAATTGGCTGTAGGCAATGCAGGATACATTGCAGAGTGTACGCTTTACCTGACCTGTATTGTGCCTTTCTGTGTATTCTGTGCCCACTGTATGTATGTGCTAATGAGGGCTCTAACTGGTACGGTGGAAATCATTTCCTTCTCAATTGGCTTTCATAATTTGTGTGTGTTTCTCTGTCTGTCTTTCTGACTTCCTTGTTAACTACTCATTAAAATAAAAAATGTCCCCTCTTTGGTGGGAAATTTAACAAATTGCCTGCTCTTGGCAGACTGTCAGTTATCTCAGACCAATTTAAACACTGTGCACCTTTATAATTATAACATATATAAACAGATTCAGGGCTAGGAATAAGATAATCATGGATGAAGTGCAGTAGAAATACATGGCAAAATCTTTCCCATCCTATATTTTAAATGAGAATCAGGTTAACACACTTCCCACATACAGCAAAACAGCGTGTGGGCTTATTTTAAGGGTGTATGAAGCAGGGGAGTGGGCAGTGGGGATTGCTAATCATTTACAAATATCATACTCTTAACAATTTCTATAAATGTATTGAATAATGGATTTGTGAGAAACTACATATTTATATGAACAAAAAGGTGAGGCTAGGCATATTAAATAGGCTTATATTTTATTATTCTGGTGGAATATTTGGCTTATTGGAAATGGCAGTTTATGGTATCCCTAAGGGATACTGATTTTGTTACAAAAGAATTCTCCCCTGCCAACACCCACCCCCCTGATGCCCCCCGGAAAACACCATCCCTATAGCCTTTAAATGGAAGTGTTAATTAACCCTAAGAGTAACCCCTTAGAGTGCCAGTGAAGTTTTTATTTTACTATCTCTACTGGAAGCTTGACCAATTCTGAGCATTTGGCCAAATCAAACAAGTTACCTGAAGAAACCAATATATAGTTTTTTAAACGACAGGTACATCTTTAATTTGAAACCATATGGATCCACATAGCACATCATTTAACGTGAATAAAATATAAAAAATATGAATAAAGTGAAAAAATACATTTATTTTCCAGATTCACCTATAAATTAATTGCTTTCTGTTGTGTCATTGTTTCCTTATGTCTGTGTGTGACACCTGACAATTAAAACAGGTTATTGTCGATTCAATATTAACGATTCTTTGATGACAGACTCGTTGATAATCTTTGTATTCCTGCACCCAATAAACAGCAGTGAGTGGATAAAATCAGTTACTCGGGGGGAATTCACAAGCCAGGTTATAGATACTACAGTGGGACCTCGGTTTACGAATTTAATGCGTTCTCCGGGACGTTTCTTATTGCGAAACATTTGTAAACCGAAACGCGGTTTCCCATAGGAATGCACTGAAAACCAATTAATCCGTTCTGGAGGTCAGAAAAAAGTCAAAATGAGCTGGCATGGAAACCAACCCACAATGCAGAAAACACAGTAAAAGGCATGCAAACGACGAATCTCAGCTCCCTATCTTTCCACAGCTTGAGAAATGCACCAAAAAGTCCCAAAACAACTGAAAACTATTTCCAGAATGGCTCCAAAACTCGATGCAAAACTCGCTCCAACACCTCCACACTCGACGCCACGTGCTACCCACAGGCTCCAGCATGCAGGGGGCGGTGCTATAAACCTCCCAGGTGCAATGCATCCTGTGGAAACTTGCTTTGTATTGCAAAAAAAATTTGTAAACCATCCATTCTCTATCTATTAAGGATGGTAGCAGGACTGGTAGCAGGACTGCCATCAGGGGGTGACAACCATGCACCTGCATCTGGGGGCCAACCAATGGTCCCTATATCTTTACGTGGCCGGTCAGCACTGCAAACACGTAATAGCGCGACTGGGCCCCTTTAAAAAAATTGCAGCCACACCACAAGTAGTGCTGGGAGGAAGTGATGGCTCACTCCGCGTGGGAGAGAGGAGGCAGAGTTGACACCGCGAGGAGTTAGAGCCAAGCCCACACCAACTCCCATTAGCCCCAGCCACCCTCCTGCAATGAAAAGGTAAGAAACAGGAGGGTGGCCGAAAAATGAGCTGTGTATGTATGTGTGTTTGTGTGTATGCCTGTCTGTATGCATGTCTGTATGTATGTCAGTATGCATGTCTGAATGTCTGTAGATTTGTCTGTATATATGTCTGTAGGTATGTATGTCAGTATGTATGTAGGTATGTCAGTAGGTATGTATGTCTGTTGTATGTCTGTATGAATGTATGTCAGTCTGTCTGTATGTATGCATGTATGTATGTCAGTAGGTATGTCTGTATGTATGTATGTCAGTATGTATATATGTCTGTGTATCTGTATAAGTGTGTATGTCTGTTTCAGTATGTGTGTCTGTTAGTATGTATGTGTGTGTGTCAGTATGTATCTTTGTGTGTATCTGTGTTTTTTTTGTATCGGTGCGTGTGTTTGTGTGTGTATTCCTGTGGGCGGGATTTGGAGGCAGGCCCTGAGGGCAGGGTTGGAGACGGCCCCCTGTGGGCCCAGACCCTGAACTGTGTTAGGGGCCCCAAAATTTCTGATGGCGGCCCTGGAAGGTAGCCAGAGGTGTCTCTTTTCATAAAACAGTTAGACCCCAAAATAGTTTAATTAACTTGTCACCCACTAGCCATGGTTGAAGGGTAAGAGTGGGACCACAAATCAGTTCTCGCCATAATTCAATAATATTAATAACTTAATACTTACAGCTGCCCATCTGAATTTAATTTGACCAACAGCTGCTAATTATGAGTTTTGGGGATTAGGGGAGAACAATAGGCATCAATTCCTGAATATCTCCACCCACTCCCACCATTATGGTATTAACAATGGTACTAACAAACAAATGTTTTACTTTTTTTTTTTTTTTTACTTGTTTTACCATTGTTGTGGTGTGAGGGTATTGGTATGTCCATATCTTGAGGTGTTTTTTTATGTATTTGCTTATTTAGTTCAATTTGTTAGGAAATAGGTTATTGTACTGGTAAAAGGGTCTAATAATACACCAAGTATTTATACTACACAAGGAAGAAGCAGCTCCCTGCAGTGGACAAAATACACACGGAAATTCAACAAGACAAGTTCCACTTATGGACCTAGCGAGTCCCATGCTTAAATAAGCTTACAATCTAATGGGTTACTATTGACAAGGTATTTTTAGGGATTTTGCCATTGTTTGACCATTTTTCTACCATTTAGAACTGATAGGCACAGGGTTAGGCAAGTTGACATGCTGAGAGAACAGATGGGAATATGAAAATATGAGCATCAGCCAATTATTGTGATAGACTCTGAATAATATAGTTCCTGGCGAATGTGATGTGGGCTGGTCATTTGAGGCTCATTTTTAAAGGCACTAGATTGCCAAGAATCTACCTTGATATGTTTCCACTTGCACTATGATATGTTCATCAGATCTCTTATTGCAGGCATTATTCAACTATAAGACACAAATAATTGCACATCTACGTAAAGGAGAGCCCAAGGTATAAACAATAAAGGGAGTATTTATCAAGGTGTCTGAAACGTGACAGTTAAATTCTGGCATTATTTCCTCATAGTAAATTCCTCTAGATTTTGCAGAAATTCTTGTTTAAAAAAAAAACACAAACTTAGAGTGGTGGAAAAAAGAGAAATGAAACAGAACACTTTTCTATCTGAAAAAGTGGTATAAGGTCTGGCAAATCCATTGTGTTGGCAAAAAAAATCATATGTTCAAAAATTAAAGGGACCACCAGCTTAATGCAGTTGTTTTGATGAGTATAATCATTCCCTGCAGGGATTTCCAGGTAAACACTACGTTTTCAGAGAAAAGGCAGTGTTTACATTGCCCCCTAGGCACACCTCCAGTGGCCACTTATTAAATGGCTACTAGAGGTGCTTCCTGGGGCAGTGCTGCACAGTAGGCAGCACTGCTGTTCAGCATCTCCACGCACTGCACGGAGACACTGAATTTTCCTCATAGAGATGCATTGATTCAATGTATCTCTATGTGGAGATGCTGATTGGCCAAAGCGGCATTTCGCCCCGCCCCATTCCGACTCCTTGCCTATTCCAGCCTATGGGAAAGCATTGGATTGGCTAAAAATTGTTAATTCTGATGTCACCAAGGAGTCGGATCAGGGGTGGGGCCAGTGCCGGCGGACCCACGCAACGCTGGAAATAAGGTGAGTTTTAACCCCTTTTAAGGGGGCTAAGGGTAGCTAGCCACCTAAAGGGTGGTTTTAACACTATAGGGCCAGGAATACATGTTTGTATTCCTGACCCTATAGTGTTCCTTAAGGTTAGAACGGGAAAAGAAAGAGCAGATGCAAATAAAAAGAACTGACAAAATTGTGCCACAAATTTGCCAAAACTTTGCCATAAAAATGATACGATAATTCCCACTATATAATTACACATAAGAATAATACATTGAACCCATTGTGTAATTTTCCAATGAGTAAGACTGCTATGGAGGTAATAGGGTGAACGACACTGCACGCACATCTTCTTATGAGCACATACCTTCGTATGAGCACTGCTTTCCAATATAAGAAATCGGTTTGTGATAAATGAGCCCATCATTGTGTAAATGATGCTCTGACAAAGTTCATTAGACTGATCTCAAATTAATGATGTCACACTACAAAACCTTCAACTGCTTTCCATGAGTCAAAAAAATATCATAAATTCATTTAAATTATCTAGCAATGATCATCATGCTTCTGTTCCTTTAGTAGCAATAACATAGTGAAGATCTGTGTGATGCTCATCCAGTAACCATTCTCATCTCCACATGTTGTCTTGCTGCCCATTTACCAAAACAATTGGCTTTTTTATAAATCATGCAGTAAAAGTAAAAATCAAATCACCAACATAAGAAAGAATCCAACTTTCCTCTGGGACAAATAAAACTCACTTATCCAACTCCTGTCAAAAGACAAGTTTCAAGGAGGGAAATCTATCAGTGATCTGTTCTAAAAAGTTGTCTAAAGCACTAAAAGGACCATTGAAACCTGTGGAGCCAACAGACACATTCCATTGTTGACTCCTGCCATTTTATATGTTTGCACCACTTTTTAGAACACAACACTGATAAATCACCACCAACAGCGTAATACCTACCCTTTTCATCTCACCACAACAGTGGTGGATCTTTTTTTCTTCAAATCAACTATTCTTGTCTCTATGTTGCAATTATGTTCTCAGTTGACTACAATTGGGTGGTTTGTGAATAAAATAAACTTGAATTTGAGTACGGTTCAAGCAGCTTTCTCACCTTGCTTCGGATTTGTCCTGAAGTCGACACCTTCCGAATAAGTTTGTGAGAAATGCCTTCTTGTTCCCCTTCGCTGTCAGAAGATTCCTCCCCAGTCGCTTCTGCAGTGGGCAGTTTGTCAGAGTCAAGTGAGGAAACAGAATCCCGCGTTCCTCTTTCGAACGCATCACATGGTGATAACTTTTGAGCCATGGTCTTCTGGGGTCAAAGTTCAGTGACAACCCAGTATTTTTCTATAACAGAACAATACCAATAAATAATACTTCTTCACATACGTAGGTATATGCTTGATATCACACAGAAGAAACCTTTACATCACAAATGCCTTTAAATATTAATAAGGTCAGTAGCAAGTACTGAAGAAAAAAAGTATTGTTTCACCCAAGGTAATAGGTACAATGGAACTTCCTTCTCAAAAATAAGCAAGTGTCTCAGACATTCCTGTATAGTTATAAGATTAATCATCTCCGTCTGTTGGGTTAACGGGCTGCAATATGTAAAATAAAGAAATAAAATAAAACCTTACGGATTATCATGACCACTTGATCACTGCTGGTTCTCCAGTCGGGTATAATAACACATAATGCAGATATTACTTTATCTAATAAAATGTTGCTATTCAATTGCAAATCATTTAATTTCAGCTTTGAAATGATGTTGAGCATACAGTGCCATATCTCTTGTTTTTGCTGGTAAACGCTGATGATGTTTTCAGAAAAATGCATATACAATATGTGTACATGTTTTTTTCACATACATTATGCAATCACACGAAGGTGTAATTTTTATTTGTGGACATCTATGGTATTCACATTGCATTGTGTGCTTAATTTCAATGTCAGGACACAATCAACAGTTTGTTTTTTTTCAACAGATAATTTTCCATTTAAATTTGGGTGTACAATTTCACATTACAATGTCAAATATAGGCCTCTTACCAATGAAATATAATGCATACACACATATATGCTGATAATAGCATGTTTAGCTAATAATAGTCATAGATACAGATCCAGGCATAACTGTGTACGCAGTTATGCAGAGATGATTTCAGCTGTATGTCACTCATGTCTTATAATATATTATATGATCTGCATTTATTTAAATGGTTAGACCATGTTACAGAATCTGGTGCTGCACGGATGGTGACATTATGGGTGCAATTATTCCCGTAATGGGTATAACCTCTGTGCAATCTGGGGGCCCTATTCGTAGGCAGATGTGGGACATACAAATCCCAATCTGCTCAAGATTAGTAGGAGTTACATTATTGAGCAGCACCTGCCACCATTTTAATGACAGCAGCTGAAATAGCTGCCACTTAGGACTGTAACTCTCATTAACCTCAAGCATCCCTGGAATACATATGTCCCAATGCTGTCCTTCCCTAAAGGACTAAAGTCCTTCTCTTAACACATACTACCCTAACACACGACTACACAATAACCTCTACACTAAGCACTAACTCCTTTAGTACCCTAAGACTAAACATTAACCCCATACACTACCTTAACACTTACACTAACCCTAACGTAAACATATCGTGTAATATAAAAGATACCAAATAGTGAAGATTCATTAATGGAAAATAATGCCATTGCAGGATTCTGGGGACATTTATAAAACACTTAATATTCTTTCTCGTGGTATATTATGATACTATGATGTCTCCAGTACCCTCAAAGGCATTATTTGCCCACAATACATGTCCAGTATTTTATTTATTTATTTTGTGTGTGTGTGTGTGTGTGTATATATACATATATGCATTCATATAAACACAGCCTCCTATAATCTGTGCATTTATATCCCCCCATACATGTGCATCCAATCCTGCCTACCTGTTTATGAGATTCATGAAATCTTGCCCTGGGGTAGTAACTTGATGCAGCTGCCCCTGGGAAGCTCCCTTGCCAGTCCTGTTTACAGGTCTCCCTCTTGCAGGTAGCTCTTCATTTAGGATGCCTCACGTCCCATCCAGCAGTCTCCATCCCACAGCCCCCAGCACAGAGAAGCAACCTCATCCTTCCTCATCCTGACTGAGGCAAGGCTCTGCATTGCTCAACTAAGAGATCTCACACACCGCCCCCCTCCCCTCTCTTACTGTCACAGCAACACAGTGACACAGTGCTCTGTCAGCCTGAGAGCCATACTGTCCTTGCTATATGGTGTATTTATACCCAGTGATGGGATGATGTGCTGCTACCAGCCTGCCTCCTCCCCTGATGAGGAGGAAGATGATGGCTGCAGTAGTTTACACTGTTGTAATCAGCTGGCAATTGACACATGTTCATCATAACCCTTTTACTTCCCCTCCCATCCCCCTTTCACGACTCTATTTCACCATATTCCATTCCATCTTATTTCTACATCTTACTACCAATATATCTTCCATTTCATCGCTGCAAAATTGGAGGACTTTGCCAAAGCCCCTCCTTTTCTGTCAATCTTTTATTTCTCCATCTTTTTTTTTTTTTTCTACACACCATGTTTCTGCTTATTTATCCATTTCTGCAGATTCATATTTATTTAAATTTAAATTGTATAAATGTATTTTGGTCTCCACACAAGCTATATATTTTTCCATTCTGGGAAATTAAATTCATACCCAGGCCATATTTCAAATTCTCTTTTTTTCCCCCAGAAGGTCATAAATATCAGAGTTAAAAAAAAAAAGGGGGGGTGGGGGGGGGAGGGGGGAGAGGTGGCACCTGAGGGGTGTCTACAATGTAGCCCATTAGCCCAAACAATAATTATGAGTTAATTACAGCTCACGTAGAAGACATCTGATCTCTTATAGAGTTGTTTGCTAAACAACTAATTTTAACAAATGAAAATATAAATGGCAAACTACAGAAGAGTTGGCAGAATTTTCAATACCAGCTACTTTACCATCAGTTTAGTCATTGAGATTTAACCTGCAAAAATGTGGAGTTTTACACAAAATAAATAGCAAACTTAAAGGACACTATAGTCATCAGAACAACTACAGCTTAATGTAGTGGTTCTGGTGTCTACAGCTTGTCCCTGCAGGCATTTTAATGTAAACACTGCCTTTTCAGAGAAAAGGTGCTTCCTTGGTCAGTGCTATACAATGTGCACCACTGATGTTCAGTGTCTCCATGCTACGCGCTGTAGCATCCAAATAGTTTTCTATTGGGAAGAATTGGATTGGCTGAGATCATCAAAACTGATGATCTTAGCCAAGGAGGAGGAGTGTCGGTCTCCTCGCAGTGCAGGAAAAAGGTGAGTAAAATACGTTTTTAACAGGGGCAATGGGGGGCCAGCAACTTAAACAGCACTATTAGACAGTACACGGTCAACCGACTGTGTACACATGTGCGCGGCAGGGTTAGCAGTGGGAGAGTTAATGCGTGCGCGCTGCTGGCAGGTCGTGAGGGCATCGGCATGGTCTGGGCAATGCCCTTGCTGACAGATAGTGCAGAGGTCCAAGCGGACAGTGCTCTGATTGGAGCACTTGTCCATGAGGGCACTGTAAGGCGGGAAACTCCAATATCAAAGATGCCCTGTGGTAGCACCTGAAGTAACTTAGTATTCAAAATAGCTGGAAAGTTTGGATTGGAGCTGTTCCCTGTTCTCCCCCTTTTTCCTGTCAGCGGTTTTGTTTCGTTTTAGTCTGTTATAAAGTAGTGCAGCTGTGGAACACTTACTTGAAGAAATGAAAAGGAGGGCTTCCAGCAGTGGTGGTGCTGAATGGCTCGTGCAATGTCTTTTGACTGCCCCTTCCTCTCAAGTTGATTCACGCCCACAGGAATTAGCATTATTGGCCATTTTGGAACCTGAGGAGGAGGAAGCTGCAAAAGGGGAAGACTCTGACGAGGAGCAAGAAATGTTCATATGCCTGAGTGATTGAAGTACGCTTCAAGGAAGAAAGAAGAGAGTAACTAAATCAAGGGTGATTTAGTCCCCTCCACCTATTATAGGAAGCAAGAAGACCACGATTGCGGGGAAGAGAAAGAAGAAGTCCAGTCAGCCTGCTGGTATTGGGCAAATGCCGGTTATTGATGACGGTGAGCAAGCCCGTACCTTTTTTGCCGTGCCTTTAGAAGGAGCGGATAAGTCGGCTGGTGAATCCTTTCCTGGGGTTTCTCAGCAGGCTAAGCTAGGAGAGGCGCTGGGGGTATTACTTCAGGCTTTACTGGTTCAGGAGGATTTTGAGAAACTGTCACAGTCACCTATGCTTAGTAATAGCGCAGTAAGTCATCCTGTCAGGAATAGTACAGCTGTTAATAAATATTGCTTAAAAGAGGCTTTGGCTTGCGAAGCATCTCCGCTTGGTTTTCATTTAGCAAATTCAGTCAAAGAAAAGATATGGAATGAAGAATACTTAGATATTCTTTCTTTGTTACCAGAGTCTAAGGATTTCTTGTTAAAACAAGAAAGAGAGGATGACAGGAAACGCCTGGTAACTCGGTCGTTTAACAACTGGTTACCAGCTTTTTGTATTTTTGCTAATGTTTATTGTGAACGTCATCCTGATAATCTAGTGGCCTTTTTCAACATCTAGAGTCAATATTGGGGGTGTCAGGATAGTGACAGGGATCCAATACGCAGAGTGCGGATAGAAGGAGGTACATATACCGGACCCTATTCTGTTGTTTAAGGCGTAACAGAGATCTGGCAGCATTAATCTTCCTTCCTGGGGGGTCAAAAGTCCTTCTAAACGCTGTGACAAAAGCAGTATAGTTGTAGACTAAAGGATTATCATTCTCCCAAAGGGGATTGGCCCATCTAAGTGCTTTGTCTATTAGCAGTGTTATAATGAAGCCTACTTTAGCCCTGTCAGTAGGGTAAGCCCGGGGTTGAAGTTCGAAATGTATGCTTATCTGGTTTAAAAAACCTCGACAAGCATCAGGCGAACCCCCATAACGTAACGGGGAAGTGACATGGGAAGATGCGCCTACAGTGGCTACTTCCAAACCAGTACTTAGCGGGTGGCTAGCAGTGGAACGTATTTCTTCTGACTGGGTGCTGGGACGTGCTAGCAAAGTTTGTAACGCTAGAGCCATTTGGTCCATTCTATGGTCCATGGCCTCAAATCTGGGGTCAGGAGGACTAGCACCTGCAGGATCCATATGGCCCTGTCGTAATGTCAGGATAGTGACAGGGATCCAATACGCAGAGTGCGGACAGAAGGAGGTACGTATACCGGACCTTAGAATGGCCGGACTAACGTATGTACAAAACAAGAATAGTCAAAAGGTAAGCCGAGGTCGAGGGAGCCGGAGGACAGGTAAGCGAGGAACAAGCCGGGTCAAAGGAGAGGAGAGGACAACAGGACAAAGGTACAAGCAAGGTCAAAACCGAAAACACTAAGAGAGAGAACGCGCTGAGTGACTAGCAAGCTAGAACCACGACAGGGCAATGAGCAGTAGTAAAAGTTCCCTTAAATACCCTGTCACCTTAATTGAGACCACGCCCCCAAAAGGTCCGGAATTGCGGTTCCCGGCACTTCACGTTAATGATGACGTCATGACGTCGACGCTAGCCGTCGCGTCATAAAAGGGGGAGGAGCTAGCGCGGCCGGCGCGAAAACGGCCGGAATTGCCGAAATGCTAGGGGAGGGGAGCCCCTAAGAAGAGAGGCAACACCAACAGGTAACCTGACAGGGGGCTTATAAAAATTTCAGTGGATTGTCTTGGTACAATTATGACAAAATATTTTGTCAAAAACTATCTGTTCATAAGAATATGCGTTGGGGTATGAAAGACGTGGGTATGAAAGACGTGAGTATTATGCTACCAAGCAGATTCCCACAGAGTCAAGTGAGATGGCATGGTCAGGCTAATGTGGCTCAGCTGCGTCCTAAGGGAATTTGTTGGTCATTTAACGAGATGCAATGTAAATGGCCGAATTCGTGCAGATTTAAACATGAATGTATGAATTGTGCTGGGAGTCATCCTTCCTTTCGGTGCTTTAAGAGACAGGGTATCGTCAGGGAGCAGATTCCAAAAAGCATGGACTCCAGTGAGAATACAAAATCTGCTCCCTTATTTAAAATGTTATCAAAATCAGCAGACAGCACAGCTAATTAAAGAGGGGTGTTTATTTGGTTTTAAATTTCCTTTTGTAGTTCCTGTTGTAAGTTACATTTAGAGGTAGTTAGTGAAAAGATCATGAAAGAAGTTTCTTATCTTTAGGGAGAATTGTAGGCCCCTTTTCTGTCCCTCTTATTACGCATTTTATGGTGTCTCCATTGGGTTTATTTCCCAAAAAAGATAAGGGTGCCTTTACACTAATTCACCATTTATCCTACCCCAAAGGTAATTCTTTGAATGACGAGGTGGACAATTCCATTATTTCAGTGCCATACTCTTCGTTCGATGATGCATTGAAATAGGTGAGTCAGGGGGGCGTGGCTGACTGAGCAACTGCACAGATGTCTAAAAGAGGAGCTTCACTCCAACATTGAAAAAAAGAGTGAATTTATATACACCTGCCTGCTCCCATAAGCTGACATCCCACGGCCCCACATCCAGAGACGACCATGGGGCGAAAAAATTTAAAAATCAGACATCCAGAGGGACCGAAAATGCCAGATGTAAGGCTTTCATTCGAGAGGCCTACTCCACGCGCTCCCGCCAAGATGGCGCCGGAGGAGTCCAAAGACGAGGAAGAGAGAAACGCTTTACCGTCAGGAAGCAGCATACAATCGAAATCTGATGCAGACGGTGATTCCTTACCAGCGACACAGAGAGACATTAGAAGCCTCTTGCAGGACCTCAGAAAGGTATGGAAGGCAGACCTCCAGGAGGCCCAAGCGGATCTGAGTACGCTCAAAAACAGAGTCACTGAAATAGAGACAAGGGAGGCTGCACGAGACACCCAACTGCAGACCACCCAAGATCAGCTGGAAACATTGACAACCTAGGTCCAGAAACTTACCCGTATGGTGACGGTGCTAGACTCCAGACACAGGCGCCGAAACATCCGCATCAGGGTGGTCCCCGAACAAATTGGAGGGCCGGAGTTGCTCCCCTTCCTGCAATGAATGCTGGCCACCATGGGTCTAAAGAGGGGGGAGAACAACCCGCTGGTTTTGGCGTTCAGGATACGCAAATCAGTGTCGGCACCCGTGCAAGCACCCAGAGACCTCATAGCAGTGACATCTGATGTGGCAGCAAGATCTGCAATTATGTCCCGCTCCAGAGACACCGGCAGCATCAAGTTCGAGGGCAGCACGATTGCTGTCTATGCGGACCTACCGTTCATGGTGCTACTGGAGAAAAGAAAGCTGGCCCCCGATTGCAAAGTGTCTGCGAGACGCCAATACTATAACCTGCCATAACCTGCATTACTAAACCAAGTTATGTGTCTGTTAAAATGTTGTGGTTTCTAAGTGACACCCTTAGTGCCCTAAACCCATATGTGAAGTCATACAATTGCCATGTTATTACATTTCATAAAATGGAAAAGTGTTTTATTGCACGTATAACCCCAATAAAATACAAATTGTAAAAAAAAATAAGAAATGGGTGAGTCATTGTGGGAAGAAGGCTCTCATGGCAAAAGTTGATATTGAGTCAGGTTTCAGATTACTCCCAATTCATCCTGATTGTTTTGGGTCTTTGGGTTTCCAATTAGAAGGTACATTTTACATTGATAAATGTATGCCCATGGGTTGTTCTGCCTCTTGCTTTTATTTTGAAAGTTTTGCTTCCTGGCCCAGTACTTGTTTGCAATTTTTAGGTATAATATATGGAATTTCATTTTAAAATAGTTAAAATAAAGCGAGAAATTGCCCAATTATTAAGCGTTAAGAAAACAACACTTAAGAAACTACAGTCTCCCATAATGGGAGCACACTGGCCCTGGAACATCCCAGACTTTGAAGACTGGTACCCCAGCACACAGAGCTCAGGTGAGATGGGTCGCAGGATGCAAATAACGCCCCAAAACATCACGAAACTGCAATGAGACATAGGCAAAATGCTACAGGCCCCAAGAGCAGTGAAGGCCCAGACTCCCCGTGAAACATCCCCACAACCATCAGAGGAGGGAGAAACACAAGACAGCCCAGTCCCCAACACCCCATACACACATGGACATCAGAAGCCTGCACACCGGCCTCAAAACAAGACATACAGGCCTACAACAGAATCTCAGACAAATGTGGGTAGCGGATCTGGCAGTACTTAAGCTAAACCTGCATGCAGTGTCCACGCTCACACAGGCGATAGAAGAGGAGGTCAAGGGACTGAGGGAGAACTACCAGGAACTGGGGGAGAAGGTGTGACACCTACAATCCTCACAAGCGACAATGTTGAGGCTAGTTAACCTCCTGGATGACACTGGGCACCGCAAAAATATCAAAATTCGAGGGGTACCTGAGTTAGTGCCACTAGAAGAATTGCCACACTTCACTAGACGCCTTGTGGCCACACTTTTACCGATAAGACAAATCCCCACAAGCACCCACCTCAGCTCCACGGGACATAATACTAAGATGCAAATCATTGTCAGACAAACTGAGGCTAATGGCAGCAATACAAGGGAAGACCTCTTTTGACTTCGAAGCATGCAAATTCTCCTTTTTTCAGGACCTATGCAGGGCTACCTTACAATGGCGCAAGAGTATGCACCCAATCACCAACCAACTCCAAGCGGCAGGACTAGCCTATAGATGGGCGACCCCAGGAACTCTCTGGATCACTAAAGATGATAAGTACCACAAGGCCACCGACCACACAGAGGGCCCAGCACTGATGATTGCACTAGGACTACCGAACCTCGCATCGACCTCGACGACACAGCTAGACCATCAGCCAGGGACAACAAGTGCAGATATAACCGTGACTCCTGGAACAAGCAGGGGCACCAAACCCAAAACCTGAACGAACTGCCTCTGCCGACAGCTGCTTAGGCTTTAGTTTAAATATTTAGTTTAAATATTTTGTGTTAACAAGACTGTTCCTTAACTTACATATAGTTCTTGTATGTACGTAATGGGCATTGGATAGCATTCCCTTCATCCCCCATAAAACCATAACTTACCCCTTCAAATAACGACAGACAACTTCTTGGAGAAAAAAGGCCACAGCATTTATTAACACAACCAAATACTGTATAACTCCTTTAACATATAACGAAATAATAAATGTAAACACAGATTGATGTGAGAATATGGCGCTTATTTTTAAAGAAATAGTGATTTGACTTTAGCTGCTGAAGACACTCTGTGGGTACTCCCAATCCCCCACTCCAAATATACACCAAAACCAACAATTAGCTAGAGGTTTGGTATGTGTTTCCACCTTCCAAGCCTCTAGTTTGAGTGCAGCGCTATATAGGATATATGTGCAAATATACATGCAACTTACCCCTCTCAATAATAAATATAAATTAACATAAACAATTTGCATATAGTCATACAGTAACCAAACAAACCGTCCTTGCCAATCTAACTACCACATATTTGAGTCTGTGTGTGATATAATTTTTTAACTGTACTTATTATGTGTGTTTCTTAAATGTTGTTATGTTTGGGTATGTTAAGGTTAACCCCTGCAGTGCATAAAACATAGTGTCAGAAATACATTTCCGTTTTCCCTACACTATAGTGTTCCTTTAAACGAACACTGTTGTAGCCTAATATGTCTTTGTTTTACTAAAAGATGGTTGAAAGCATGGCTTTCAGTCACTTCTCCAAGCCCTTTGGGTATGAGACTGGGACTGTTACTTCCTGGCTCTCATATCCTCCCATACCATGACGTCACACGTGCATGTGCAGCGACATCTCAGTCTGCATTAGACAATCATTGTGTTCTCTAAAGCAAGATCATAGGTGTATCACATCAAGCGCTGCGCATGTGCCTGCAGTCCCCAATGCTCTTCTATGAGAGCCTCCAGTATGATGTCAGACGAGTAGGTGTTTGTGGCAGCTCCGAAGAAGACTTAGCCCTGGATAATATATTTTATTTTTTTTCCGTTTATTGTTGTTTTGTTTTTAGAACAATCACTGTGAGGTCGCATGAACTTAAGTGGGGATATTAAGACTGTAGCCTTAGGGATACAGATATGTATTCCTAACGCTACCGTGTCCCTTTAACACTGTCAGTAATTAATAATATGCATTAATATATGTTAAATTAAAAAATTATTCTTTGGGGGCGGGGCTTGCTACCCGACACGAACGGATGCCATTTTCCTCAGCTCCCAAATCCTGTGGACAAAATCCACTAAATATCAGTCTTTCTCTGACCCATCCAACATCGCCACATACACTATCGGCATCAGCACGCTGAGCCACATCTCCCGATGCCTTTTTTCCAACCGCAGCGGCTGCAGAAACGGAGACGCAAAATCGGGGCCTACTATACCCCAACGATCCCGGGCCTCGAGGACCTGCTGAGTGGATACCCGGCGGAACACACCAATACCTCCTGCGCCCCAGACCTATCCACAGCTCCGACTCATATGCCGGCAATGGGACGCCGATCACAAAAGCCACAAGGTACGGCTGGGGGCAGGGATATTGGGACTATGCTACAAAAGCCCGCCGAGCCCAAACCCACTCCCGCGGCAGAAACGCTGGAGGCTACCCTGGCACCTACCACACCCCAACAACGGCCAGAACCACCTGGGCCCCCTCAGACACCCAAAACGGGACTGCAGGGGCAAGAACTTTCTGGGCAGCACCAAAAACAGCAGCTGCACGCCCAGGCACCACAAGGCCCGGACTCCCAGGGACCCCCATGGGCAACACAGCCTGAAAGGGTACACAACCCACCACAAACCAGACCTGAATCACAAGGGCACTTACAAGCACCACTACAGCCACTGCTGGAGTCCCTGGATGACTCTGCACCAGCCACCAAACGTGACTTAAAGCTCCTTTTAGCAGACATCCATAAACTCCTAGCAGCTGACTCAGCCCTTCTCAAGACCGAACTGCGCACGGTCACAGAAAAGGTGAACGCCACGGAGGCAGAAGTAGTGACGGTACATGCTCACATAAACACGATGGAAGACTCCATCAAACAAATCCAGCAACAACAAACGTACCTGTCACTCAAAATGTCAACCATGGAAGATCGACAACGCCGCTCAGACATAAAAATCAGGGGCATCCCCGCAGAGATATCGGCCACACACATCAGTAAAGAAAATGATCATAGATGGGGTATACCGCCTGCCTACCCCTCCCCACCTAAAGACCCCAACGGCCAGAGACGTCATCCTCAGATGTGTCACAGTACAAGACAAACTACACATAATGTCCGGGCTGAAAGGCAAGACACCACTGCTGTTTGAGAACTCTCCCCTGACGTTCTTCTAGGACCTATCAAAAGCCACCCTCATGTGGCGCAAATCATATGGACCACTCACCACACAACTCCCAGCAGCGGGAATTGCATACAGGTGGGGCACTAACTGGACTCTAGAAGTAACCCAAGACGGCACTACCCATGTCCTAACCTCTGTGGAGGAAGCACCTACCCTCCTAACCGCCTTGAAACTCCCCAACCCAATGCCTCCACCACGAAAAAGCCCTCAAATGGAAGTACAGGACCCCGGGAACAGCGCCCAGTCGGAACCGAGACCCAGCGGATCACAACACCCAGTACCATGACTGAAGTGGACTGATACCACAGGCTTTGCCACCGTGACTGGTGCACACATATTTTGAGTTCTCTCCGTGACTTTTCTTACTTTTTATCTTTTCTACTATTTAGCCTCCGCTATAAATACCCAAACACTACAGGCCATTGATGCACCCACCCTCTCTATGCCAATGAGAGCCAACACATCACCCATCCAACCACAGGGCGCCCGACAAATCACCCCCCCCGCAACCCCCTAGGTTAGGGGTAACCAACCCAAAACACGCCACCTACGACAAACAGCTCACCTCCACTAACGCATGCAGACACCTATACTCAGCACAGCACAGCGAGTCTGACCATGACACATGGAACTGACGCAATCCTGCCACTACACTACTCGAATACTAACTCAACCCTCACATAGAGTACCATCACCACCAGACCTACACTCGACAGGAGCTACTGCTATACAACAAAGTCCCATCCCAAACACAAGGATGCACAAAACATCACAACACCTAAGTAATGAGTACTGTTTTGTTTTAACATGTTACTGTTGTTCAAGAAATTGTTATGGCTCGACCCAAAATGGTGCAAACCATGAACGGTACTGAACCTCAACTTTTTAACGGTCTGTTAATATCTAAATGTTGCACCAAAAGTGAAAAATAAAGAATAAAAAAAAAAAAAAATGTATTCTTTATTTTTGTTGTGCATGTTATATACAGACAAACCTGCATTGCCATGACAGCTGACGTTTCATTATACATAGTAGAACAGTTGCATGGCAAACACTTTTCGGGCACATTTTTGTATTATTAGTAGTAGATAATAGTTAAGCTGCATTCTGTTTAAGAGTGCACTAAAACAGGATATCTCAGGCAGGTCTAAAAGTAGCTCACAGACCAGATTATATATACTGGAGGGTATGTACCATCAGGTCAAAAGGTAAGGCATGTTTGATAGCATTGAAAACAGCAATATATGGAAAAAACAGCCAAGCATATAATAATCGACATTGTGGATTACAACTGGTCTGAGGATTTTATATTAAAGATATAGAGAAAACAGTAGCTAATCATCTCAGCTGAACTAAGCTGACTACCCTTCTTCGGAAGATCATCAGTAAACTCCGTTGTTGCCGCGGGGCAGGGAAGGCTATGAGCCTCTTGAAAACATCGGGTGAGGGTATTAACATTTGTGAACAAAGAGCAAGAGGCGGACACCCACTCTAATATGTAACGTAATGCTGAAATCAATGATTGGGGTGGGGGGATAGAGAAAGGGGTACGTATACCCCAGAGCCAAGGGTGAGATATTTGCAATACGTGTCTCAAAGGACAGCTATCAGACTAGACATTATGCTGGTTTAAGTACCTAATCATCAAATAAACGGTGTAATTCATTAAACATAAACTTAGATAATAGCAGTACTATGAACACTGCGTGGTAGCATTGGACATTCAAGCTGTCCCGGTGGTAGCGGTGTTGTTCCGTTGGGTATGCCGGGACAAACAGGCGGATTGTGACCAAGTCCCATGTCTGTGGCTTTGGCTTAGGCGCTGGTGGCTGCGGCCCCATCTCAGCAGGGGGGCAGTCCAAGTTGTTGGAGAATGGTGCCCATTTCAGAGATGTCGGCAACTTTAAGAGTCCCAGTCTCGTTAGGGATCAGAAGGCTTTGTGGTGCACCCCATCTGTAGGGCTTCTTATGCTGTATCAGCACTGTGGTCAGTGGTCTTAGGGACCTCTGCCATGTCATCGTGGCCCGAGATATGTCAGGATAGAACAGTAAGGAATGTCCCTCAAATTGGTATGAAGAGGTGTTGCGGACCGCTGACAGGAAAGCCTGCTTGTCCGGGCCGTGCTGAAAACGCACGATAACATCCCTGCTGGTTTGCTGGGAGTTCGCCTGCGGTTGTGGTAGCCTGTAGCACCCCTCTAGCATCATAGCTTTGGCTTGTTTTGGAGCAAATAAATTGGATAGCAGTCTTCAAATGAGGTGGGGGATTTCCGCCATTGTAACGCTCTCAGCCAGGCCCCTTATTTTAACATTTTTCCATTGCCTGCGATCCTCCATGGCCGCAACTTGGTGCTGGGTTTGGGTCAGATCATTCTTGGTCTTTGTCATCTCATTCTCAAGGCTATTAATGCGGGCCTCATGAGCTGCTGTGCTGATTTATGTGTCATGTAGTCTCACTGACACCCCATGAAGTTCCTCTTTAAAGTAATTGATGTCTGCCGTGATATGTTGGCGTAGGTCATCTAGGAGGGCTTTCAGTCGGTCTTCAGTGACTGGGGGGCTGCCCTGTGCCTTAGGCTTGCCTGCTCTCTGTTTCTCAACCATCAGTTCCAGGTTGGAGAGTGATTCTTCACTGGATGTTCGGGAGGGTGTGTCGGAGAGCGGCACCATGACAGGCCTCCAGGATGCTTGCGGCCTCCATAAAAGTTTGCCGATATCGGCGGTGGATGGGTGCTTTTTCACGCGGTATTTTTTGCTTTTGCTCCCCATTACCTTGGTAAGTTGTTAGAGCTGGTGTGGTAGGGTATATTGGGTAAAAACAGCATATTCTTTTCCCGGCTTTTGCAGTTAGCTATGCTGGGTGGGTTTGTTGTTTTGTTAATCTTCTTTAGTTTTTCTTATAGTGGTTAGTTTTGCCCAACAATATTTCGTCCTTTCCTCCCAACCTGCGCTGTTTATCACTTTGCTCCAAAAAAATTTATGACTTTCTGAGAATTATGGTTCATTTGTGAGCCATCTACAGAATAAAAAAGCTGGTAAAATAACTTTAACTACTAGAAAATGTTGCTGTATCCATTATAAATTACTCATGTTCATCAGTGCTATAAAAAGTACGCTGTTTGGCTGAATGACTGTCATTTTTATTTTTATTCATTGTTTTTGCATATATTTTAATGCAATATCTCATAAACATATAATAATACACATCTTCAGATAAAACCTGTAGTGTCTCTTTAATATACTCTGTTATTTCAAAATATAATGGAGTAAATTTATAAATAATACAATTGTAAAACATTGTGAAAGGCAAATTGCTAAAAAAAAAAAATCAATAGATTCCATTTTATTCACACATTGAGATTTATGAGCAAAGAGTAGTTCCAGTGTTCTGTGACAAACGCTCCTTCCCAGGTACGTTTGCCACGGACTCCTGGAGGAGTGTAGAAGCCGGCCTCCTGCCCACTGACTATGGTCCAGGTCTGGGACACTGTTTGGGAGTTACCCTGCTCAGCCGCCATTAGTAGTTTTCCTGGGTGCCTGAGACTAAGGGGAACAAACACTACCTAAAAGCCAGATGGAGCATCCCGTATTATGGCTGCAGGAGCTCCCGAAAGTTGACCGGCAAAAGCACCAAACGCCCTTGAACTATTTTGGGCATAGGACCACGTGTGCGGCCGGTGGTGTTTCCCCTACACTGCATGGCTCTGAGCGCTATTTGGAGAACTTGGGCGCTCAGAGGCGCACTATTTAACAATGTATTGTTTGTGGGGTCCCCTTGTTCACAAATCATGTTTAGGCTTGATTAGAAGATTGTGCTTGTCCCATTGTAAATATGATAAGTATTAATCTGTGGGTAGGTATTAATGTCTCTTTTGGATATGATATTGAAACACAATGCTTGTTCATATCAAATGACTCCTTATCTAAGAGGGAAATAAGACATATGGCAAATGAGAGAGTTAGTTTATACTGAAACCAGACTTCCAGGCCACTTATGTGTGACTTCACACACCTTACAGAGTACCTCTGTTGGGGTCCCAGCTTCAAAGAGGAATTTAGGTTGTAAGCTCTGACCTCCCATACAATCAAATTAACCCCTTTTGAAATTGACAATACCACCCTCTACCAGGCAGCCAGTTCATATATGCACTACACAAATGACATTAAATGACAATATTCTATAGTGCAACAATGAATTATGTACCCTTGCCGTGATACCATCCCCAGATGAGAGACGCAGTGGGAGAAGGCTCTCATGCCTCTACCTTGCATATATGCACTTGTTCTTTTTTTCCCCTTCCCACCCACTGCGCTCATGTAGTAGCTCTAAGGGAAAAAAAACAATGAAGGGATCTGAGTGATATTTCGGCAAAGTGTGTGCTCAGATCCAAGATAATCGGTGATATTACCTGTGTGGGGTTTCGAAGTTATTAAAATGTACTTTTGGGGTGTTTTAAGATTGTATGCTTTTCTGTACCTGGGAGATAATTGAGTTTGTACAGTTCCTGACTCAATTATCTCCCAGGCACAGGGGAGGAGTTTGTGTATAATTGTATGGAGACCCCCTACTGTGGGATCTGTGTATAACTTGACTGTACCATGTCCCATTAAAAACAGTTGAGTTGTACTCCCGGAACTATGTGTCATCTAGTTACTGGGAAGGGGAGGGCTATAATAATTGCTTAGCACCTTGATCCAGCTTGTGGAGGATTCGGCGGAGAAAGCCCTTGTAAGGACTAGAGCTGTGTGTCGTCCAGTGCCTGGGAGCGAATAGATCTGATCCCCTATCCTGTTCCAGGAGGGAGAGGCTCCAGGAGGACCCCAGTCAAGCCACGGCGACTGGGGCAGAAGAGCTGAGGTTTTCCCCTGTTCCAGCTAGGATGTGGTCCTTGGCGGAAGTATCCAGCCAAGGTACAGGGAGCTCCATCACATGTTCTAAATGTGAAATTACTACCATGGAAATCAATGAAATGTTCCTGTTGACTGCTCCTCCTTTAGAATTTTGCATCACAATTACTTTTCATACAATACATGCCACCATTTTGTTTTCTGCTATTAATGTATTAATGGCAAAAGACTACAAATATTAAACTGTAGGATGCAGATCGTGTCTTTGGTGGAAGGAGGCCTTCTTGCACCATCATATAATTCCAGTGGCTATCTTGGAATATCACTGTTTCAGTGAAGTTATCTTTTAAAGGGTCACTGTAGTTTAAAGAAGTGGTTCTGCCTCCTCTGGTGCACCTTCTCTTGCTCTTATCTGTTAAAATGCAAACTATTGCTAACTACTACGGGTAACTGTCAAAGCTTAACCTCTTACTTATTAACAATGACCTATTTGGTTTTGTACCTCTTATTTTGTTTTGTTCTGTTTTGTTTATGTTGAGAAAACCACAAAATAGTGAATGTAACTGATCGAATATCATTTTCCAACTATCAACACTGCTTTTAAGCTGTTAATGTCACTCGTGCCATATTCTAGTATTATGCATTCACAATAAAAGTAGTGGTTCTGGATCATAGAGACTGTCCCTGCTTTGCACTGAAATATTGAAGGCTCCCTGTAGAGATGCATTGATTCAGTGCATCTCTATGGGAAGATACTGAATGGCACAGCACGGTTATTTGCCAAACATGAACACTAGCCATTCTCTATGGAATAACACTGCATTGGCTGAACTGATGATTTCAGAGCCAGCAAAGTCTGGCACGCAGGAGGAAATAAGGTAAGTTAAACTACTTTTAAAAATGTTTAAACATTTTTTTTGGGTGTTGGGGGCGGGTGTTGATATTTCATGTTTGTATTCATGTTGGTATTTTGCAAGCATAATAAATGTTAAATTAATACTTACCTGAAGGCAAGCTTGTTATCAACATCTTGTGGTTGGCAAGTCCACTTTAAAAGAATAGTGAAGCTAAATGTATCTATCTGGGATTAGTGAAGTAAATAATGATTTAATTTACTGCCCATAGTAAAGTAATGATGTGAGATGCCCATTGCCAGATGGAAGACACCCAAAACCCTCAAACGTAAGACCTCAGGTCCTGTTAGTCTATTTTGCATCAAAGGCTGTCGTATCAATTTGAAGAAATGATAACCCGAACAGATTGTATTATATTCAATAGACATGTGCATTGGTTTTTAGATATATGCAGTTTTTATTTTTATTATTTTTTGCATTACTTTGAAAATAAATAAGAAATCTCGGAATTTACAAACGTTTCAATGAAATGTGTTGATGCTATTCGTTATTAATTTTTTAATGCCGGGCAATTTCAGATCAGCAAGTAGGTAAGGACTGTGAGGAAAGATGATTAATAATCAGAATAGTCAGTTATGTTTCCTCCAGATGTCTTATCTTATTTATTTATTTATATGCCATTTGAATACATTTTAATTGTCTGGACCCATAGGTTTACAGTAGACTGAATAAGTGTAATGGTGTTCTTTTCTCCTGCATTATCAAGTGATGTATATTGAATGAAACTTCTAGCCACTTGCTTGGTCCTCTGCTCCCCTGCCATGGTCACATTAGACAGGTCCACCCCTGCTTTTCATGTACTGATCTCAGGTTTGCCTGTGCACCCCTTCAGTTATTCATGGATTTACCCTGATTGGGAACACTTCCCCAAGCAGGGATAACCGCCTTAGTGACACTGACATGAGTGATTCCATGAATCTCTATTCCTATACCCCCTTGTCTGCAGAGGAATTGACAGGTGGGAGAAAAGCCTATTTTTAAATAGTTGTTTCACCCAATCTATACATTGTGCTAACAAAGCTGATAGCACAATGTACAGATGGAATTTAATGTTCTTTTTAAAGAGGTAAAGTTGTTTTGGGCACTACATGTGCCATTTAATGCTCTGAAAATAACTTTAAAGCAACTTATGGGAATTAATTTTGAGCAGTTCTATGAATTTAGAAAATAAAAACACACCCCAGGAATGTTGTTCCAGTTAAGGATTAGTCAACCTCTTCAATAGACCAGATTTGTCAGTATGGTCACCAGCACCTTGGAAGCCACCTGGCATAGCACCGTGCAAACCTTCAGCCATGTCACCAGCAACACCAGCAAGTATATTCAGGAGTTTATTTCATAGCATTTGTTCAGGAACTTATGTTTGTCCTTATCACTGATCTTTCCTCTAAATTTCTCATCTTCCACCGTTGTCAAGCAAGAGAAGGTTGCCAGACAATATGTCACCCTGGACAGCTACACCAGACAGCTACACTGTGGGCCACAGCTTCCTCATAGTTTATGCTCTTGTTTAACTCATTTCCATTCAAGATGTTCTAAAGCAGCTTCTGAATTTTAGGAATATGAGTGGAACCACCAACCAGAACAATATCATTTGTTCTGTGATTTGTCAAGCTTGGTTCAAATGGATCCAAGGTAGACATGTGCAATTCGTTTCGGTCCGAATGTGAATTCGGATGAATTTCGGGAAATTCAGACATTCGGGTACTTCCGAGTGTCCGAATAGATGAATTGCCGAATTCCCGAATGGTTGAAGTTCCGAAATTCCGAAATTACCAAATTTCCAAAGTGTCGAATTGCCGAAGTGCTGAAGTTCCAAAGTGCTGAAGTGTTGGAGTTCCGAAGTTGCCGAAGTTCCGAAGTGTCGAAGTGCCGAAGTGACGAAGCACAGTATTGCCTAAGAACTAATATACTTACCCAGTGGAAGAATGAAGAATGTTACACTGTATACAATTTTAAATAAAAAGTATACAAACATAGCCAGGATTTAGCTGTAAGCATTTGCAACATTTACAACAATCAAGTAACATACATTCATATAAAATGTAAGTTACTTAGCCAGTCAGTGTAATGATAGGAATGAATAAGTAGATAACTCCCTAATTCCCACGGTATTAGGGAGCTACCTTCTAAAAGGCTGAAAGACCTAAATTGGTCTTTCAGCCAAATTTACTAATACTAAGTAAAGATTACTTAGTATTAGTAAATTATGCCCCTACTCGCTATACTGTGAGTAGGGGCATGTCTATTAAACAGTGAGCAGAGGGTGGGGGCCCTAAATACTTATAAGGGGGGGGAACCTAATGTCCTCCTCCCTGGCCCCCACCCCTGAGCGGCAGGTGGGGGCCCTAAATACCAATGGGGGGACTTATTTTCCTCCCCCCGGCCACCACCCCTGAGCGGTGGGTGGGGGCCCAAAATAAAAATGTTACCCCCCTCCAGGTGACTAGGGGTCCCCAAACTCCTAGTCACCCCATCCCCCCCCCCCAAAAAAATTAACCGCTCAGGGGTGGGGGCCAGGGGGAGGACAATAGGTCCCCCCATCATTTTACTTTAGGGCCCCCAGCCACCGCTCAGGGGTGGGGGCTGGGGGGGCAGCCCTAATCACACCTCCCCTGGCTATGACTCACACAGTCTGCATTTAAAAATGGTTTCATTTTCAATCAGATGTTAACTTGCTTCAGACATTTTTTTATCTCTTGCTAAGTAAATAGAACTTTAATTAATAATACACTTGAAGCATTCGCCATGGTCTAGCAAGCTATTAACAAAGGAGGATATAAGAAATTCTAAATTAAACAAAATGTACACTAAATGGAGTTTAGACCTCTCTTTACAGGAAGTGTTTAGGAAGGCTTTGTAAGTCACGTGCAGACAGGTGTGACTAGGGATGTATAAACAAACTGATTTAACTCCTAAATGGGAGTGAACTGAGATGTGAGACTACAGAGACATGATCCATAAACAAAACTGCTTCATTAAGCTAAAGTTGCTTTAGTGACTACAGTGTCCTTTTAATAAACACATTAAACCTGCATTACCTGCCTATTTTTCTTGGAGGGGTTGTCTTAGAATTCTGTACACAGAATGTAAATCAGCCCTGTTTGCTATTTTGTAAGACTCCCACACAAAAATAGGTGCTGCCAAGATCAATACCAACTGCTGATTTCCAGTTCTACCATGGTTTTTAGTGTGCTGGGTTGCTCATGCAATCAATGACTTGCTCGCAATTTCTGAGATGACCTAGTTGTTGGGAATGAGCATCTCTTTTTTTTTAATCGAATACAGCTGATGAGTCCTAGAATTAGAACCAGGGGCATATTTAAGTGTTGTGCTTTACAAATATGTACCTCTAAACCCTACCAATCTCATGTCATGGTAAATGAAGAAGCCCAAATCCCACGTGGAAAAAAAAGAAGTAATATCTCAGGCAGGCCATACGACTATCAAAAACTTGATTCCTTAAAAATATGGTAGAGTTACAGAGGGAGCAGCGTCAAATAGAGACAAGAGTTTAAAAAGGCCTTGCTCAAATCAGTTTACAGTCTATGAAATGAGCTTAAAGGATCACTAAATGCCTCCAGTGTCGCAGATGCGCCTCTAGTGGCTGTCCAGAAGACAGCCACCAGAGGCTGGCTTAACCCCTTAAGGACGGAGCCAAATGTACACGTTGTGAACAAAACAAAATGTAAACAAAACCTGGCATTTGCGCTACATGTCTGTCCAACCGTAATTCACCTCTT
Source organism: Pelobates cultripes (assembly GCA_933207985.1). NCBI lineage: Eukaryota > Metazoa > Chordata > Amphibia > Anura > Pelobatidae > Pelobates > Pelobates cultripes. The sequence continues at coordinate 88,773,042 of OW240920.1, forward strand.
TCATAGTAAATGCACCCACACTTATTATATATCATTTTATTCAGGGTAAACAGGGCTTTCATTTAATATCAAATATTTAGCTATGAAACATAATTTAATATGAAAATAATTGGAGAAAATAAGATTTTTTAAAAATTTTTTAGTTCTACATGACATTTTAACTGTCACTGTCATAATACTGTTTGCTTTTACTGCAATAAAATACACATATTTGTATTCAGCAAAGTCTCACGTGTAAAACAGTACCCCCTATGTACAGGTTTTATGGCATTTGGGAAGTTACAGGGTCAAATATAGCACGTTACATTTGAAATTGAAATTCGCCAGATTGGTTACGTTGCCTTTGGGACTTTATAGTAGCCCAGGAATGAAATTTGCACCCATAATGGCATACCATTTGCAATAGTAGACAACCCAAGGTATTGCAAATGGGGTATGTGCAGTCTTTTTTAGTAGCCATTTGGTCACAAACACTGGCCAAAGTTAGCGTTAGTATTTGTTTGTGTGTGAAAAATGCAAAAAAACGCCAATTTTGGCCAGTGTTTGTGACTAAGTGGCTACTACAAAAGACTGGACATACCCTGTTTGCAATACCTTGGGTTGTCTACTATTGCAAATGGTATGCCATCATAGGGGTAATTTTTATTCTTGGGCTACCATAGTGTCTCAAAGGCAACGTAACCAATCTGGCGAATTTTAATGTGAAAAAAATGAAACGCAAGCCTTATATTTGACGCTGTGACTTTTGAAAAAACCATAAAACCTGTACATGAGGGGTACTGTTGTACTCGGGAGACTTCGCTGAACACAAATATTTGTGTATTTGTGTTTCAAAACAGTAAAAAGTATCACAGCAATAATATTGTCCGTGTAATGCCGTTTGTGCGTGAAAAATGCAAAAAAGTCACTTTTACTAGCGATATCATCGTTGTAATACATTTTACTGTTTTGAAACACTAATATTTGTGTTCAGCGAAGTCTCCCGAGTAGAACAGTACCCCCCATGTACAGGTTTTATGGTGTCTCGGAAAGTTATAGGGTTAAATATAGTGCTAGCAAATTAAATTCCCTTTACTTTCGGCATGGGTTGTCAGGCAGGTCCTGCTAATTGTAATTAATTATGATACCTAATTATGTAAAAATATTACATAAATATATATGTAGAATTAATATATGTATATATATACGTATGTGTATATATATGTATATATCTATATAATTTTTTTTAAATATTTTTATCTATATATAGGTATATATATATAGTGATATATACGTATATATTTATGTATATAGATATATATATTATTTCGTTCTACATGTATTTTGATATATATATATATATATATATATATATATTAATTTCACAAAACAGTTAGAACGAAATAACACACATCTATATATTTTTAATTATTTATTTTTAATTATTTTTTTAATTTTATTTTTTAACGTATTTACATTTTTATTTTTTTATATTATATATAAATATATATATAACAATTATATATATATTTAATCAGTATCAGTCTACGTGTAATTTGATATTAATATATATATATATATATAATTATATATATATTAATAGTAAAATACACCTAGACGGTGTACATGTGTGTATGTATATGTGTATATATATATACTTAGATCATATATATATATGATCTAAGTATATATTATTATTTTTTTGCACTATTTATTTATTTTAATTTTATTTTCAGCCAGCAGCAGGGGGACCACCTGTCATTACAGGAAGCCCCCCTGCTGGCAATACAGCAGCCAGCTATCCCCGGCCATGTGATTGTGGGGTCCTCGCAAGGACCCCACTCTCACACGGCCGGGGGGCTTCGTGGAGGACGGACGTGCCGCGGGGGGCTCCCTGGGCTCACCGGGTAAGTACCGTAAGACCGGAGGGCGTACTATTACGCCCGGCGGCGTTTAGAGCCGCCTATAATAGGGTGTAATAGTACGCCCTCCGGTCTGAAGGGGTTAAACCCAAATGTAAACTTAGCAGTTTCTCTGAAACTGCTATGTTTACATCAGGCAGGGTTAACCCTAGAGGGACCTGGCACCCAGACCACTTCACTGAGCTGAAGTGGTCTGGGTGACTATAGTGTGCCTTTAATATCTAACAGTGCTTGATTTTTATGAAAACACAAATATTAAATATTTGGAGAACAAAGGGATCAAAACATATATGTTTAAAAATTTTATCCTACAAAATTAGCTGCTGCCTTAATTTCCGCTGCCACAGGCACAGGACTAATTGACTTGGGCCAAGATATGCCTCTTGCTAGGACAAACTCACAACTTATACTCATTCAGTCCACTCATTCTCATCATCTTGCCATTATCACCACTAAATACAGAGGTTTTGTTTTTAAATGTATCTTAAATAGTGATGTCCCGAACGGTTTGCCGAACGGTTCGCCGAACGGTTTGCCGAACGGTTCGCCGAACGGTTTGCCACGGACGCGAACATATGACCCTGTACCTCACAGTCAGCAGACACATTCCAGCCAATCAGCAGCAGACCCTCCCTCCCAGACCCTCCCGCCTCCTGGACAGCATCCATTGTGAAGCTGCATTCTTAGTGAGCTGTGCAGGAGGTGGGAGGGTCTGGGAGGGAGGGTCTGCTGCTGATTGTCTGGAATGTGTCTGCTGACTGTGAGGTACAGGGTCATATGTTCGCCATCCGCGGCGAACCGTTCGGCGAACCATTCTGGACATCACTAATCTTAAACAATACAGTACAACTAAAATTTTTGTTCATGCATTCCACATGCCAGTAGAAGAAGCCTAAAGAACATTTGCTTGACCATGCTGTTCATTATTTTCAAAATTAATTAATTACCAGGAGCCGCGCGGGAGGAAAGAGAGGAACTCTGACTCCCATCAGGCTGAGCCACCACTGGACCTCAGGGTAGTCACCCTCCTGCATCTAAAAGGTAGGAAACAGGAGGGTGACGTCTCTGCTGAAACTTGTTTACTTTAGAAAAAAGTAAACTCGAAGGCAATAGGATAACATTATACATATATATTTGGGGCCAGTATAAACAGTAATCTGTTCATTAAAGGACCACTATAAGCACCCAGACCACTTCAGCTTAATGAAGTGGTCTGGGTGCCAGGTCCAGATAGGATTAACCCTTTTTTTTATAAACATAGCAGTTTCAGAGAAACTGCTTTGTTTACACTGAGGGTTAATTCAGCCTCTAAAGCCTCTAGTGGCTGTCTCATTGACAGCCGCTAGAGGCGCTTGCTTGCTTCTCACTGTGAAAATCACAGTGAGAAGATGCCAGCGTCCATAGGAAAGCATTATGAATGCTTTCCTATGAGACTGGCTGAATGCGCGCGCGGCTCCTGCTGCGCATGCGCATTCAGCCGAAGACGTCGCTAGGAAGAAGAAGAGGAGGAGGAAAGCTCCCCGCCCGGCGCTGGAGAAAGGTAAGATTTTAACCCCTTCCTCTCCCCAGAGCTCGGCGGGATGGGGACCCTGAGGGTGGGGGCACCCTCAGGGCACTATAGTGCAGGAAAACGAGTATGTTTTCCTGGCACTATAGTGGTCCTTTAATAGGACTGTACAGAGGACAAGACGTCATTCACTAAGGGTTAAAGAGACAAGATTTCACTAGCAGAAGTGAAAAAAAAATATTTTTACAGTAAGAACAATAAGATGTAGAATTATCTTCTTAAACACATTGTTTTACCAGTTTCTGTACAGTGAGGGAAAAACGTATTTGATCCCCTGCTGATTTTGAAAGTTTGTCACTGACAAAGAAAGGATGAGTCTATAATTTTAATGGTAGGTGTATTTTAACAGTGAGAGACAGAATAACAAAAAGAAAATCCAGAAAAAAGCATGTCAAAAAAGTTATAAATTGGTTTGCATGTCAATGAGTGAAATAAGTATTTGATCCCCTATCAATTAACAAGATTTCTGGCTCCCAGGTGTCTTTTATACAGGTAACAAACTGAGATTAGGAGCACTCTCGTAAAGGTGCTCCTAATCTCAGCTTGTTACCTGTATAAACGACACCTGTCCACAGAGGCAATCAATCAAATTCCAAAATCCCCAACATGGCCAAGACCAAAGAGCTGTATAAGGATGTCAAGGACAAGATTGTAGACCTACACAAGGCTGGAATGGGCTACAAAACCATCGCCGAGCAGCTTGGTGAGAAGGTGACAACAGTTGGTGCGATTATTCACAAATGGGAGAAACACAAAATAACCATCAGTCTCCCTCGGTCTGGTGCTCCATGCAAGTTCTTACCTTGTGGAGTTTCAATGATCATGAGAATGGTAAGGAATCCGCCCAGAACTACACGGGAGGATCTTGTTAATGATCTCAAGGCAGCTAGGACCATAGTCACCAAGAAAACAATTGGAAACACACCAAGTCATGAAGGACTGAAATCCTGCAGCGCCCGCAAGGTCCCCCTGTTTAAGAAAGCACATGTACAGGCCCATTTGAAGTTTGCCCATGAACATCTGAATGATTCAGAGGAGAACTGGGAGAATGTGTTGTGGTCAGGTGAAACCAAAATCGAGCTCTTTGGCATCAACTCAACTCGCCATGTTTGGAGGAGGAGGAATGCTGCCTAAGACCCCAAGAACACCATCCCCACTATCAAACATGGAGGTGGAAAAAGCAGGGGTGTTTTTCTGCTAAGGGGACAGGGCAACTTCACCGCATCAAAGTGACAATGGACGGGGCCATGCACCATCAAATCTTGGGTGAGAGCCTCCTTCCCTCAACCAGGGCATTGAAAATGGGTCGTGGATGGGTACAATGACCCAAAACACACAGCCAAGGCAACAAAGGAGTGGCTTAAGAATAAACACATTAAGGTCCTGGAGTGGCCTAGCCAGTCTCCAGATCTTAATCCCATAGAAAATCTGTGGAGGGAGCTGAAGGTTCGAGTTGCCAAATGTCAGCCTCGAAGCCTTAATGACATGGAGACGATCTGCAAAGAGGAGTGGGACAAAATCCCTCCTGAGATGTGTGCAAACCTGGTGGCCAACTACAAGAAACATCTGACCTCTGTGATTGCCAACAAGGGTTTTGCCACCAAGTACTAAGTTGAATGGGTCAAATACTTATTTCACTCATTGACATGCAAATCAATGTATAACTTTTTTGACATGCGTTTTTCTGGATTTTTTTTTTTTGTTATTCTGTCTCTCACTGTTAAAATACACCTACCAATAAAATTATAGACTGATCATTTCTTTATCAGTGGGCAAACGTTCAAAATCATCCAGGGATCAAATACTTTTTATCCTTACTGTACATACTGACACAATTCACAGTTCTATTTTACATTACTATTTGTTTTCTTCTCTGCTAAATCACATAGATTGTGCTCCTGCTGTCTTTTCTCCCTTACTATATCAAAAGTGCAGTATTCAAGACATTTCATGATATATCCATACCTTTCCATTGTTGTCTACACTATTGTGAATTGTCTAAACAATCTAGTTTTAATGCTTTGCACTACAAAAATAAAGAGGGTAAAAAATCAATGCAAATCAATATATAACGTTTTTGACAAATGCGTTTTTATAGATTTTTTTTTTGGGTTGTTCTGTATCTCACTGTTAAAATACAACTACCATTAAAATTATAGACTGATCATTTCTTTGTCCGTGGGCAAACATTCAAAATCAAGAGGGGATCAAATAAAATCAAAACCAATTTTATTTTTTTGAAAACCACAATAATCACGGATGTAATTATTATAATTTGCCATAAGAGCTTGTTGATCCAAAGGGAAATCCTACTACCATTTTGTCAAAATGTTTTTTTGTCTGGTTTTTGGCACTTGAGATTGGGATTGTTTGCCTTTTTTTGTATCAACAGCATTAATACAGTTTTGTGAAAGACTGAAAGTGATGGACTCACGAACTTTGCAATACGTTAATGTTGGCATTCTTCAAAAAATAATGCAAAGGTCTCCAAGTCAATCCGGTTGCTCTGATATCGTCTTCTCACTGAATGAATTATCCATGCAAGTACAATTTCCCCAGGGCATGCATTGTTTTACTGCACGTGTGTGCCCATTCATTGAGAGTATATATCACTAAACTTCCTTTGGAATCTTTGTGACAGTTTTTCTTCAGCGCCAAACTAATGTGAGCACCATTCACTTTAATTTATAGGCTAGTCTTCCACATCACTGAAAGTGTCAGCGTCAGATAAAGTATTGTGTTTGACACAAAAAATCAGGATTGCAAATTCAAATGACATTGCCTTTCATGCAACCAGGAAAACATGTTTTACCTGTACTGTCCCTTAAAAGATATCCATAATTGAGGTGCAACTCAAGCATTGAAATCAGCTGTGACATGCATGTATAAATAATGTTATCACATCAATGAACTATATGAACAACTCACCTGTCATCTATATGACTCTGTGATTCCCAAGTGTTGTTATGATTTATAAAGCACACATAACCCACAACAGTGCACAAGAGCCAAACAAAACATATCTGGGAGGAAGTCATACATGTATGGGTATTACAGAAGAGGATCTTCGAGGGTTTCAAGCCTTCTAGGATTGGGAGGAAAAACCAATAGACCTATGACATCTTTTTCAGGGTTACATTAACCTTTTCAAAAAGTCAAGTTAAGCCATTCAGAAATCTCTGCTTTTACTGTTGATGCAAAAGTGGCAAAACAAAACAGAAAAAACAAAAAAAATGAGACAATTTCCAATTGTGCCACAAAATGGGAAAAATTGCTTCTTCATTTTAAAGTCGCAGATGAGACAATCTAAGAGGGACATAATGAACATGATAGTGCAAAGGTACTGCCTAGAGAAGAATGTATGTTTACCCTCCTTAATCCAAGTATACAAAGAAAATATATATATTTTTTAAATCGAGGATATGTAAAAAAATAAATAAGAAAAACTCATTATATAACCTGAAACCACAAAATGTATATGACAAAAAAAACAAACAAACAAAAAAAGTATATGACAGGATCATTCCGCCATATACATGCATTTTGGGTCAGACAGTGTTTGAAACCCTATTCTGTCTGATGATATCAGAGCAGGAAGTAAAGCAAGGAAGACCATAGAGACTGACCCAAGGTGTATGCCTGAAGGATCCTATCATACACTATGATATGGATGGGTTTTTCTCTTTTTTTTCTTCATATAATTAAAGTAAAAAATTAGCAATTTCCTTTCAAAACTTGATGAAAGGATCATTATATTAAAAAATAGTGTTAAGGTGACAGTTGCCCTTTAGGATTCAGTAGTTTTGGTGCTTAATGTGTAACTTTACAGTTACCAGGATTTTTTGTGACAGATAAAAGTTACAATAAATCTCATTGAATGGACAAAAATGAAATGGTTAAGAGGATACATTTGTTGCCAATATAAATGAGTATTCTTAAAACTATAATCAACATCAGCCATAAATTGGTCAATTTGAATTTTGCCATGAACAAACAAACATCCAGACCTTTTTAACCCCTTAAGGACACATGACATGAGTGACATGTCATGATTCCCTTTTATTCCAGAAGTTTGGTCCTTAAGGGGTTAAATAGCTTTAGAATCTGATAACACAATCTCTTTAGATAGAGATTTTCACATCCTTATTGTTCTTACTGTAAAGAACCCTTTTCTCTGCTGTAAGCGAAAAAGCCTTTCTTCCAGTCTCAATGGGGACCCTTTTGTTTGTTGTATATTTCTGCTGATGAACAGGTTAGCACATAGCAATGCCAGCAGGGGGAGTGCCTGAAATGACAGGTACTCCCCTTGCTGCCTCTAAATAGTAATAAATGTTGAAGTTACAGTTTAAAATGAAATATATACTTAGATCATATATATATATATATATATATATATATATATATTTATTATATATATGATCAAAGTATATATATATATATTGTGATAAAGTGAAGGCAGATAGGCCTTTTAACCCCAGGGGAAGTACGTGTAGTTTCTGTGTTGCACAACACAAAGCTTTGCTTAGTTATGGGCCCCTGGGGTGGAGCATTTGGAGAGAAGGGTGGGCCAATGCTCCACTCCACAGTTTAGTGGTTTTCTGGGGAGACATGGATCCAGGCCAGGGTTTTTTGGATCGTCTCCAACCCACTGCTCAGCTGCAGTTAATGAGCTGTTGCAGTGGGAATAAACTCCTCCCTGCTAGGCAGGTAAAGGAGAGGGATTGCTGGCTTCCTCCCAGGAAGCAGGTAGGAGAGAGAGGCTGTTCTCTCCAGATAGAGTCAAGGAGACTAGGCACTTGGAGTGCAGAAAGGAAGCAGTCAGGGCAAGGCTGGCTTGGAGCACTGGGAGTGCAGAAAGGAAAGCAGTCAGGGCAAGGCTGGCTTGGAGCACTGGGAGTGCAGAAAGGAAAGCAGTCAGGGCAAGGCTGGCTTGGAGCACTGGGAGTGCAGAAAGGAAAGCCGTCAGGGCAAGGCTGGCTTGGAGCACTGGGAGTGCAGAAAGGAAAGCAGTCAAGGCAAGGCTGGCTTGGAGCACTGGGAGTGGAGAAAGGAAAGCAACAGGCTAGCTAGTAGAGTGTTGCTATCTAGTAAGGTTGGTGCCATATGTTTTTGTTAGTTTAACCCTGATAGAGAGGGATATACAAAGTGAGTTAGTGCTCAGACGAGCTAGGTTTTTTGTTTATAGGGTTTTCTGTTACAGTTATGTTTTTCATTTACTGCTGTATCCTGTGTGGATTTTCAAATAAAGTGCATGGAGTATATGCAATTACAAGGACTGTGCATGTTTTTGCCCTAGAGGACCGTGCTACCTGGTGACAAGGATCACAATATATATATATATATATATATACATATACATACATACATAATTGTGTATATATATATTAATATCAAAATACACGTAGAATGATATTGATTAAATATAATTATCATTATATATATATATATATATATATTTATATATATATATATATATAAAATAAATAAATAAGTTAAAAAATAAAATAAATAAAAAATACAAATAAAAAAATATATAAATATGTGTAAATTCGTTCTAACTGTATTTTAAAATTAATATATATAGATATCAAAATACATGTAGAACGGGGGGTGGAGCCTACCTGCTGAGCAAACCAGACATGCCTGTTAAGAGCTCCCGAGCCTGAGGCCAAAATTCTGTGTTTAATGCCTGACCACCTGATCGCACCAGATGCAGACAACGACCAGGAGACGATACTGCATTACGGGATACCTGATTTGAGGCCACCCACTGCTGAGCCGTCCACATGGAAGCCTGCGGCCTACACAGGTGGGAGCCGAGGAGAAACGGCCTCTCTCCCGGTTCTCTGGCTGAAGAGGGAGCACTCTCACATCGCTTCCCCTCACCTCCCCCGTGGACCGGTGGGGGATATACTGGTCCCCGCCGATCTGGAAGGCTGCAATCCTAGACAAATCAGTGGATGCGGTAAAACTCTGAACAGAAGCGGCGGCACCCAAGATGGCGGACATGCCTGACTCCACTACACGCGACCTGAAAATATTACAACCTGAAGCAGCAGGCCCTAGTACCAAAGCGACTGACATGATCGAGGAGATCTTTAACAGATTTTGGGCAAAGTTGTCTTACAGGGCAATTATCCATGGGTGAATGCAAAAGCGGCAAGATGAGGCTCTGGAAACCCCTTAAAGGCGGAAAGATATCCCAAGCTCATACAACAAGCGGATGTTACCCACCTGGGCGGAGAGCGCAGAGGGCCCTAACCGGCAAGTACAAACAACCCACACAGAGGGCTGCAACATACACACGACAGCAAGCAATGCGAACGGGAAGATCCTAGACCCCAGAAGACTCCAAGTTCATTGCCAAGAGGTACCAACTCTCCCACAACCCCGGGGCAGGAGGGACACCTCATTTTCACATCACCACACTGCTTGCCACTCTGACAGGGGCCAGGAACAGAGGAGTACCTTCCACAGGGGCTGCGACAGGACCCACCTTGTGAAGTCCCAACGTGGCACACGCGGTCCGCAAGCAGAGAACCTGGCTCTACACACAGCTTCTTCTGCTTTTGAAGGGCGCAAGCCTGCCAGGCAAGAAATCTGCCGGTCTCCACTGGCTTTCCTGTTGCATCGGATGAAAGACTATCCTGAAACGTCCTACCATACCGCTACGGGGACATTTGCTTATCTTAGTGCGTTTTAGTTCCCAGTGGCTAGGAAGCGGGGTTACCGTTAATTATTGTTTAGCATGTAACACTATTTTTTATCTTATCGCCTTAGTCTGCTTAAATCAGCACAATATACTTACACAATATGCTTAATCGACTCAGTACCCAGTATACAACCTGGATATTAACACCACTAGCATTTACACAATTAAGACCCATCATTTGTCTAATGTCTAAAGCTCATTTTGTGATGGGATTCCAGCATGGTCAAAATTTAGTAGGCCGAAATCTCCAAATGGCATATACTAATTAGTATCTGGTTACAAACAGTTGGATGAGTCATCAGTGTACTGAGCATGTGCGGAAGTGGATAGTACATTCCTTTGTCTGTAAGTGCCATGCGGTCTGCCCATATAAGGTGATCCTGAATATCCTGTGTGCTGATTGGTCTGAGGAATATAGGAGGGGTTATACTGTATGGGAGGGGATATGCTGCTAACAAAAAGCCTCTGCACCATGCTTTCTGCCTCTCAGATATTTTTGGAACAGGAGTTCATCTGAGACCCGATCGGTGTGTAAATAAAAGACCTGTTACTTCCTGAATAGACTTGTGTCCATCTCTCTATGAGCTTGATAAAAGCCCTGATAGGTTTGAAACATTGCTGTGTAGTTCCTGGTTCAAATAAATTGCCTTAATCTTGGAACCTGTTGGAGTGCCTGGATTATTCTCTATATTTACTCATCTCTCTATGTTTGGCTTCTGCAGTGTTTTCCAGTAACAATTTGACTTCACGCAACCCAGCACACCAGACACACTTGGCTAGCCTGTCTTACTAAATTTGGTTTCTTATTCTCACACCTCAACCAACATGCCTAAGATTTTGAATCGCCTAGTTTCTCTTGTCTAATAGGTAACCTAAACATGTTCTGCTTAGCTTGTAATGTACACTGCTTAAAAAAAAATGTGCAGTATACTCAAATGCCTTGTCACTAATACGCGTTGTCTAATTAACTGCCTTGCCAGTGCTGTTGGGGCATTGAAAGATTGTCTGTAAAACATGTGCACACAAAATAAAGAATTAAAATAAAAAAAAAATACATGTAGAACGAAATAATATATATCTATATACATAAGTATATACGTATATATCACTATATATAAATAAAAATAATTTTACAAAATTATATACATATATATATATATATATACATATATATATGTGTATATATATACACGTGTGTATATATATAATAATTCTACGTATATATTTATGTAATAATTTTACATAATTAGGTTGTTTTAATTACAATTTGCGGCACCTGCCTGACAACCCAGGCCAAAAGTCCAGAGAATTTAATTTACTAGCACTATATTTAACCCTGTAACTTTCCAAGACACCATAAAACCTGTACATGGGGGGTACTGTTTTACTCGGAAGACTTCGCTGAACACAAATATTGGTGTTTCAAACCAGTAAAATGTATTACAATGATGATATCATCAGTGAAAGTGAAATTTTTTACATTTTTCACACACAAATGGCACTTACACGGACGATATAATTGTTGTGATATGTTTTACTGTTTTGAAACACTAATATTCGTGTTCAGCGAAGTCTCCCGAGTATAACAGTACCCCTCATGTACAGGTTTTCTGGTGATATCAAAAGTTACAGAGTCAAATATAAGGCTTGCGTTTCAGTTTTTTCACATTGAAATTCACCTGGTTGGTTATGTTGCCTACGAGACCGTATGGTAGCCCAGGAATGAAAATTATGATGGCATACCATTTGCAATAGTAGACAACCCAAGGTATTGCAAATTGGGTATGTCCAGTCTTTTTTAGTAGCCACTTGGTCACAAACACTGACCAAAATTGGCGTTCAAATTAGTTTTTTGCATTTTTTACACACAAACAAATATTAACACTAACTTTGGCCAAGTGGCTACTAAAAAAGACTGGACATACCCCATTTGCAATACCTTGGGTTGTCTACTTTTGCAAACGGTATGCCATCGTAAGGTTAATTCTCATTCCTGGGCATTCATGTGAAAAACTGAAAAATGTAACATGCTATATTATACCCTGTAACTTCCCAAAACACCATAAAACCTGTACATAGGGGGTTCTGTTTTACACGTGAGACATGGCTGAATACAAATATGTGTATTTTATTGCAGTAAAAGCAAACAGTAATATGACATTCACAGTTAAAATGTCACATAGAACTAAAAAAAGTTTACATTCTTATTTTCTCCCATTTTGTAATATTTTATTCATATTAAATTGTTTCATACCTAAATATTTGATGTTAAATGAAAGCCCTGAATAAAAAGCCCTGAATAAAATGATATATAATAAGTGTGGGTGCACATAATATGAAAGAGGTGAATTACTCCTGAACACACATATTGCGCAAATTCAAGTTTTTGTTTACTTTTTGTTTTGATCACAACTGTACATTTCAGTCCTTAACCCCTTAAGGACAGAGCTTCAGAAGCTTGTCTTTCACTTAATGACAACAGCATTTTTTTTTATTTTTTGCTGTTTGCGTTCAACTGCAATTTGCATTTTACTAATTTATTGCACCGACACATATTATATATCGTTTTTTAAAGGACAGAAAGGACTTTAATTTGATGTAAGACATATATATATAAATGCTTATTTATTATTAAAAAAATACAGAAAAAAAATGAAAAGTTTTGTGGGTTTTTTTTAGTGCAGGTTAAGGAAAGTAATTCAAAATAAATTCATTTAGTTGTTCTGATTTACAGAATATATAATGTGTCTGGGATTTTAAGTTTTTTTTGGTAGTTACAGGTCACAAAGCACAAGGAGTAAAATAAACTTTTAATGTGGAGCGATTTTAGAATTTGGTATGTTTGTCTTGTAAGCTTAATAGCCATAAAAGAAAACAAAATTGCCACACAAAAGTATATATTTATATAAAGTAGACATCACAGGCTATTTACCTAGGTTTGTTTTAACACTTTCTACGTAGCCATTTCACCGCCAACCTCTGGTAAATATTGGAGTAAAATTGTGTTTTTTTTGGTTTTTGGCACACAAACTTATAACAAAGAAATTCTCATGTGTATTTTGTAAAGTTGGTGTGTGCTATTCCTGTACAAAGTTTTATTTTGTGTTCAGTTACATCTACTGAGTAAAATGACAACCCCATTGTATGTCTTTGGCACTATTTTGTGAAGTTACAGTGCCATTTAGGAGGCCTGTTCTTTTCAGTATTCACAGTAGAATTTTAAGAGATGGATTTAACCCCTTAAGGACCGAGGACGGTTCAGGACCGTCATCGGCATTTTTGCCTTGCCGACCGATGACGGTCCTGAACCGTCCTAACGGTCTGGGGGTACTTACCTGATCGCCGTCGTTCCCCCGGCGGCGATCAGTGTTCCTCCGGTTGTGGGGAGACTGCCTGCAGCCCAGACAGTCTCCCCACGGCAGATTAGGACCCCTGTGGCGATCACATGGTCACAATAGGTGTCCATGTGTCTGCCTGCAGGGGGACTGCCTGTGCTGACAGACAGTCTCCCTGCTAGTGTAAAATCATTAAAAAAAAATAAAGTTAATGTTAATAAAAAATAAATAAAATAATTATATATGTGTATATATGATATATAGACATATATTATATCTATATAATATATGTCTATATATCATATATATATATGTCATACTAAGTGTATTTTTATATTAATATGTACTTATATTAATATAAAAATACACTTATAATTAAATTACACACGTGTATATATATAATATATATAATAACTATATAGATTGTATATATATATTATTATAAAATATAAATAATAAGTAATTTAAATTAAATAAATTTTTTTTTAAATAATAATAAAAAAATTTAAAAAAATTATATAGCTATATGAAATTTTATTCTAACTGTATTTTAAAATTAATATATATATATTTATATCAAAATACACTTAGAATGAATTTGTATATATATCTATGTATATAAAAATAAATAAAAATAAGAAGAAATATACATACATCCATATACAAAATTACATAAATAATTATATAAATATACACGTAGACTTCAAATATATAAATATGCATATATATTTAAATTCTTTTTTTTTTTCATTCTTTATTTTTGAAGTGCATAGAAACGTAACAGAACGTGCATGCGGTACCCCAAAGGCAATCCTCATGCTTTTTTTCAGACGTTAAGTACAGTGAGGTATATATTGGTTCTTGCACATTTTTAGTGTTATTTTAGGTAAGATTAGGCTATAGCAGGACTTTGCACAATTCTTGGCACATTAGATACAGTCTAAACAACAGGCTATACAAAAATGTCTGACCACTTGTATTCTATCCTATTCCGCTTAAGTCATCGACTTCAAAGTGGATGCGTAATACTATAATTAGGCTTAGTCTGCACGTTTGCCGGACTGTTGACATCATAGATTATGCATTTGGCATTAAGATTAATAAAATTAAGAAGAAAAAAAGAAAGGAAGAGAAGAAAAAACAAAAAAAAACAAAAATAGAACACAACAGGCTATACAGTATTATCTGACCACATGACTTCTATCATTCTGCTGAAGTCACCGACTTCATAGTGTATGCTTAAAACCATAATTAGGCTTATGTTGCACGTTTGCTGTTCTGATGACATCATTGACTATGCATAGGTAGAAATTCAAGTGAGTACTACAGGCTTGTACTAGGAACTGTCTGCAACTTTAAACTGCAGGTTATACTAGGTCGCACGTTTGTTGGGCCTAGGCTGTAGCATTAAGATTAATACATTTAGAAAACACAACTGGCTATACAATAATGTCTGACCACATGAAGTCTGTTATATTCTGCTTACGTAATCTGCTTTAAAGTGTTTGCTTAAAACTACATTTAGGCTTAGTCTGCATATTCGCTGATCAGTCGACATACTGTGCTAGGCCATTTTGTTCAGAGTGTTTCATTAGCTACTACTTTATGCTAAACATCATGTCAGGACCCCTACTGGGCCTAGGTGCCAATACGAGTAACATTGCTATATGAGTATTATTCTGTGTGAACTTATATGGGACAGTCTGTGCGGTGGAGACCTGCAGTATTTCGCTGCCCAGTTTGCAGGGGCACAAATTGTCTCTTATTCAGGCCGCCCTGTTTAGCCGACTCCGGCTCCGTCGCTTTGACTGTTGGGCTCAGCTGGTATCCCCAAGAGGCTCCGATTTGGCTGGAAAGGTGGGTACCTTGGTGGGGCTCCGTCTTTCAGGAGAGCCCTCCGGCCCGGCTCCACAGTGTGATCGTTGTCGCTGTCGGCTCTGCCCGACCTCCTCTGTCGGGTGGCGCTTAGCGGGATAGTTGTTGCCAAGATCGCCTGTTGGTGTGCAGGTCGGGTACTCTTGCGGGTTCCATTTTTGATTTTACAGGTGCGTGTTTTGGCCTGTCGGGATGCCAGGCTGGGGCCCCGTGGGGGGTTCCACTGCAGGCAACGGCGAGTCGCAGGGCGGATCCACGCTGCCAGCGCTTTCACCGCCAGTCGGAATGGCCGTCTCCTGGCATTAAGCTTCTCCCACAGGTATGAACAGAGCCTGTTGAAGAACTCCGTTGTGTGCTTGGGTGGCTTGAGAGGGGAGTGTTTCTTCCCGCGCTGTGCTCGCGCCGCCATCTTAGCTGGGCCCTTTCGTCCCTGTTTGGGCTCGGATTTGTCGCTTGGGATTGCAAGAGGGTGGTCCGCGATAACCCCCGCCGGACCATAGGGGGGGGAACGAGGGCTCTGGGTCGAGGTTCTCACCGTCGTTGGCGGCAGGAGAGCGGCCGTCTCTCCCGTGCCTGCCATGCTGGTAGGCCTCGCTGGGGTGTCGGGTGCGTATCACTAGAAACGTCGCTTGTCGGGTACCAACTTGTGCACCCCGTTGTCCCCTTGCTTTTGGTGGTATTTGTGTAGCTTTAGGTCGCTTTTTGAGTGACACAGATTGCTGTTTAGTCGATTTGAAGCAGGAGCTCATGCAGCCTGCGACCATTCAGCATGGCCTCCAAGCCCCGCCCCCTATATTTAAATTCTACGTGCGTATTTATGTAATATTTTTACATAATTCAGTAATTTTATTGATTGCAATTTGAGGGACCTGCCTGCCAACCCAGGCCGAAATTCCAGAGAATTTAATTTGCTAGCACTGTATTTTACCCTGTAACGTTCTACGACACCCTAAAACCTGTACATGGGGGGTACTGTTTTACTCGGGAGACTTCGCTGAACACAAATATTAGTGATTCACAACAGTAAAACATATCACAGCGATGATATTGTCAGTGAAAGTTACTTTTTTTGCATTTTTCACACACAAACAGCACTTTTACTGATGATATAATTGTTGTGATACGTTTTCCAGTTTTTAAACACTAATATTTGTGTTCAGCGATGTCTCCCGAGTAAAACAGTACCCCCATGTACAGGTTTTATAGCATTTTTGAAAGTTACAAGGTCAAATATATGGGTCAAATATTTTTACATTGAAAATGGCCAGGTTGGTTACGTTGCCTTTGAGAGCGTATGGTAGCCCAGGAATGAGAATTACCCCCATGATGGCATACCATTTGCAAAAGAAGACAACCCAAGGTATTGCAAATGGGGTATGTCCAGTCTTTTTTAGTAACCACTTGGTCACAAACACTGGCCAAAATTAGCGTTCAATTTAGTTTTTTTACTTTTTCACACACAAACAAATATGAATGCTTACTTTGGCCAGTGTTTTCGACTAAGTGGCTACTAAAAAGACTGGACATACCCCATATTGAATACCCTGGGTTGTCTACTTTAAAAAAAATATGTACATGTGGGGTGTTATTCAGAGATTTATGACAGATAATGGTGTTACAATGTCACTATTGATAAATTTTAAAAATGTATGTTTTGAAACCGCAATATCCTACTTGTACCTATAGCCCTATAACATGCAAAAAAAAAGCAAAAAAGCACGTAAACACTGGGTATTTTTAAACTCAGGACAAAATTTTGAATCTATTTAGCAGTTTTTTTCATTCGCTTTTGTAGATGAGTAAAGGATTTTTCAAGTAAAAGTCAAAAAACATGTATTTTTTCAATTTTTCATCAGATTTTTGTATTTTTTTTAAATTAAAATACATGAGATTATATAAATAATGGTATGTAAAGAAAGCCCCTTTTGTCCTGAAAAAAACAATATATAATTTGTATGGGAACAGTAAATGAGAAAGCGGAAAATTACAGCCAAACACAAACACCACAAAAGTGTAAAAATATTCCTGGTCGCAAATGTACAACATCGCAAAAACAGTCCAGTCCTTAAGGGGTTAATGAGCCTATGCTTCCATTTGGGGTATTATAACAGTTTGACTGTTCAAAAAAGCCCACAAAGGCCAACCATTTGTAAAAGTAGATACTCCAGGGTATCTCATAAGGTGCATATTGAGCCTTAACATGCCCTCATTTTTTCACCAATATATGCCAAAGTATGAGATAGAAAATAATTTTGTGCGTTTTTTTACACATGGATTGCATTTTTTTTTTTTAATTCTTTATTTTTGAACGTGCATGAGATTACAATACCTCCTGCATTGCCACAACAGCAAATGCGAGGATTTGCAGTACATTCAATGATACATGTAGGTTGACATTGAGAACTGTTAGAGACAATACTTTGCATCATTTGAGAGAACAGCACGAAATTTTATATTTAAAGTATGGTGACTAGTTAAACATAACACTTGTTTGTCTGGGCAGAGAGTGTCTTAGTGACGAGTCGTGTTAGGCAAGTTAGTAAGAACGATTAAGCCTCACAACACTGGTGGAGGAAAAACATGAGTGACCAAAGTAATGTAGTGGAGTAATATAGTGGCATGGATTGCATTTTTGCTGGGCATTTTGTATATTTCACATGTGCCACTAAGTTCAAACCCTCCAAATTATGCTCGGCTAAGTCTTCTGAGTAAAAAGATACCCCCAATGAATGTCTTTGGCACTATTTCGTGAAGCTACAGTGCCATATAGGAGACCAAGCCATATCAGTTTTTACCGAACTTTGAATTTTGACGCTGGGCCTATGTGCAATTTCCACAAAGGCCTACCATTTCCTAAAGTAGACACCCCAGGGTATTTCAAAAGGCATATTTTGAACCTTATTACAGTAGTGGTAATAAGTGTTTTTTCTGCCTTTTTGACACACAAAGTGAGTTTGCACAGTATATTTTGCAAACCTTATGTGTGCCACAACTGTATAACTGTTGCTCAGCTATGTCATTTGAGTACAGCAATACCACCATATGTACCTTTGCCAGGTATATTGGATGTTGAGCATCTGAGACGCAGCCATTCAGTTTTTTTCTAACTTTGAAGTTTTACGCTGTGTCCATGTTCCAATTTGGAATAGTTTAGACGGTTGGTTATTGAAACTTCACCACAAACACATACTATTTATTAAAGAATACACCCTGGGGTAATTCAAAAGGCATATTTTGAACCTTAGCGTGGGATCATTTTTCCGCTAGCTTGTACCAAGTGTAGTGGTAATAAGTGTTTTCTGCCTTTTTGACACACAAAGTGAGTTTGCACAGTATATTTTGCAAACCTTATGTGTGCTACACTGTATAATACTTCATATGTTGCTCATCTATGTCGGCTGAGTACAGCAATACCCCTGTATTTACCTTTGCCAGGTATATGTGGACATCGGAGGGGCACATTTGGGACGCAGCCATTCCAGTTTTTTTCAAACTTTACATTTTTACGCTGTGCCCATGTCCCATTATAGAGTATTTTACCTGGCTATATAATCCAAATACCCCATAAAGCCATACCATTTCTTAAAGAAGACATCCCAGGGTATTTCAAAAGGCATATTTTGAACCTTAGCGTGGGATCATTTTTCCTCTAGTTTGTTCCAGGTGTAGTGGTAATGAGCGTTTTTAAATGTATTTTTTTACTTTTTGAAACTTTTTTACTTTTAAAAACTAGTTTTTAAACTTTTGTTTTGCTTATTAATTTTTTAAACTTTCCTAAACTTTCTTAAAACTTTTTTACAGATTTAACATTTTTCTAAGCTTTTTTTTTACCGTTAACTCCTAACTAGCAGTAAGCAGCACTAACAGTAAATTCCCCATTTTCCCATAACTCCCACCCACCCCAGCTAGCAAAATATATAATTATAAAATATTTAAATTAATTAATTAAATAAATTGAACCCCTGAGGGTTAAAAAATAAATAAAAGTTAATCCTCAAGGGTTAAAAAAAATTAGATCACAGTATAATACTGTGATCTGTATTTTGATCACTGTAGGCAGTGATCGACTGGCAGGGAAGGGGTTAATTTTTATTTGGACTGGGTAAAGGGGGGTGTTTTTTTATTTTTTACTTAAAAGTTATTACAACTTTTTTTAGCTTAATTTTTAACTTTTTAAAGTTTATTTTAAAACTTTTTTTAACGTTAACCCCTAGTTAGCCTAACACCAAATCCCCCAATTCCCCACTAACTTCCACCCACCCCAGCTAGCTAAACATATAATTTTTAAATTTAACCCCTGAGGGTTAAAAAAAAAAAAAAGAATTAACCCTCAGGGGTTAAAAAAAAAAAAAATCAGATGACAGTAAAATGTAATCCCTGCCAATTGATCACTGTAGTCAGTGATCAATTGGCAGGGAAGGGGTTAATTTTTAATTAAAATGAGTAAAGGGGGGTGGGATTTTAAATAAACTTTTTTTTTTTTTTTTTTAACAGGCGGCAGGATCATCACTGATCCGTCTCCCAGCACTTCACACAGAACCAGGAAGTGCAGGGAGGCGGAACGTAAGTATATTAAGCACATGTGCTCGCTCTGACATGCTGTCAGAACGAGCACATATGCTGGGCAGCACTATTGGGTGCTCCTGGTCTGCCTCTAATACAGAGACAGACCGGAGCACCATTAAACCCGCGATCGCCGCAATAGCGGCGATCCAGGGTTAATTTTAACGGGTGACCGTCACTCGTCGTTATGGCAATCCCCTGAGTGACGGACCTTGTCCGTCACTAGTCGTTAAGGGGTTAAGAGGTTAATAACTAATGTTTTCCATCTCACTTATCAATTTTGTAGCTCGCCTCTGCACTTTTTCTAGTTCTGCATTATCCTTCTTTAAAACTGGTGCCAAACATTGCACCACATATTTGAGGTGAGGTCTTACCATTGATTTATAAAGAGGCATATATATGTTTTTTTTAATCTGTCTTAATTTTTTCTGTGCTTAGATGAACAAAATAAGTGTGTCATGTCACGACAACAAAAACAAGCTGCAATTTCAAACATAGCATAGGAAATGTTGACATGGCATCAGAAACAATTGCACATATTTTTAAGAAATATACAAATACAGGAGAGGCACACATGTCTAAATGGGAAGCTGAGAATAGACTTGTATAAGGCTATCTGTTTAGACATGATGGCTACTTAACAGGCAAGTTAGGTTAATAGGCTATAGCTTGGCACTAACTCATAGTGAGAGAGAAGCAGGTGGGCAGCCATGTTAAGGCGTGGAGCATAGTATAGGACGATTATTGTAGTTAATACTGCTGAGCCTTTAGCAGTAACTGAAGACCCTGTAAACATAAGGCCCAAAACCAAAAAGCATAAAACATAAATATTAAAACATCAAACAAAACATGGGTTATGAAGCATAAATCACAAACATAGGCTTATATATTCAAAGACCAGCTATTGCAAGTGGTGTAAAAATAGTCACTCAGAGATCATCCAATGCCACTAATTGGCCACAGGTGAAAGGCTAGCTCTACACCAGGCATGTTGCTCCCGCCAGCTAGCTTAAGGCTATGTTGAAGCTGTTTAAGTGTAAATCCGCTACAATGCAGTTCCCTGCAGCTTCGGCCCTGGGCCAGGATCCATGTGGCAGGATCATGGGCCCACGACTTCCCCAGGTTCTGAATGCCCTCACGGGTGTATGGACTGCAGTATGTTTATGTCTCCAAGCAGGCCCCCAGCCCAGAATGAGAACAGGTGGACCACACTTGCAACATGTGTAGTGAGGTGGGTAAATCTGCTGTTAATGTCGTTCCAGAATGTCTAGCAGATTGGGTCGATGTTCGCTTTGAACAGATCTTTATACTTCTGGCCCTACAGACCCATGAAGCTTTGCTGTGATTCCAGCGCAGTAGCCATCATGATTTTGTAGTAGGGTGATGTAGTAGGCCCTTTGCTGTCAAGTACAGAGTCTTTGTGACCCAGTGGAGACTGGGATATTCCCCGCCAGTCCAAAGGGGGGCTAATGGGGCTACAGCTGGTCAGCATCGAGGTATGTGCCCTATGTAGATTGGCTGCCTCCCCAACTATGGGCACGCCTCTCGATAAATGTCTCAGGCACAGTCTGGGGACACAGATGGTTGAGCACTCCAAACTGAACTCAGGGAGGTACATAGTGCTTCAGATTCGGCAACAAAATGTACAAAAAAGGTCTCTTTCTCTAAAATATTGTTCACAAATCTGTCTAAATCTGTGTTAGTGAGCACTTCTCCTTTGTCGAGATAATCCATCCACCTCACAGGTGTGGCATATCAAGATGCTGATTAGACAGAATGATTATTGCAAAGGTGTTTGAGCTTCAGTAGCTCAGTAGCTCTTCTGCGTGATCAGACAAGCCTTCGCTCTCCACATGCATCAATAAGCTTTGGGCGCCCATGACCAGTTGTCATTCCTTGCACCACTTTTAGTAGGTACTAACCATCGCATATCAAGAACACCCTACAAGACTTGCCATTTTGGAGATACTCTGACCCAGTTGTCTAGTCATTATTTGGTCCTTGTCAAATTCACTCACATATTGTCACTTGCCCATTTTGTCTGCTTCTAACATACGAAATTCAAGAACTAAGTACCGTATTTTTCGCTCCATAAGACGCACCTCACCATAAGACGCACCTAGTTTTTAGAGGAGGAAACCCAGAAAAAAAAATATTCTGAACAAACTGTTCCATAGTGTTTCTTACCATGGGACAGTTTGTTCAGAATATTTTTTTTTCTCCCCTGTCCCATAATGATCTTTAACCCCCCTTTCCTCTGTCCCATAGTGATTGTTAACCCCTCCTACCCTGTCCCATAGTGATTGTTAACCCCTCCTACCCTGTCCCATAGTGTTCTTTAACTCCTCCTCCCCTTGTCCATTAGTGTTCTGATCCCATAGTGTCCCCCCTCCCATTGTCCCATAGTGCACTTTCCCTCCCATAGTGTACCCCCCCTGCCCTTGTCCCATAGTGTCTCCCCTCCCTTGTCCCATAGTGTCCCCCTCCCCTTGTCCCATAGTGTCTCCCCTCCCCTTGTCCCATAGTGTCTCGCCCTCCCCTTGTCCCATAGTGTGTCCCCCTCCTTGTCCCATGGAGTGTCTCCTCCCCTCCCCTTGTCCCATGGTGTCCCCCTCCCTTCTCCCATAGTGTCTCCCTCCCTTTCTCCCATGGTGTCCCCTCCTTGTCCCATGGTGTCTCCCCCTCCCCTTGTCCCATGGTGTCTCCCCCTCCCCTTGTCCCATGGTGTCTCCCCCTCCCCTTGTCCCATGGTGTCTCCCCCTCCCCTTGTCCCATGGTGTCTCCCCCTCCCCTTGTCCCATGGTGTCTCCCCCTCCCCTTGTCCCATAGTGTCTCCCCCTCCCCTTGTCCCATAGTGTCTCCCCCTCCCTTTCTCCCATAGTGTCTCCCCCTCCCCTTGTCCCATAGTGTCTCCTCCTCCCTTTCTCCCATAGTGTCTCCCCCTCCCCTTGTCCCATAATTACTTACCTGTCTTGGAGCGTGGGCCGGCTTCACAGCGCGCTCCGCGGTCCAGGAACTAATATTTCAGGTTCCGGTTTCCGGCGGGACTGAAAGGAAGTGTGCACACTTCCTTTCAGTCCCGCCGGAAACCGGAACCTGAAATAGAAGTTCCTGGACTGCGGAGCGCGCTGTGAAGCCGGCCCACGCTCCAAGACAGGTAAGTAATTCTTCACATTCGCTCCATAAGACGCACAGACATTTCCCCTCACTTTTGAGGGGAAAAAAGTGCGTCTTATGGAGCGAAAAATACGGTACTCACTTACAGCCTAATATATCCCATCCCTGGACAGGTGCCATTGTAATGATATAATCAATGTTATTCACTTCATCTGTCACTGGTTTTAATGTTGTGGTCCTAGAATCTGTCAGAGCTGCTGGACCTGGGGTCTGCGTTCAAAGCGCGGGAATATAATGCTTGACCACGCTATATTAATGAAATCAAATTAATTTTAATTATAGCATGAAATGTAATTCATATACACAGGAACCCAATGTGGGTAACTGTATGGCCTGGCTTCTCAAGGGGAAGGCAATTGCCATGGTGTCCACAGGGCCGGATTAAGAGCACAGTGGGCCTGGTGCTGACAATTATGATGGGCCTAATTACGGAATCTTATCGACGAAAAACACTAAAACAATCATACCTCCCAAGCGTCATGTATCTGATGGAGATGGTGCTGAAGGGAAACTCAAAGGATGCAGCTATAAGAAAACACATACTCTATGCTAATCCCTCTCTAATTTATGCTTTCATCTTTCAAGTAAATCCATAACCCCTAACAGCAGTGTCCAGTGAAGCAGGAAGTCAATGGGCAGGGTTAAAGGGTGTGCCACTGGCGCGAATCACGTGACAAGACTTGCCAAAAGGGGTGAACATGCCCAAAAAGGGGCATGTTTGTCCAAAGAATTGGAAGGTCAGCCTGGCATGAATGCATGTCAGGCTGCCTTCCAATCCTGCAGGCTGTCCAACTAAGGGCATACTATGCAGGCAGCACCTTGAGCTTGACATAAATGCGTCTAATGATGCGCTCACTCCATTCTTTCTAAGGACTGTCCCCTAGCACTCGCTGGTCCACTAGTCTCCTTACCTTCTTACTAGCAGGCAGAAGTTCCTGGTATATAGTCTGAGACAGAGAAAAGATGTCTACAGTGAGTGTAGAAGAAAGAGGACATGCCACAGTGTTAGAGAGACCAACGTCTGCATTACCTAAACTAACTTTAATGTCAGCAAGTGCACACAAGTTTTGTTCCCATACATCCCTCTTAAGCTTCCAAACTTAAAGGGACACTATAGTCACCAGAACAACTACAGCTTATTGTATTTGTTCTGGTAAGTAGAATCATTCCATTCAGGCTTTTTGCAGTAAACACTGTCTTTTCAGAGAAAATAACTCCACTGGCTGCTCCTTAGAAGGCTGCTAGAGGTGCTTCCTGGGGCAGTACTGCCTAGTGTGCAGCACTGCCATTCAGTGTCTCCACCCTCTGCATGCAGACACTGAACTTTCCTCATAGAGATGCATTGATTCAATTTATCTTTATGAGGAGATGCTGATTGGCCAGGGCTATGTTGGACTTGTGCTGGCTCTGCCCCTGATCTGCCTAGTTGACAGTCTCAGCCAATCCTATGGGGAAGTATTGTAATTTGCTCAGACCACCACCTCTGAGCCAGCGGCTGCAGAATTGAATACAAGTAATATTTTAGTATATTTAGGGAGGCAAGAAGGGGCCAGGGTGGTGGTTTTAACAAAACAGGGTCAGAAATACATGATTGTGTTCCTGACCCTATAGTGCTCCTTTAAGCAAGAGTATGTGAAGAGTAGTTAAGGTTGCCACCTTTCTTGGAAAAAAATACCAGCCTTAATAATTTGTATAATTAATTATTTATGCGTGACATCACATGATGTAAATCACAAGGAGTGACATCAGAGAAAATTCTGTAAAATCACCAAACTACTCACAGTTTGATTCTGCTGTATAGATGGATTGCTCCCAGTGTCTCCCTGTCTCCCAGTGTCTCAGTCTCACAAGTCACCCAGTGTCTCAGTGTCCCTATGTATCACAGTCTCAGTGTTCCCATGTCGCCCAGTCCCCTAGTCTCCCAGTGTCTGTGTCCCCATTTCTCCCAGTGTCCCAATGTCTCAGTGTGTCCCCATGTCACTAGGATACTGAGGACACTGAGAGACCCAGGGACACTGAGACCCGGCGACACTGAGACATTTAGGGAAACTGGGAGAAATGGGGACACTGAGACACTAGGGACACAGATACTGGGAGACATGGGGACACTGAAACATTTGGGGACACTAAGACACTAGGGACACAGACATGGGAACACAGACATTGGGAGACTAGGGGACACTGGGAGACTAGGGGACACTGGCTGGGAGACAGACACTTGGGGACACTGGGAGACATGGGGACAGTTGTGGACATAGACATATGGACACTGGGACATATAGGGACACTGGGAGACATGGGGACACCAGGCACACTGAGACACTAGGAACACACTGGGAGACATGGAGACACTGAAACATTTAAGGGACACTAAGACACTAGGGACACAGACACTGGGAGACTAGGGGACACTGGGAGACTAGGGGATACTGGGAGACTAGGGGATACTGGGAGACTAGGGGACACTGGCTGGGGGACAGACACTTGGGGAGACATGGGGACAGTTGTGGACATAGACATGGGGACACTGGGACACATGGGGACACTAGGCACACTGAGAGACATGGGACACAGACACTGGGAGACTATGGGACACTGAGACACTAGGGACACTGGCTGGGGGACAGACACTTGGGGACACTGGGAGACATGGGGACAGTTGTGGACATAGACATGTGGACACTGGGACATATAGGGACACTGGGAGACATGGGGACACCAGGCACACTGAGACACTAGGAACACACTGGGAGACATGGAGACACTGAAACATTTGGGGACACTAAGACACTAGGGACACAGACACTGGGAGACTAGGGGACACTGGGAGACTAGGGAATACTGGGAGACTAGGGGACACTGGCTGGGAGACAGACACTTAGGGAGACATGGGGACAGTTGTGGACATAGACATGGGGACACTGGGACACATGGGGACACTAGGCACACTGATAGACATGGGACACAGACACTGGGAGACTTGGGGACACTGAGACACTAGGGACACTGGCTGGGGGACATAGTGTATCCGTGTCCCAATGTCTCCCAATGTCCCTATGTCTCACAGCGTCCCCATGTGTCTCAGCATCCCCATGTGTCTCAGTGTCCCCTAGTGTCTCAGTGTCCCCTAGTGTCTCAGTGTCCCCAGGTCTCCCAGTGTCTGTGTCCCCATGTGTCCTAGTGTCTCAGTGTCCCATAGTGACAGTGTCCCCATGTGTCCCCTAGTGTCTGTGTCCCCTAGTGTCTGTGTCCCCATATGTCCCCAGGTGTCTCAGTGTCCCCGTGTTTTCCAGTGTCCCCAAGTGTCTCAGTGTTCCCAGGTCTCCCAGTGTCTGTGTCCTAGTGTCTCAGTGTCCCCTAGTGTATGTGTCATCATGTGTCCCCTAGTGTCTGTGTCCCCTAGTGTCTCAGTGTCCCCATGTGTCCCGTAGTGTCTCAGTGTCCCCTAGTGTATGTGTCCCCATGTGTCCCCTAGTGTCTCAGTGTCCCCTAGTGTCTCAGTGTCCCCTAGTGTCTCAGTGTCCCCAAGTGTCTCAGTGTCCCCATATGTCCCCTAGTGTCTCAGTGTCCCCATGTGTCCCCTAGTGTCTCACTGTCCCCATGTGTCCCTGCTGCCTATCCCCCGATCCCTCACTTACCTGAGCTCTAGAGCTGCTGTCTGGACTCTCTGTGCTGTGTAGCTGCTCCCCCACGGATCAGTGAGTAGTAGAGAGAGGCAGGGATATTCTGTAACTTCCTATCCCTGCCTCTCTCCACACACAGTGACCCCTACTGGCCGGTGCTGGTATTGCAGGGTAATTTCCATTTATTCTGAGAAAATTACCTGCATTTGTATTGCTGGTATTACTGCAATACCGGCAGGGCCAGGCAGCCTCAAATACCGTCTGTGCCATTAAAATACCAGTCAGGTGGCAAACCTAAGAGTAGTGTGTAATAAAAACAAAAAAACAACAACAAAAAAAAAAGTTTTTTTTTTTTTTTTTTAAATGGGCCTGGGCCTGGAGCTGCAGCTCCATCAGCCCCTATGTTAATCCGGCCCTGGGTGTCCACCTCGTGGATCCACCACTAAGGTGCAAGTATCTGGCTCAAGGATCCAGTTATATACTTAAGTTAGGAATGTGTGTTTCTCATTTCATTACATAGACTTTAGTATTATATTTAAAAAAGAAAAAATAATAATAAAAAAATATATATATATATATAGATATATATAATTTCAAAACTTGATGAAAGGATTATTATATTAAAAATCATTTTGAGGTGACAGTTGCCCTTTACGATTTAGTAGTATTGGGGTTTAGAATGTCCCTTAAAGTACTAGAGTCTTAAAGAGAAATGGTTACTTGCCAGGATTTTTATTACTATGTTTACCTGTCATCTGCACCTGGCAGCCATAGAGAAAGCATATAGAGGAGAGGAGAAATTGGACAATGTCATTATTTCTCTTTATTTCCAGTGTTTTCCCTAGCTTTGTCTTGTCTGAGATGAATGATGATGTACTTTGCCAAATCTTTAATTATAAATTTAGTTCTTCACGAAAAAAAGGTTAACAGCCGAAAAGGGTGATTTTCAGTGTTTTACTCAGCATTGTAAAAAATTGCAGAGACGTGATAGTTCCCCTTTAAAGCACAGTGTAATATTCACTAATTCTTTCCAACCTAATTCCATTTTGGAACACACAATCTAATAGGTGAGTCGGGTAGTGAGAATACTCATGGCAGGATTTGAGAATTCCTGTGGGTTTTTTTAAGGATTTTTATTCGAAATATAAAAATAAAAAAAAATCAATTTTACTTTATTTTTACCCTTTTGCAGGTATTCATACATCTTGGTCTATAGTGGTCAAAATGTGGTCAGATATATTTTATGCTAATCTGGATTATATGTTTCTTTACGAATCAGGGACTATATACATTGCATCCAGAATCCAGTGTTTTGTTTTGTATATTTTTTTATTGAAAGTGGCTTATCAACCCATTCCCTATTAAAAAAGAATTGCAAGGTTACCTACACATACAGAAAGTAAAATTGCAAGCCCACAATTCATAAGAATAAGAAAGTGGCTAAACGGCATATCTTGCATAAGGGAAATCATATGACCCCAAGTAAGTGGGCCAAGACCACAGGAAACGCAGACTACATTTGGTATAAGGACTTCAGCTTAAATCTCTTGGTGGTTGCTGGTGCAGCACTGTGAAAACTAGCAAACTATGAGTCCCAGGTTCAACTCAACACATTAACATTTTAATAAAACGCCTTAAGCAACCTCAAAGTGTGCAACAAAAAATATTTACCTTAGGTTGAATACAGTTCTTAAAGAGACACTATACCCACCAAAACAACTTTAGCTAAATAAAGTTGTTTTAGTTTATAGAGCGTGCCTCTGTAGTTTAAATCACTTTTCTTTTGGTTTATGCAGCCCTAGCCACACCTCCCCTGGCTGTAACTGACACAGCCTGCATGAAAACAAAATGGTTTCATTTTCAATCAGATGTAACTGACTTTAAACATTTTTATCTCCTGCTCTGTGAACTTTCATTACATACAGGAGGCTACTGCAGGGTCTAGTAAGCTATTAACAGTGCAGGAGCTAAGAAGTTCTAAATTAAACAGAATTTGCAAAAAAGGAAGTGTAAACATTAGATGACTCTTTACAGGAAGTGTTTAGGAAGGCTGTGCAAGCCACATGCACTGGTGGTGTGAATAGGGTTCATAAACAAAGTTATTTAACTCCTAAATGTCTGATAATTGAGGAGTGAGACTGCAGGGGCATGATCTATACACCAAAACTGCTTCATTAAGCTAAACATTTTTGGTGACTATAGTGTACCTTTAGTTAGGATACAAGAGGTATAAGGAAAGGAAAAGCAAAAAAATAAAATAAATGAGAGTTTCACTTTAAAATGCGTCAGCATTTAAACTGAGATTGCCATTTGACAGTTAAAAAAAATGAAAATAAACTGATGATGAATTTAAAAAATATGTGCAACTTGGTTTTCCCCCCTCTCATTGATGTTTCTATTGGTCAAAAAAATAAAAAAAAATTGCTCTATACAATGAAAGCAGCCCTTGTGACAATGTCATGTCTCCTTCAAAGTAATTCTACTTCCATCTGCAATAACATCTACAAATTCTCTGATTCGCTTTTTAGTAATTAATTGTTCTATGACTTTTAAATAAACTAAACTGTGGCAATATTCAAAATAGAGACTGATCCCACTAAAGGGCATGACTTCAAAGAAATTATCACTGATAAAATGTCACTTTTATTGGTAATATATATAAAAAAACACTTTGAAACATATGAGGGCAACAATATGAAAGTTAAAGGTTAATTTTTCCTCCTGTGCTCATATGTTTCAAGGTATTTTTTTTTAATACATTACCAACAAAAGTGATGTTTTATCAGAGGTAATTTCTTTATAGTCAAGCCCCTTGGTGGGGTCTGTCTAGTAATTGCTGTTCTAAGTAGGGTCAAGCCCTTTTTATTACCTACCCAACCTCGTTTGCTTTAGAGCAATTTTTTTGCACCTGACGTTTTTGTTTTAGTTTCATATTCAAAATATGTTTCCAATACCTATATAAACTGCAGCTAGGTTGCAACCATGATAAGAGACTCCCAAACATTAATTTGCTAATAAATGATTAAAAGAACTCTTCAAACAGCACAAACATACAGCTGGCTATAGTGGTTATGGGGTCTACCAGGAGCAGCCTCAGCCTCTTCTCAAGCTACAAGCTGCAGGACTAGGCACTGCAAGGCTTAGTTCATTGTATAAGAATGCTCAGCTTACACTGTCCACCAATGAGCAGACCCTGTGCAGGGTTTAGCTTGAAGGGGGTAACAGAAGCTCCTTGCAGGAGCTTCGGGCCCCTATTTATGACCAGCACCTGACTGATTTCAGCTAAGTTGTCAGACCGTTTACAAATTGTTTGCCTACTTACCCTGTGAAGGCAT
Source organism: Pelobates cultripes (assembly GCA_933207985.1). Taxonomy (NCBI): domain Eukaryota; kingdom Metazoa; phylum Chordata; class Amphibia; order Anura; family Pelobatidae; genus Pelobates; species Pelobates cultripes. Next base: position 88,803,130 of record OW240920.1, read on the forward strand.
CAGGACACGTCTGGTACCATAACTACTAAAAGCAAACTGTATACATTTTACTGCATTCTGGTATTCACAATTTTATTGTTTTACAAGTACAAGGGATGTAAATCTTTGGACCAATGGCATTCGGTTCAGTTCGGCACTTCGGAATTGCCGAACGTCATCACTTTGGAACTTCGGACATTCGTAAGCATCTGAATGTCAGAATAGCATAAAATTTGTACGAATGTACAATGGGAACAAAACAAATTGCACATGTCTGTGCTCATTTCATTGGACAGGGAATAGTGAAACCGGATTGGGAAAGCAAGCATTACATTGCACAAGAGGAATTAGCTTATTGGTCAAGATTCCTGTCATCATTCACATAATTCCCCCCCCCCTCTCTCTAGTTTTGCCACTTTTCAAATATCCAAATCACTTCGGCACTTTGGAGCTTCGGCACTTCTGAACTTCGTCATTTCGCAGCATCCGAATGTCCAAATGGCATGAAATTCGTACGAATGTACATTCGGAACGAAATGAATTGCACATGTCTAGAATTTAGTTTCCATTACAGCATTATATTTCTGTTCTTATTGGATGTGTATGGTTGTTATATCAATATAATCTGGTCCCACCTTTCTTCAAAAGCAAACAGCATTGGTGCCAGAACAGAGTCACTTCTGTCACTCCATTCTTTTATTGTCCAAGGAGCACAACCTACATGCCATAGGAATACCTGTGCTAGAGAGCAGGAGAACCACCTAAAGGAAGGTTCTCTTGCTCTCATTTCTCACTCATTTGGCATAGAGGTCTGTAATGACAAGTAAAGGGCAGGTTTTTAAATAGATTAAGACAATCTACATATTTTTGTTTAGATATTCTGCAAGCACACACTATAGGTGATCTTTTTATGTACTGACATTTTATTGAATTTAAGTTAGCCATTACAGTTTCACTTTAAAGAATAAGAAATAAATACACGTTTTGCATTGTTCATAAACAAAAGCACTGTTCTTTCATTTCATTTTATAGATGATGCTATAAACCACTTTTCTACATTTTCTTGCTTTTCCAATGTTATCTCCAATCAAGTCAAATTATTCAATATTTTTATACCTTTTAATGTTTGCACTTTTGTTTGTCAATAATGTTTTATTGAGGCAGGTTTACAAACACATAGGATTCACATTGTAAGTTGAAATGGGACATTGAAGTATAACCTTAACAATTGTAAGCATTCAACTTTAGCATGCTTCTTTTACTTTTTTTGCCTGTGTGTGTCTGTTGTGGTTGTGCAGTATGATCGGTGATTGTTGTTCTAGTTAGGTGTAGGTACCTCAAATGTGGGTGGTGTGCTGTGTCATCTGCTATAACAGACTAGTCTAACACCAGGCCAACCTGTCCTCCGTATAGCGTGTCTTATTCTCGGGTTGGTGTGTCGGGCGTGATTATAAGTGACACCGTTGTTGGTGATATAGGTACCAATCATTTTAACTTGTGGATGAATGACCCCTAACCTATAGGGGACATATAGGGGGGGGAGATAGCGAACCGTCTTGTGGGTTCGGGCACTATCGTGACTATTATGAGCCATCTGCGGGCATTGACTTTTGAAGTAGATTAGGCTTATGTAGGCCTAACGGTACTCTACTGAGTGTGAGGCATAAGAAAAAAGGGTGAAAGTAAATCAATGGTAGGAATGCTGAACAGAAATAAAGTAAACAAAATAGTGTTAGGCATAGTGGATGGTCAAGTCGCTGCAACCGGCTTCTCTCTCTCCACAGGCGCGAAGGACTTTGTTCGGCGTAGATCCCAGGAATGGGTGGTGGAGGAGGTATTAGGCTCATCTGCATGTGGGTTTAGTCCCAGTGTTTGAAGAATCCAGTATGGTGGTGAGTCTTAGAATTCTGCCATCCACTGTTGTAGCCGTAAGGGCTCTCGGTAGAATCCATCGATATTCCACTCCAGCTTCTCTCAGTCGACTTGTGAATGCGCTTAGGGACTTCCGCCATTGTAGGGTATTTCTGGTAAGATCCTGAAAAAATGTCACTTTGGAAGCATCAAAGTCCAAGGGAGTTTTGCCCTTCACTGCAGCCAGGAAGTGGTTCCTGTCCGACACGGAATGAGAGCGCACAATTATGTCGTGGGTGGCATCGGATGGGGCCTGTCTGCATTTATTGATTCTGTAGCAGCTGTCAAGTTTTTTAGCCTGTGAGTGAGGCATGAGTGATTCTGTCAGTCGCCTTAAGTAGTGTGGCAGTTCAGCCTGGCTTATTGAATCCAGGATACTTCGATTTTGATATTGGCATGTCTATTGCATGATATTTACCCTCTGTGTTAGGGAAGTATGTGAGTGTTGTAGGCTTTGCATTTGGTCTTTCAACCCTTGTACCTCTTGCTTGAGTTCCAGGACTTCGCCCTCTGTAGTCTGTGTGCGCATTTTCACCGCATGCATTTCGGTGCGGACCACGTCTAGATCGGCCGCTGACATCTGTCAGAGCTCCCTGTCTTGTTTGGTGGCAGGGGCTAGTGTGTCTTGGTCTTCCATTTCCTCAATTAGTGTCGTGGGGGAGATGCCATCTCCAGGTGTTGTTGGGTCAGCTTGGGATTCTGTCACGTGCATTCCATTGTCTGACCAGTCCGCCATCTTGGGATCCGCTGGGCGCTGCAGCATCTCCCCTATGTCTTGGGAGTCTTTGCTGGAGCCAGGCAGAGGTTTCAGGGATCTGCGTCCCATGATGTCTGTGCGCTGTGTAGGGCTGCAAGGCAGCCAGGGCAGGATGTATAGCTCTGCTAACTCTGCCTTGAGGTCCTGTTTGGCGGGCCGCTTGGTTGAATACCCTAGGTAGGCCACGGATTTGCAGCAAGCCTTCTTGCCTGATTTCAAGTACAAGAAAGGCACGTGTCTGCAGCTCACCCCTTCAGGAGTATGATGAGTGCCTGTAAGGGGTCCGATGGCTGCAGAGTACCCTGGAATTTGATGAGGTTTGTGGTCAGTGCCCGGAGCTCTGATGAGACGTGTCTGTTCGGCTCAGGCACTAAACTCCGCCCCCCAATGTTTGTACTTTTAACATATTGATTGATAGATAAATATTATCCAAAAATATTAAGTAATTTGCAACGCTTATCCAAAAATATTAAATCGATGCCTAAGTTTGTCAAATATATACAATATTTAAGAGATTACTAAATAAATGTTCAGAAATTACTTCATTGCTTTGCTACAGAATCATTTGCAAATAGTGTCTGGTACTGGTGGCTTATTGATCTTCATTTTGTCTAGACTCCCCTTTAACTTCATTTTGAATTAGCCAATAATTTGTTGAAAGAGATATGTTGCTATGAATTTCTGTTTCTACTGCTACCAGATTAGTGTAAATTAAAAAAGTAAATTATAAAGACTGATCATTACATTGGCCTTCCTGTATCCAGTGCCTGGATCACTTCTTGTGAGGTTCAATTTTCATTTAATCTTTTAAAAAAAAAAAAAAAAGAAAGTTTGGTGTAATTTTCTTTGCTCTCATAGTTTCGCTACTTAGCTAATAAACTAGCATTATTCATTATGAAGCCATAGTTTCCTTTGTTTCCTCATATTATGTTGTAACTATATCTAAAACAGCAGTGTTTTGGCCAGGGCAGTATTGAATTTGATCTATTTTTAAGGTACTTACAGAGTTATTTACTAAAGTGAGAAATCAAGGTGGATTTTACAATTAAAAGTCAATCTGGAAAAAATATCTAGGTCAGCTAAACTTTCAGTTCGACTATGCCTTCAAATTTGAAAATCACCCTTAATTCCCTTTGAATTCTCACTTTAGTGAATGACCCAGTTAGATTGTAGTTCTAAATATAATTAAATATTAAATTAGGGCATGCCTCTAAACTTGCCCTCCTCACCGGATCCCATCGGGGGGACTATGTGACAACCGAGGCCAGGGCCGGTGCAAGGATTTTTGCCGCCCTAGGCAAAAGAAGGATTTGCTGCCCTCCCCCACCCCCCCGGAACATCGCAATGCCCCACCCATATGAACTAATGCCAGTGCTGCACACAGTGTGTGTTTACATTGAAAAGCCTGCAGGGACAGGCTATAGACACCAGAACAACTTTATTAAGCTGCAGTGGTTCTGGGGACTATAGTGTCCATTTAATGTGAGGTAAATTAGAGATTAGTGTCTCTAATAATATACTAGATTGCCTACTTACAATCAGATGAGGATGGTGATGGGCTCTGGCTGCAGTCTGGCTCCACTGGTCTGGTGTAGAACAGGATCTCTGGAGGCTGCTTGTAACTGTGGTCACAAAATTCAATGTTCTGGGAGAACGGGAAGCAGCTCCATTTTTTGGGGCCTCTTACATAGCTCAAGGTCTGGGCCCCAGGGCCTGACGGTGCGTATGCCCATAAAGCCCACCCATAAGTCCACCTACATGTTCCACCCATGAACTCACAGGGAGTAGAGTGTGTAGGGGATTTGTTATGTGTTACTGTAGAGGATCTAATGTGTGTGCTTACGGAATGTAGTGTATAGGGATACCAGTTTGTGTAGGTGATGCAGTGTGTTTGTGTGTAGTGGAAGCAGTGTGTGTGTGTGTATAAGGGATGTATTGTGTGTTTCTTATTGTGTGTCTAAGGGATGCATTGTGTGAATCTGTGTTTGTATGCATAAGGGATGCAAAGTGTGTTTCTGTGTATGTAAGGGATGCAGTGTGTGTGTCTGTAAGGGGTGCGTTGAGTGTGTGTAAGAGATGC
>OW240920.1:88807956-88873080 GCA_933207985.1 Pelobates cultripes
GAGGGGAATAAGAAGAGGGGAGGGAGGGGAATAAGAAGAGGGGAGGGAGGGGAATAAGAAGAGGGGAGGGAGGGGAATAAGAAGAGGGGAGGGAGGGGAATAAGAAGAGGGGAGGGAGGGGAATAAGAAGAGGGGAGGGTGGGAATAAGATGAGGGGAGGGGGGGAATAAAAAGAGGGGGGGAATAAAAAGAGGGGAGGGAGGGGAATAAGAAGAGGGGAGGGGGGGAATAAGAAGAAGGGGCCGCTCTATAGGACAGGGGCCAAGACAGGGAGCTCTTTCACACTACGCGCGCACACACACACAATGCATCCCTATACATACACAGAAACACAACATGCTTCCCTTACACACAGAGAAACACATAATGCATCCATTACACACACACACACACACACACACACACACACACACTGCAACCCTTACACACAAAGACAATGCATCCTTTGCACACATACACAGAAACAGACAATGCAAACCCTACACACGCATGCAAACACACACACTTCTTTTCTTACATACACACAGAAACACAATGCATCTCATGCACACACATACAGACACACACCTTGCATCCCTTATGCATACAAACACAGATTCACACAATGCATTCCTTACACACAACCAGAAACACATAATACATCCCTTATACACAAATACACACTGCTTCCACTACACACAAACACACTGCATCACCTGCACAAACTGGTAACCCTAAACACTACATACCATAAGCACACATATTAGATCCTCTACAATAACACATAACACATGCCCTACACACTCCACTCCCTATGAGCGAACTCATGGGTGGGTGGAACTTATGAGTGGGCCTTATGGGGCCCTGGGGCCCAGACCTTGAGCTGTGTAAGGGGCCCCAAAAAAATGGAGCTGCTTCCAATTCTCCCAGAACATTGAATTTTGTGACCACAGTTGCAAACAGCCTCCAGAGATCCTGTTCTACACCAGACCAGTGGAGCCAAACCGCAGCCCATCATCATCCTCATCTGCTTGTAAGTAGGCAATCTAGTATATTATTAGTGACACTAATCTATAATTTACCTCACATTAAAGGGACACTATAGCTTAATGAAGTGGTTCTGGTGTCTATAATTGGTCCCTGCAGGCTTTTTAATGTAAACACACACTGTGTGCAGCACTGGCGTTAGTTCATATGGCAGATCATATGGGTGGGGCATTGTGATGTGACATGTGGGGGCAGCAAATTTTTATTTTGTCTAGGGCGGCAAAAATCCTTGCACCGGCTCTGATCCTGGGCAGGTGCACCAGTCTACTGGTGACCCACAGGAGGGGGAGTGCACTGATTGCACTGCACTCTCCTCCTGCCCAGCCCCATCTTTACCGCAGTGCAAGTGCCCTCTGCCCCTAATTTACAGTGGCTCACACTCACAACAAGCAGTGCCTGGAGCCGTGAAGGAGCGGGTATGGCAAAGAGCTACTGATTAGCATAACATCAATATCCGTTATAAAACCAGGAAAAGGTGGGCATGGATGGTGAACTGATTTGGTGGTGCAATGGGCCACTTGACTGGTTTTGCCCCCCAGGCCTAAGGCTGCCAGCCCTCCCCTGGCCGCTGGGGAGGTCTTTTGGCGGCCGCTGGCGGACTTATCCTGGCGGCCGCTGGGGGAGCTGCGCAAGCTGCGCTGGCTCTGCTCCCCAGCACGCAGCTGAATGAGACCGGCGCCGGAATATGACGTCATATTCCGGCGCCGGTCTCATTCAGCAGCGCGCGAGGGCGGGAGGGCACTAACACAGGAAGCACCTCTAGTGACCGTCTGAGTGACTGTCACTATCAGTGTCACTTTGAAGCAATGTAAACACTGCCTTTTGTCTGAAAAATCAGTGTTTACGTTGAAAAGCCTGTAGGGACATGCTATAGACACCAGTACCACCACATTAAGCTGTGTGTGTGCGTCTGCTAGTGAGTGAGCTTGCTTGCATGCGTGTGCCTGCTAGTGAGTGAGCTTGTGTTTTTATGTCAATGAGGCTGTGTATCAATGAGCTTGTGTGTGTCACTGAAATGTCAGTGAAATTGCCTGTGTCTGCATGTGCGTATGCTTACTGTATAATTAAACGTTTTACCCTGAAAGGACCAATATTTTATATTAGAAAAAGCAATATATATATATATATATATATATATATATATATATTACTCAATCATCTGTCCTGGCAAGACATAGCCTTACATATTACACGCGACAATATATGGCGCAGTGACTTATGGGGCTGGCACAAATTTTTTTTCCAGGGCTGCTTTGTATCCCCAGTCCGGCCCTGGGCCCCTGGGGTGGAGCATTTGGAGAGTAGGGTGGGCCAATGCTCCACTCCGCAGTTTATACACAACTGGGAGAAATAAGGTCCAGGCCAGAGCTTTTTGGAACTGTCTCCAACCCACTGCTCAGCTGCAGATAATCAGCTGTAGCAGTGGGAATAAACCCCTCCCTGCTAGGCAGGTAAAGGGGGATTGCTGGCTTCCTCCCTGGAAGCAGGTAGGAGAGAGTCTGTTCTCTCCAGTGAGTCAAGGAGACTGAGCACTGGGAGTGCAAAAGGAAAGCAGTAAAGGCTGGCTTGGAGCACTGGGTGTGCAAAAGTAAAGCAGTCAAGGCTGGCTTGGAGCACTGGGAGTGCAGAAAGGAAAGCAGTTAAGGGTGTCCTGGAGCACTGGGAGTGTAGAAAGGAAAGCAACAGGCTGACTAAGCACTGGAGTGCAGAGAGCTGACAAAGACACTAGGTTGGTGAAACCATTATTGTTTTGTTCTAGTTTAACCCCTGAGAGATAGGGAACCTGATGTTAGTAAGTGCTCAGACGAGCTAGGTTTTTGTTTATAGGGATTTGTGTTATATTTATGTTTTCATTTGCTGCTGTCTCCTGTGTGGACTTACAAATAAAGTGCCTGGATTATATGCAAATAAAAGGACTGTACCTGTTGTTTACCCTAGAGGACCGTGCTATCTGTAAACAAGGATCACAAAGGGTTTTGTTCTAGTTTGTGGAATATATGATGGCTAATGATAGCAAGCTTTGTTATATTGAAGGTAAAAAAAACACACAAAAAAACCCAAAAATAAAAAAATATATAAATATATCTATATATAATAGTTTTTATATTCTTTATTTTAAGATTGATGGGCAGATGGGTACATAGTTAATACAGATGACAATTGATCTTGTGAATTAAAACAGTATAGTAACATACATATACCCTGTCTCAGGAAGCCTCTATGTCAGAACATTCCTTCATTTCATACTATGAGAAGAGGTTTATTATCCCACTGCTCCACACATAGTAAGGATTAGAGCTCTTCAGACACAACAGACAGACTACACAATGCATGGAAGTGACAGTGATGAAATGACAGGAAGGTAGTAGGGTGGGGGTGAGGGGAAGGGATATAGGTGCCTAGTATTTCTGTCATTGTCACATCTCATGCTTCTTTAAAATATTATGATAGGTAACATACTGTTTTATTATTATTATTATTATTATTAATAATATTATTATTATTCTAGGTATAGATATAATATGATGTATATGTAGAAAACAATTATATTGATCGATGATTACGTAATTCCTACCACAGGGTTACAAATATTATTAAAACAATAAAAAAAATGTCCACGTTATTCACTGTCATTCTGCAGAGGAAAAAAAGAGAAAAAAAAATCAGATTAAAGTTTTCTTTTCATTGTGATTTTTTTTCTTATATCACGTTCCAGTACTTTCTGGGATGACATTTTGAATTCTTGCAAGTGTAGTTGCTAACATTTTCTGTAACTGTGGATCCACAAAGGATACCTTGTTCAATCACACGAGTTATTGAAAATTAAATATTATGGCTTGTCATATTTTCACATAGCTGGTCTTTCTGTGACTTAAAGGAACACTCCAAGCACCATAACCACCTCTGGTAGTGTAGGCGGTTAGCAGCTTCCGACAGACCCCAGGTTAGAAGTCAAACCATTCAAAAGCTCTTAGACTCCTTACAATGTGGAACACCAGGGCACTCCTGGCATTATAACAACAACGAGCTTGGAGTGTTCCTTTAAATATAGGGAAATAGGGAATGTAGGAACGGTCTAAGCAGAAACTTCTGCTAGCTCTTGGGCTGAGAGCTCCGTTGATCCCTCCCAGTCAGTGAGCTAGTGGGAGTAACTGCTTCCAGCTCTTTGGGTACTCTTGTGCCAGTGCTCTTGGGGCACCATACCTAATATAGTGAACTATATGGTACTTGGAATCCTTCTTTAAAGAACAACCCTAAGCACCATAACCACTACAGCCCACTCTTGTTGTTATGGTGCTGTGAGTGCATCCTCCCAGAAAAACTGTCGGTTTGATAATTTACCTGGATCCCACTGGTCACTTGCAGCCACAGCCCTACATCCAGATTCTCCTTCCAGCGGAATACAGTTAGCACCCCTGAGTCAATGCAGGGCCAATACTCTCAGCCAATAAGCACGGTCCTATATTGGACTTGCTGATCTCAAATGTGGCATCCGGCTTCTCCTGCATGAGAAGGGCTGATACAGCACAGCTGCCCAGGGGACCCAGTTAAGTTGCCATACCTTTCAGAGTGACAAATTACTTTGGGAGGGTGTTGATTTAACAAGGAATATCGAGAAAGACCATATTTTCTAAATGCATTGTTGTAGTAGGGTGTACAAGGTGTGCTAAAAAAGCAATGTTTTAGATTGAAAGACTAAAAGAACAAGCCAACTATACCCAGACTACTTAGTTTCATTGTACATCTGTAGCTGTGTGTCTGTATGTGACTGTATATGTAGGTGTTTACGGATAGGATTAACTGTTTATATTCACTTATTTGTGTGTTTTTTCAAGTGGTGGGTATTTAATTAATATATAAATATTAGAAAGGCTGAACTTGATGGACCCAAGTCTCTTTTCATCTATGTAACTATGTAATATGTAATTTACTATGTTTTATTTCTAATGTATGTTTTGTTATAATCAACTTGGTTTTAGGTCATGATTTTTTTAAATTATATTGCCTACTATTTATATGGTAGCAGGATATTACAATCAGTATTTGAGCTGCTAGTCCTTTCCATTGCCCAATTTTAAAATTTTGCCCTATTTTGAAAATGGTACCCGGAGTATTTCCTGGGTCTTGTATTGTAACGGGAATAAAGAAGCGATGTATGGAAATGACATATTGGAATACCTAGCAGAAGTGACATATGGGGACCAGGAAATCAGGAATTGAAGATCAGAACACAGCAAGTAGGAACTTGACCATAAATCGTGTAAAAGTAGCAACTCAAATATCTTTTTTTTTTTTTTTTTTGAATTATAATATAAGACATCGAGGTTGTCAAGGAATGCTGCATTTTTTTTTTTCTTCTAAGGAATAGGAAAACAAGAAAGATTGGCAAAACTGTCTAGGCACAGAGGACAAACAATAGAGTCTAACACATAATACATACAAGACTATTATATGCATTGGGTAACAGTCTAGATTAGGTAATAGTGGATTAACTTGTATATAAAAAACATCTAGCATAACAGGCTAGATGTTCCAGAGGATAAAACCACCGGAACCCAACTCCCCATCATACCACCGTACTGCACAAAGCAAAGGAAAAACAACAAAAAATAAGATCTTTACAAACAGCAGTATATAAGGGCAAAAAGAGCATATAATTGTGAGGTGACTAGTATCACATGGACACCCGTGTTGAACAGGCTATATGCCTAGGATAGTAAGTCCAGTTTCAGCCAATGCTCAGATTTGGGAATGTGTGATGATTGCCATACAATGCGGCAAGACGGGAGCAAATTTGGGTATCTCTCCAGCCCCAGGTATGACCACGGGCTCGGATGCTTGCAGAGTCTGAATCCTTCCCTGTTGGGAAAGGGCCAAAGCGCCTGGTGTCCTGCCGCTCCCAGATCTTCAGCTGTAACATTTTAAAGGAAACTGTAGTCACCAGAACCACTACAGCTTAATGTAGATGTTCTAGTCTCTATTGCATGTCCCTGCAGGCTTTTCACTGTAAACGTTGTCTTTCAGAGAACATCTCCACGTTCTGCATGGAGATGCTAAATAAGCTCCATAGAGCTGCATAGATTCAATGCATCTTTATGAAGAGATACTGATTGGCGCAGCACGGAGTTTTGCCATTTGGTCTCAAAGGCAACATAGGCCCTGCGAACCACCATGGCCCATCTCCTAGGCTGACATTATCAGTGTAATTATCTCAGCCAATCACAATGCTTTCCCACAGGAAAGCATTGAATTGGCTGAGATTGTCAATTCAGATGATCTCAGCCAATGAGATGGGCCAGCTGCGGAGCCAAATTGTCTGATAGTAGCCTTGCTGCTGGTATCCAATTAAAACCACTCCCAAGCCTATATTCATAGAAATAATACTGAATAAAAATAAAAATTTTGCTGATGTCATCATCTCATACTGATTATTACATTACATTACTTTGATATACATTGAGGTTTTTTTTTTTTTTTTTATTCTTTATTTTGTTCGTGCAGGTATTGTACATGTAGATTTGCACTGCCACAACAGCTGGTGCAAACAATTTTGAATTCACATGGTAACAATAGTATGGCATCAGAAACATTGCACTTTTGTTTTTATATAGGGAAAGTCACAAGATTATTTTGTACGCTTTAAGTTTAATTGTTGATATGTCATAGTTGTTGCACTTTGTTAAAGGAAGGAAAAAAAACAAAAACATAAAATTAAAGGAAAAGCAGGAAGTCAAATCGAGCCAAGCGGTGTAGTTTGGGCGGCTGTCAGCTTATGTTTAGTCATGAGGAATAGGTGCACCTGTTTACTTAAGTGGTAGGGACATGGAAATGTCCTTTAGTAAACCCCCTTGCTGTTAGATCTAACTTGTCATCTGCTTGATAATAAGGGGCCTTTGCTTCTATATAGTGTGTCCAAAGAGACATCCCTTGCCACATCATGACTTTATGGAGCACACGTTAAGTACAGGTTATAGATTGGGGAGACGAGGTGTGACATGCGACCGGGCTACAGCCATGTATACATTGCAGGTAAACTTCCCTATGCCTGTTATAGAGTAGAACAGCCCAATGGTCGCTGACAGTCGGTAGTGCTTGACCACGTGTAGCTATAAGCCCACGGCTTAATTTCTAGCCCATTATTAGCATATAAACTTACTATGCAGTGCCCAGTATAGAGAAAAGGAGAGATAATAATAATAATAAATAAAAATGTGTGTGTGTATATATATATATATATATATATAAATATATATGAGACAGTGTAAATTATTAGAAGGAAGCATTATAATAGGATGAACTGGAGCTAAGTTGTGCCACTGTAGTCTCTCAAGGCAGGCCACGCAGCCCTCCAGGCCCAGCTCTCCGTGAGTGCTGCGGATGGCATACAGACAGTCCCGCTGGATCACATTGACTTTTTCCTGTCTCTCCTCGTGTCCGACCTGTGAAAGGTGGGGAGATTGTCAGTCCCGTGTTCAATGTTTTCGCATATTGCCTTTGCCTCCGGTTCCACTGCCAGGAATGGTCGGTAACGGGATTCCAGGATAAAGTGTTGTCAGGCTCTGGTTCGCGGATCGTCGTCAAGGTGCTCTAGGCCCAGGTGGGCAGTTGCTGGAACCGGACTGAAGTGCCATGTACGGGGGCCGGTCAGCCGAGGCATCTCTGCCGCTTAGCAGGTTGGAGTAGCCACAATAGTCCAGGGTGTAAGAGTTGGGCGGTATAATCCAGTAAGCCACATGAGTGCTGGTAGCGCGGTCGGGCCCAGCGTATGCCACGCGGCCGCCATCTTGTTGGTCGGGCGCCGAGGTCCGTTAACCGAGCATCGAGGCTCACTCATGTCGGCTTCCTCCAGTGGGGACTGGGATAACCCCCACCGGTCCATGGGGGGGGACTGGGGCCTGTGAGGGGTATTACACAGCTGCCAGGTGATTTGTCAGGCGTGTAAACAGGGCAGCGGCCATCTGCCTCGCTCCTCTCCCAAGTAGGCCGCATTCTCCAAAGTCTTGTACCACCTATAGGGCCCCCAAAACTACCGATCTTGGAGTCCACGGTGTTACCAACGGCTTCTTGCACCCTTGGGTACCTTGTACAGCCGAATTATTCGCAGTGAGTCTATAGGTTTTGCTGAAAAACGCCAAGCACAACAGGAGCATCTGCAGCATGCAACCGGTCATCATGGCTGCCAGACCCCGCCCCGATATACATTGTATTTTTATGCTACGTTTAGTTTGTTTTCCCAGCTGCAAACTTCTGTACTAATTTATTTATTATTTGTGTTTGTTTAGTGTTCCAGTTTTCTTTTGTGACACAAGTTTAAATTTTGAATCCTATAATTTGTTGCCGATGTGAGATTGGGAAGTGGGGCCTCCATGAATCAGATTTTTGATCCAGCATATCCTGCAGATGCTCAATCAGATTGAGATTTGGGGAATTTGGAGTCAACGGCAACACCTTTAGCTCTTTGTCATGTTCCTCAAACTATTCCTGAACATTATTTTCAGTGTGGCAGGGTGCATTACCCTGCTGAAAGAGACCACTGTCACCAGGGAACACACTTGCCATGAAGGGGTATACGTGGTCTGCAGAGCAGTCTTCGGTTGGTGGTATGTGTCAAAGGAACATCCACATGAATGCCAGGACCCAAGGTTTCCCAGCAGAACATTTCCAAGAACATAACACTGCCTCCACCAGCTTGCATTCTTCCCATAGTACATCCTGCTGCCATCTCTTCCCAAGGTAAAGAATGCGCACACACACCTGGCCACCCACCTGATCTACAAGAAAATGTGATTCATCAACCAGGCAACCTTCTTCCGTTGCTTCATGGTCCAGTTCTGACACTGATGTCCACATTGGAGGTGCTTTCGGCAGATCATCATTGTCACCCATAAAGCAGCAAACTGTGATGCACTGTATTTTTACACTTTTCTATCATGGCCAGCATTACATTTCTCAGCAATTTGAGCTACAGTGATTGGACCAGATGAGCTAGCCATTGCTCCCTATGTGCATCAGAGAGCGTTGGGCACCCATTACCCTGACGCCAGTTCACAGTTTGTCCTTCCTAGCTCTACTTTTGGTCAGTACTAACCACTACATACCGGGAACACCCCACAAGGCTTGCCATTTTGGAGATGCTTTGACCTAGTTGCCTAGGCATCACTATTTGTCCCTTTCCAAAGCCACTCAGATATTTTCACTTGCACCTTTTTCCTGCTTGCAACACATGAAATTCAAGAAGTGACTGTTCAATTTCTGCCTTATATATCTCACCCATTGACAGGTGCAATATAATCAATGAAATTCACTTTACCTGTCAGTGGTTCTAACATGTAGCTGATCAGTGTATAAGCCAATTTCATCAACGAATGTGAGTGATGGGTACTTTCCAGATCAAATCATTTCCAGTGATGCAAAGTTGTTATGGTGCTTAGACTGCTCTATTATGTATAGCATGGAAAGAATACTGTATTTTTGTAAATGATGAGTTACTTCTATAAAATATTTATTTAGAATTTTTTTTAAAAGTTATCTTTGAATAGCAAACAACACATACAGTTGCTGTTTTTTCACTTAATTTCACGTGTTACCTGTTTATCTTGGGTTTCAAATAAATGTACAAATTTGTTTTCCTGAAAAAAATACATTATTAGTATCGGTTTATAGACTAGAGTTCTGCATGTTTTACTTGCTGTTGTGGAAACAATTTTGGAACATTTAAAAAAAGAAATTGATCAGTTTTGTTAAATAAAATATATTTTTTAAAATGCAGCATTTATAACTCCACTTAAGTCTATTATAAATATATAATGAGACAAGGAATATAAAGGAAACAACACACCACTATGAACAAATATTATTGGCCTCTTTTATTAAGACATTCACAATGGATGTTACATTATACACTGTCATGTTTTAAACTCTACTTCTATGCACTATGGTCACATTTTAAAAATATTAAATCCTACATAATATAGGATAACCTGTATTATAAAAAATAATCCCAAATGTGGCGTTCTAGAGACATTAAGCTTTTTATGGATGTCTATATTTTGAATGGCACTATTTTCTTATAATACATGCTTAAACATTATACATCTTTTATATGTTGCATCATATTCTTTTTCTTGAAAAAAAAATAAAAATCTATTTTACAGAAACTGGAGTGACATATTGTCTATTCTGTGCCGTTTTAGCGGCCGTAGAAAAGAACAAACATACTCAAACACAGAAAAACTTACATACGACTGCACAAACACTTTGAAATTGCAATGTATTTATCTGCTGTGACACAGAATTTACTTTAAAAAAAGGCATTTGCCATTTGAATAAATATTCACCTTGTTGCTTTAAAGCCCCACTTATCTTCAGAAGTCATGGGATTAGTTGAAAGGACTGCACTTGTGTTCAATTAACTTGTCACTAAAACCTATTCACATGTTTCTTGAAGGTTCAACTGTTTGTTAGAGAGCATATCCAGACAAACAGCATAATGATTGATGACAAAGAACTATCAACAAGACTGGAATAAA
Organism: Pelobates cultripes; assembly: GCA_933207985.1. Classification (NCBI taxonomy): domain Eukaryota; kingdom Metazoa; phylum Chordata; class Amphibia; order Anura; family Pelobatidae; genus Pelobates; species Pelobates cultripes. The sequence continues at coordinate 88,818,513 of OW240920.1, forward strand.
GTTCTGGAGAAGCAACAGTCAAGCTTTGAAATTTAAAAAGATATCCAATATTTTGAACACTCAGTAGTCCGGTAAAGAGGGCATTCGTCAAATAAGCAAACAAGAGGCCAATGACAATTCTGAAGAAGCCCAAGAGACCTACAAGATCAACAAGGTAGAGGACATCATCAATGGGACAACTGTGAGGCATCACAAAGCTAGACTTCATAAACAGGTGATTAGATGAAGCAATTTCAATGGGAAAAAACCCATATGAGAGTCCAAGTTAAAGTATGCCACTTGGCATGTAAGAAACACAGCACATGTAGAATTTGTTTTCTTATTTGATGAGAACAGAACTAAATTCAATGCGTTATGTATACAAATCCCAATAAACCCATTTTAATTCCAGCTTTTAACAACACAATATGTGGAAATGTCCAACAGGGTGAATACTTATGAAATGTGCTGTACAGTGAATACATAATGGTGATATAATTCATTCCATTAGATTATTTTGTGCATTTTAATAAAAAAAAATATATATTATTGAATTCTGAAGTACAACAGCCAAAATATCACTTCAACTCCCATGGATAACATGCACACATATCCACATATAAGACATTTACGCATCCATTCGCAACAAAAAAGCACTTCCTTCTTAGTGCAGTATATTAGTGCTATAAAATATATCTAATTTTTGTTATAATACATACATAATAACTTTGTAACTGAGAGAGGCTGAAAATGTGAAAAAAATAAATTCATTAATAAAGCAGGCTCAAAATGTCTATTGAAGTCCACAACATCATAGAGAGTTCAACGGAGATGTTTTTGCAGGAATGTTTATATTTAGTCTTAAAATAAACAGGATGTAGTACTTTCATTCTGAAATTACAACTTCTCCTTTCAGAGATCTGTGGGACAATAAAAAGGAAGGAAGATTAATAATTTATTTTTCTTATTGAAGGAAAATCCAACATAAATTGACTTTTCTGCTAACCCTGTTCACGTGTAATTAAACAATTATGGAATGCAGACTGGCACAAGTTTGGGATAATCTTGGACAATAGCATGTTCCTGTCTAGTATAAAGTGACCTCCAGACCATAGGCTACTTGGAATGCACTTAGACAAGGCTGGGACCCTGTCTCTCTATTCTTGCAGCCTGGACCCTGTCTCTCTATTGTTACAACCTGGACCCTGTCTCTCTATTGTTACAACCTGGACCCTGTCTCTCTATTCTTACAACCTGGACCCTGTCTCTCTATTCTGACAACCTGAACCCTGTCTCTCTATTCTGACAACCTGGACCATGTCTCTCTATTCTTACAACATGGACCATGTCTCTCTACTCTTACAACCTGGACCATGTCTCTCTACTCTTGGCAACCTGGACCCTGTTTCTCTATCCTTGGCAACCTGGACCCTGTCTCTCTATGCTTGGCAACCTGGACCCTGTTTCTCTATCCTTGGCAACCTGGACCCTGTCTCTCTATTCTTGGCAACCTGGACCCTGTTTCTCTATCCTTGGCAACCTTGACACCGTCTCTCTATTCTTGTAGCTGGAATAACCTAGGGACCTGCTTTGAACTTTACTACCTACAGGTTCCTCAATCAATAGAGTCACCCACTGCATTCACTAAGTGGGTATAATACATTTTCCCTTTGGGACTTTTATGCACCTTGGACTTATTGGCTGCTATTGGTGCTTTATATTTTGTAGTTACTAGTGAACTCCACCATTGTTGGTTGATGCTTGCTACTGCTGTATTTGCTGCTGCTATTCTGCTACCTCAAAGTTAATATTCTGCTGTGTATGATATATGTATTATGTGTGTTTTATAGATTTTATGTTAATAAATAGTATATCTATTTTTTATTATCCTTTTATACTTTTCTTTTATTACTAATACTCTAGAGCAGTGGTTCCAAACCCAATTCTCAAGTACCCCCTACCAGTCCAGATTTAGAGATTACCCAGTTGTGTCTAAGGACTTTATAGAAGGATAATCCCTAAATCCTGGACTGGAAGGGGGTACTTGAGGATTTGGTTGTGTAACGTTCACTAGGGAACCCTAACACCCAGACAGAATAGAGTAAAGAGAATTGCAATACCGATCCTTAGAATGGTTGGGTTATGCAAAAAGGGGATAGTCAAAACACGAGCCAAGGTCAACAGAAACAGAGATGGAATAACGAGAGTCAAAGCCAAATATCAGTAACCAGGAAATCCAAATAAGTGCAACGCTCAATGGTAAACCAAAGACCACAACAGGGCACTGAGGCAAGGGAGAGGTTTGCTTATATACACACAGGGTGTGTCTGATTGGCTAAGCTCCAATTAGTGTTAACCACAACACGTGGTAGGAGTTTCTTCCCTCCCTTGTGGTCTTTGAGGTCATCACTGTGTACCGGGTCACATGACCGGGTGCATCACACATATAAGGATACTGCTCTGAAACATGCAACGTCAGACACCATGCCAGTCTGGAGACAGGGACCAGATGACACAGCTTGCGGTGACGAGGTAAGCAAGGTTGCCGCGAGTGGCGTGGGGGCAGGGGACTTGACAGGTTGGGAACCAGTGCTCTAGAGGATATACTTTATATATCTAGTTAAGTAGACCTATCCATTCACTTATTGGATTTTTATTTACTCAGATTTATTGTTTTTTAGTATTATTGCCTCCTCTTTTTTTCTCCCTTTTCCCTTCTTTTTTTCTTTCCTTTCTTTTCTTGTTTTTTTGTTGTTTTTGTTTCCTCTGTATGTAGCCTTACTCTAATATTAAGGCTGGGACACTGTCTAATGTGACCTGATAATCAAAATCTATTGTGGTTATAATGAAGCTATAAGTTACAACAAGGGACTTTTTGAAGGATTGAATCCAGTTATACAGAAGTTGTAGTGTTTTGCATATGGCAAGCTTCCCTGAATTTAATTCAGGAAGTATAACTTCAGAAGCAATACTTTGGCACATACTGTGACATAATAAAGTTTTATTAATATCCAAATTCCATACTTTGCAAGGATCTTTCTCTGACTAGCACTCTGGTCTATCCCCTTACCCTAAGCCAGGGGTTCCCAACCCAGTCCTCAAGTACCCCCTTCCAGTCCAAGATTCAGGGATTACCCAGTTGTATCTAAGGTGTTTTTAGAAAAAAAACAAAAAACATTTTAGACACAACAGGGTAATCCCCTAAATCCTGGACTGGTAGGGGTTACATGAGGACTGGGTTGGGAACCGCTGCCCTAAGGCTTATAGGATACGTAGAACATACATTTTGTGAGCTTTAAGATTGCTGTTTAGTGAATGAGTGAGTGCGCAGGACCTTGCAGCAGCACCCTTATACTGTATGCATGTTCAGGTGAGTACAACACTCTTGGTTTCATTTATATGTTTGGGAGTCCAGGCCATGAAGGGGAACCAACTCTGTGAGCCTTGAAGTTGCTGTTTAGTGAATGGGTTCGCTAGATCTTGTATGCTCCACTGGAGTAAAGTCTGAACAGGATGTCAGGGCTCCATAAGTTCTTGGAGACAATTGCAGACTTTGGAGTTACGTGCCAATCAACTTTACAAAAGCCTTTTTATGTTTTTAGAGTAGTAAGCAGCTGCAGGCAAGGAGGAAGATTCTTGCTGATTCTTAGCATGTTTAATTAGGTTAAAACGCACTGGGGTAAGGTTCAAGTAAAATTGTGTTTCTTATTTTGAGAAAAAACACACTTTTCCTATAAGATGCCAGAAAGAGACTTAAACCAAAACACTCATTACCTTTGAAAAGCATGTAGTGTAAAACTGCTTTAATAATAACTAGGCTAGAATGTGACACACACAACACCCTTCTGAGAAGCCTTCAGCTAAGATATAAAAAATAGTGTGTAAGAGTAATCCAATGATAATATGTGACGTTGTATGTACAGGAAATGCCAAAACAGGTGATGACACCACTCTGAAATGACCATGGAAACGTTAACTAAGCCTACAGACAAGCACAGCTAGAAGGTGAAAATCAGGAATAGCTACCAAACAAGCCCTTCTGATTGCTTGTCTATAGGGTTCATAGGGTAAAGTGAACTAAAGGCAAAAGCCACTGAGATTACACAAAGGACCAAATGTCCACTTTGCGTGTTACCCAGGATTCTCAGAAAAGTCACATTCTGCATCTCACTGGAAGAGAAGTGAACTCATGCAGAGGTCTAAGTCTTCATGTGAACCTGGAGACAACTGCAGTTTAGGCTTCTGTTTTCGCACATGCCAGGTAGAGAAGCCAGGGCTCCAATACCTATATTGTTGGTATTTCCAGTTTTTAAAACTACTAAAATAACCCAGAGTCATGGGACCAGTAAACACTCTGAATTGTTGTAAATTCTTCTGGAGGAAAAATACTTACACCATAGGTAACTATTAAGATAACTGAATCAAAACCCGACCCAAAACCAAAATGACCTTGAAGTACAATCGCAGCAAATGTATATTAGACTCCAGTTCAGTGACCAGGATTTGAACCCCAGAACTTAATAGGCAAGTAATACTAAGGTAGAGACTTTGGCTAAAATGTAGACTAAAGCCAAAAAAAAAAAAAGCATACAAAATTGTTACCTGTGCACTATCCAAAATCCCTATATCCATTTACATAACTGGAGGTTTTTTAGTATCCCTCCAATGGCCATTAAACTATAAGCTCACCTGCCACGTCAAAGCAAACCTCTTAGGTGAGTCCTACACTAACAATTCACCTAGCTTATTTCAGCTAAAACACAAAATCTGTCATTAATACACACTTATTGACCTTTAGCAGGGTACACACTTATTACCCTTATTAACCCTTAGCAGGGTACACATGGGGTGGGCAGTAGCACTCTAGCATGCCCACTCCATGTGTACCCTATTAAGGGTAATAAGTGTGTATTGTAGCCCCATGTAGCCAAAGCACAGCTAAGCGAAAAAGGGCCTTGACAGGGGTTAGGAGGCGGGCATAGGAGGAGGGAAGGAAGTATGGAGTTATGGGTAAGTAGGCTGGGCTATTTAAATAGGCAGCCATTTTAACTGAGCTCACTTCTAATTTCCTACCTGACCAAGTTTGTCCCGCCCACCCTCCCTATAGATATTGTTTATGGTTAGGGGATATCCCGTTTTTTCACAGCGGCGGGATAGGGAGCTGAAGGAGAAGGAATAGGCTCCCTAGGATGAACGTGACAGATATGGAAAACTGTGGTCATTGGTGGTTGGTAGGTTTCGAGTCCTGTCGGTGGCTCAGAACCTGGTGGGGTAGGGGTATCCAGGTATACCCCTGCCATGGTTAAATTTATGTTGGCACTTTAAGTTGGTATGTTGGAATAATGTTGGTATATGTTATATATATGTGTTATTTAAATGGGGGTCATTGCCTTTTATATTAACAGAAGGAATCGGATGCGAGGGCGGAGTATGGGGGGCAATGACCCATGTTTATTTGTTAAATTATTACTATTATTATGTTATGTTGAATATGTGGTTATTATTATTCAGATTGTTTAATAAAGCTGTGGACAAATTTTCCCATATACCCGAGTGTCAGTGCATTATTGGGTTAGGTATGTGGGAGGGTTGTCCTGGAGTCCGACTGCCCATATGGCGACTATACACCGGTCATGTGTGTATTTTATTTTACTTCACTGCAAAAACTGAAATACTAATACAGCATGTCAAAATAAATTGTTTCAGCAGGTTAAGCTTGTGAGAACTCACCATCAAGAACTTTATCCAGATCAGCAATGAAATCTTCTAGCTCTCTTGTGTCACCAAGCTTTGCTGCAAATTACAAAACATTACAAAAATTACAAAACAACAATTGCAAAAAACAAACAAAAAAAATACAGATCTGTTCACACATATTTTCTTTAACCCCTTAAGGACCAAATTTTCTGGAATAAAAGGGAATCATGACATGTCACACATGTCATGTGTCCTTAAGGGGTTAAACCAGCAGATGGGATTATATTTATTCATTGCACAAGTTGCATCCATCCACAATGACAACAGTAGGGGTCCACATACTAAACAGAGGGTCGAGAACACTTGAAAACACTTTTTAAAAGAATAATACCCTACTAAGCATTATTCTTTAGGTCTCCCCCTCACTATCTATACAAAACCAATTTTAAAAAGTTTTACGTGCCTTAATCCAGTGCCGGGCGAAGCTTGGTCCAATTGGACTATTTAGCTGGCTCAGAGCGTATGTGTGTACTCTAACCTGGCAAAGGGATGGGCAGGAGAAACATAAAATATGCCCAAAATTGACATTAGGCACTCATGAACAGTTCTTGGTTGCCTAAGTCACGTCTACCGCTTCCTGGCACAAACATGCAACGTTGGATTAACCCTTTAATATAAACTGCATAGGGAATTCTAACTATAAGCAAAAAAAGTTATTAAAATGAAATTTAACAAGATAAATTATTCAGATTACTTATTATTTAAAGGAAAGGAGGAACTACATCAGCAAGCAGAAACTGTCTACAAAATCAAGAACTAAGCACTAAATAAAGTGTCACATGCCTTCATTACAACATTAAGCATGACAGTTAAAAATAGCACTCTTTATAAATTAAGTATGTGAATCTTTGTTGTGGTCTAAACAGAAATTATGGGGAAATCCAATAAAATGGATTCCCCTTAGCTTGGGAAATTGGCCAAACTCACTCTCTACTCCTGCTCTGATAGTTAATGACCGTTAGGGACTAGTTATTTCCTTTACAATTCACATCAGTGATATTTTCACCTCTTCTACTCTGTCTATAAACAGCCTAATCTCCATACTTTCACTAATACTAACTTATATAGTAAAATCGCCATGTCTTAATCTATTTTAACTAAAAATATAATAATTCAGAAATATCAGTTGCAGTCATCTCCTCAAATCCAATAAGTCCTTGGGACCTAATGGTTTCCAAATCTCTTTTTTTTCATGTATTCTCTTTCCTGCTATGGCTCTACAATAATATTCTCAAAGAGGACAACTTTCCAAATGCTCACTTATAGGCTTATATTACATTAATACCCCAAACAGTGAAAGATACAGCTATACTTGCCAAACATAGGTCAATATACTTACTAAAGTAAAAATTCTAAATTTGTGAGATGTTGCTTAACTGATTCAACCTTCTTTTAGATTACCTGATGCATCCAAATCTAGTAGATCCTCCCACATGCCCTACTGAGAAACCTTTACTTTATATTTAATCGTAATTAAATATTTATTTGGCAATATATGAAATAAAGAAAGTTAATATAAAAAATAACACTGTCATGACACATTGCAATGGAGTGTATGGACCTATTAACTGAGAGGTTAAGCAACTGGGCCTGAGTCAAAAGAATATTTGTGAAGACAGTGTCATAAGATGTCTTGGCAGACGGTAGAATGTAAGACATTAACCTAAAGAATTGTTGTGGAAGTCCTAGATGGCAGCAGAAATGGGATGAATAACATATGGAACAAACAGTAGAACAAGCTGAATTCCAAGCCGGTGATTATAAACCCTTGTTCTTGTTATCCCCCTCCATTTTTTGCTCTGTTCTGTTTAAAATATCTGATAATCAAATTAACCCCTTAAGGACACATGACATGTCTGACATGTCATGATTCCCTTTTATTCCAGAAGTTTGGTCCTTAAGGGGTTAAAGACAAATGGATAATGTGTACTGCAAAACTTGGGACGCCTGGGGACCTTGAGGAAGTGGGCTTACAGATACTAATAAGACCTATTCCATTTTTTCTCTCTTTTGGTTTCAGTCCTGGTCTACATTTATTAATATTATCTATATCGATCATTTGTCAAATTATCTTGCTATATTTATTATAACTCTGATTGTATGGAACTTTCAGTGCTTTGCCATTAAGAATAAATCATTTTAAAAATAGCACTCAACTAATGTAAAAGATAGATAAAGACATAAAGAGGCCTGAAGATTTTTTTATTTTTTTTATGGTCATTTAGCATAAATGTTATTCAGTAGTAGTATACCGTTGGTTTGGTGTTTTGAACTGGTTATTGAGTGATTTAGGCTTTCTTCACTGGCACTTAAGCTGCCCACCACTGAAGAGCTTCCACCTAATAGGAACAAAACGTAATTAGTATGTAGAATGCCCTGGCAAATTAGTTAAATACATATCCAAATATTAAACATATTCAGGAAAAAAATCTACTCTTTGGACTTCGGAGTCCTATATTTACTCACTGTCTGTATCACTGTTGCCATTACTACAAGATGCTAGATGCTGTAACTTCAGTTGACGTAACTGGTCTTCAGAGTCTCTGGGACCTCTTGAGAAGTCTTGCAGGGCGTCATCGAATTCACTTAGAGTGAGAGTCAAATCCTCACCTAAAGACACTGTAGATACAATAAGGAAAGTGAAACGAATAAACTGTGTGAAATGCAAACATTCCAGTCAGTTTAAAATATCACTAATACATATTAATATAATGGAAGATCATATGTGTATAAATGCAATATTACAAGATGTCAGTTAAAGTTGAACATTGTAAAAATGTTACAATGGTATAATAATGAGTTTTAGCACGGAAGTAAATGTGGGTGCAAGAGGCAAACAATGAAAAACCACAGTGATGTGTTTTGCAGGTGGCAGGAAATGTTAAAGTAGCAAAAAAGCAGCAAAACCAGTACAACTTAATGCAGTGGTTTTGGTGCATAGACGTAGATGTTATCCATTTTCTCAGACAATAAAAAAAAAAAAAAAACCTAGTTAGTTCTAAGAAAACAATCTTTACATTTGGCCAAACATTCACCTCAAGTGGCTGCCAGACAGTTTCTCCTTGCAACCTGTCCTTTTTGATGGTCTTCACATTCCGTTATGGCACAGAACGCGGCAATGCACTCTTAGAGAAGCTTTGAGTTAGCATTCCTGGGATTGTCATGCAAGTGGCATAGGAATGCAATGTTTTTAACTATTAGAACCAAATCCATAAGAATACTACAGAAGAGGGAGATTATTTGCTGAGAGGAGACTGTCCTGGCACAGGAATTATTGTACATTTTATGGTATTAAAAAAATAGTAATCTAAAGCAAAAGGGAACATATTTAAAAAAAAAAAAAAAAAAAGTATAAGCTACCTCTAAATAGTGCAAACTAAATAGCAACAGATTGGGCAATAAAAAAATAAAAAGTTTGATAAACTTTCTAACACAGAGGTTTCAGCACCTAAAATTCTGATGTCATTTTACCACAGTTTAACATTTTCTTAAAATTTTTTTCCCACCAAACAGTGGTTGAAGAGTAATGTCTATTTGGTTTATAACTGACCTGAATAATCTGCTGTTTGTTCTCTGTCTTTCTTTGTGGTCACTGCGCAGATTCGCAAGGTTTGCCTTGGGAGCCGGTTTTAGACTGAGACCCTGAGCTGAGGCTTTCAGTCTATCACTGGCCGCTCACTGTGAGTAACAGCAAGTACTGTTTCTTTAAATGGGCAGTCAGTGATAGGCTGAGAGTATCAGCCTGGCTCGTTAAAGTGATACATTCTCTTGATCACTCACAGACACATATGTACTCATATGGCACGAACACAAATACATACATGTATGCAGATAATGCACGAACAACTCTCAACCTGTACCCTAACTGTTACATACATGTAAGGAAATATGGTTCTCAAGTGGGTAAGAGAGAATTAGATTTTGTATATTTGTGTTAGAATGTATCTGTAGTTATGCGAGTTTACCAATTTTTTTAAAATCCCACACCATTATTTTTCCTGATACTGTACTTAATATGAGGAACAGGGAGCTCAAGGGTCTAGGTCAGGCTTCCCCAAACTCCACATGTTGCTGAACTACAACTCCCATGATTCTCAGCCTATCTATTTCATTCATAGAATCATGGAAGTTGTAGTTCAGCAAAATCTGGAGGGCCGGAGTTTGGGGAAGGCTGGTCTAGGTCAACCAAACCCCCAAGCAGCAAATCAATGGAGGAAGGGACAAGACACACCAAATCACATGCATTTGCATGAAATAAAGAAAGTTTAAGAACGAATGTTCAATGTTTGGCTGACACAACAAGCCGAGAAAGACTACTGTGTAAGCAAAATCGTTTATCTGTGTCCCTATTGAATGCTGCTGGAAGTGATTTGGTGTGCCTGGTCCCTTCCTTTTTTGATTTGCTGGAGTATATCATGGCATATGATAAAATATGGTAGGTATATGAGAAGATAAATGGCAACAAAATTGTATGAATAGCATACAAATAGCACATATGGAATATAATTGAAACAGTCTGCATATGGGTATTTGTAAGCAGCATGATGGCATTTCTTGGAATGCACTTTCCCAAGGATGCCCCTAGAATTAGGACAGCTACACTAAGCATCTGCAGGCTGCAAAACAAATGTTAGCAAATATACAAACATTGTTGGGAAGGTACAAGTTAATGCAATGGTGTATGTGGTGTGACATAAACCAAAATATGTATCTTTTTCATCTACAGTACACAGATACAACCGCCATACATATAGTTCAAGAAAAAAAAAAGTATTAAATGACTGTCTCCATATAAAATTTAAATGAACACTCAAAGCATGTTACCCACTCAAGCACTAATTCTGTTCTCATTTCAAGATTCTCATTTTGACTACTTATAATCACAGGAAGCCAGGGCGCTTCTTGCACCATAACCACTACAATGCGCTATTTCACTACACTACTACATTCAATTAAAAAATGCTGTGGTGCCAACAGTTACAAACTATGCTTGGCAAAAGCTTCTATGGCAATAATAATTATAATTTTATAATAGTAAATGCATGCATATTGGTTATTTAGTAAGAAAATGGGTGGAGAATTTACTAATTCAAACTCTTATTAAAATAAAAATGTCTCGTCTTGATTAACAAGCCATAGTACATACTTAATGACTTAATAATAGAATTAATGTCCAGTGGAGATTATTAGAAGTAATTAAAAACATTTCTTGTAGACAATAAAATATACATAAGGTGTTATGAACTAAAGTGAGAATTATCAGTTATTCACAATGAATTCAGCTTTAATGTCAGATTGGAAAAATGATCAAAGTACGCTATGCTTTCAATTCTGCTATTTTGGTGTAAAATGTGAAACTCACTGTGAATTCCCAACAATTCTCAAGTTAGGTGAATAGCCCTGTTATTAACATAACTGAAAAAAAATTGTATTGTATAACTAAATTAAATAGCATTTTAACCCATACAGCCAAATGTATAGCCATTTTGTTTCTAATGATACTTTAATCACTTAGCTCCCTCACCCACCCAATTCTGTCTGTTTTGGGTTAGCAGCACTCTAATGTCCCAGGTCTGTTACTCTGCCATGTGACTGCTCGCACTCACTTCTAAACAAAGGTAATACAGTGAGCAGAGCTTGATGAATTAAGAAAAATATTTATTTTTCCATGTATTGTTAATTATTTTCTACTATATCCCAATAAATGAAATATAAAGAGATCTCAGTCTACGTGATTTGAGCAGGTTTGGTTAAAAATGTCACATTGTACATTGTTGTGTATATGTCCTTGATACAAAATGAATCTTTCAATAAAAAAATAAAAAACAGTTGTGAAATGCCTTACCTTTCCTGTCCATTTCTGTGTATTTTCGTCTATATATGATTCAATCTCTACATAGTCTGTGTACACTGATTCATCTTACTACTAGTGTGGTATTGCCGCTTTGTCTAGTGATTCTGAGAAGACAGACTGTGTAATAATGTAAAAAAAACTGGGCTGGACTCCGCCGTTGGGTGTGTTCTTGTGGTTTATGAATGAGGGAAGAACAATGTAGTGGAAATAACAAAACGCATCAAAGGAAACATATGTACTTTGTATTTGAACTGCATTTATTTGCTATTGTATTTTTTTTTTCTAAGGCCCATCATGGACACCAAATAACATCGTAGATACTTTTAAATAATAATTTGCATAATATATTATTATTACAAGGCCATTAATGTTTATTATGTGATAGGTATATATACAGGAGATTTCACTAAAGTCAGAGTTCTAGTATATTGGAATCCAAATGGTAGACATGGTAAAACATAGCCGACTTGGGAAAAAATGTTATGACCAACTATTTGTGCCTACGTTTCGTCATTTTGATTTTAATTCACTATAATTTGTAATGTAGCAAATAAACTTCTCATAATTTATCTAAAGTTTGAGCTAAGATTAAGCATTGAACAAAAACTAAAGTAAAGGAAACTAAATTCATAAAACAGAAATAACAAACCAGGGGCGTAATACAAGACATTTAGGATGACAGCACATGTTGGCCAGAATGTGTCCTCCGGTGACAATGATTTGTCAGGCAGCAATTCACACTGTGAGGAGAAATATGGAAGTTTCAAATCTACTCTGAAAATGTATAGAATGTGTATAGAAAATTTATAATTCCCACTAGCATGCACTAGGAAAGAACAGCTATATTGACTAAAGGGGTTGAGAATGAGGACAGAAACTGCCTGAAAGAGAAGAATGATAAAATAGGGTTCAAATGCTTGTTATGCTTGTTCTTCTTCTTTACCCCCTCTCCCTTATTTCTTCTAAATCACAGCTGCATTTTGTGGTTCCTCAGCAGCCTAGCAGATATAAGATTATTGGGATGACTGCTCTGCTCCCATGGAAGAAGACTTTGATTGTAGCAAAGAAGAAAAGGAACTGCACTCATTAATTTGAGCCCGATATGGGTGCGGTGCTACAAGACAAGAGAGGGGCTAACACAAACCCCAAACAGTTGAATTCAAGTAGAAGAGAAAGTTTCAGGCACTCCAGTGCTTAAATAGGCACATTTATTAGGAACACAGTGATTCCAGCAACATTTGGACCCAAATGGGTCTTTGACAAGCTTGACAAAGACAAATTTGGATCAAAACGTGCCTCACTGCTGTCAAATCAAGGCATTCAGCGCACAATCAACTGCATCATAAGTTCTGCACATTATCACGTTATTTCTTTTGGCCACGTTAGGTCAATATATACATGCTCAGACCCTTATTTGGCACCCACACATCCACTATTCATAATTTGGCAGTTGTTCCCACCATTGTTGGTAAAATGCCGTTTAGCCCTATTCGCTAGATTAAGGATTCGCCCGCTTTTGGCCCTACTACAGTTGCAAGAAAAAGTATGTGAACCCTTTGGAATGATATGGATTTCTGCACAAATTGGTCATAAAATGTGTTACATGGTGTGTTCAATAAAAACATGGCAACATTTCATTCTTTGTGTGTTATTAGTTTAAGCAGACTGTGATTGTCTATTGTTGTGATTTAGATGATGATCAGATCACATTTTATGACCAATTTGTGCAGAAATCCATATCATTCCAAAGGGTTCACATACTTTTTCTTGCAACTGTATGTGTTGTTCCTACTATGCATAATGCCAGGTTACATATCATTTACGCTTTTAAAGTTACAAGGTACTATTTTACCTGGTACAAATACACGGTTCACGTGATTATTCTATGTATTTTTAGGACCTGGCCTTATTTGGCCTTCAGTATATAATAATGAATAACTGCAGATGCTAGTTGTCTATCCTACATGATTCTTTAATAAAGTCTGTTATGGCTTGTTCTGTTATATTTCATAGATCCTGTAATAATTAGGTTGTTTAGGCCTTTACAGGCATTATATATGTGCTTGATTTATATGTCCAAGTGTGACTAGCAGTCATCTTAACCAGCGTAAGAGGGATATTAGTTACATCCGTTTTACAATCTATAAATATATAGACCTCTAGGTTACACTACTATTATTCTAAATTACAACCATTCTTTCAACTATTACACCTCTTTTTCAAATATTTGGTCTTCACTTAGTCTTCACATCAACTACAAATATTGGGCCCTCAATGGACCATCCTTCAGTTTCCCTAAAACAATAGTTATTCATTAAGATTACCATACACATTCAGCATTTTTCTGGCTATATCATAGAAGATTACAAAGGCTTACTGGGCTACCCTACAACACACTCCGGTCATGCCCGGCTTGCATTAGACATCTACTAGTCACTTATACCATTCATTTGGCATTGCTAATTCAAACTACCATACCTTACGTTTACTTACTTTACGTTACATCCAGCCCTCATTAGGCTTTACTTCTACCAATCACCAGACGTTACATTCTAATTTCATTCATATCTGAAACCCACCTGGTCTACCCAAACATTGGTTAATGCACACCACAACCAACTTTCACCACATCCAACTTACTCTCTCACTCTGCTTTTGGCGCCAACCACAAATGTTAAGATGGATCCTGGAGTTATGGCAGGGGTTACCTGACCTATTTAAGCTCAAGGCACCCCCGCTATGGGTTGTCATTGTGTGGTTCATCCCTCCCACCACTCCTTTTATCAAACATTACATCTTGGTGGGCCCACTTTATTTACAGGCCTACCCGAACATTGGTTTCAGCACACCACAACCAACCTTCACCACATGCATATACATATATACATATCTAAAACATATATTAATCTGTAATTTCCAAAGAGCATGTGTTATTTCTTGTTATACACCAATATCTTTCCTGATAACTGGCATGTTTAATATCTTTCATCCACTTGTCTGACAAGTCCTATACATCTTTGAGCTACATCTGTGACCTATCTTTGCCATAACTACTTAGGATGCCCATGTGTAGCTTCTGTGTTACCTACCAGTGAGACATGTCTGACGAGCCTGATACTCATGCCTGCTTTAATTTAAAAAGTGTGCCATTTTCTTATATGCATATGTATGTTTTGGATACGCTTGCTATTGTTATTGTGGCATAGCAAGCTTTATTGTTACCTCAAGCACAGCAAAAAAAAAAACAAACAATAAATAATAATTATTATTATTTGGAAAGGAGGATCATATGCCTTGGACCAATGGCGTAACTACCACGGTTGCAGGGGTCACAACGGCGACCGGGCCCTTCACTCCAGGGTGCCTGCTACCCCTGCGACCCCTGACATACCTTTAGGGATGGTGTCCTGCCAGCAGGAAGAGAGCAATGTGCTGTGCTTCTCCCCTCCTTTCGCTGTGTGTAGCGTCGCAAGCGGTGTGACAGGAAGTGATCACTGTGAGAGTCAACAGGTACAGGGGGAGAAAAATGGAGAGGAGAGGGGAGAGAGAAATTGAGGGGCTGCAAGGAGGGGGGGTGGGGGGTGGAAAGAGAAGTGTAAGGAAA
The DNA here is from genome assembly GCA_933207985.1 of Pelobates cultripes. Taxonomy (NCBI): domain Eukaryota; kingdom Metazoa; phylum Chordata; class Amphibia; order Anura; family Pelobatidae; genus Pelobates; species Pelobates cultripes. The sequence continues at coordinate 88,833,707 of OW240920.1, forward strand.
AATTGAGGGGCTGCGGGGGAGAGAGAAATGGAGGGCTGCAGGGGAAGGGAAGGGGCTGAGAGACACATAGAGTGGCTTCGGGGGAGATGAGACACATGGAGTGGCTTGTGGGGGAAATGAGACATGTGGAGGGACTGGGGGGAGCAAATGAGACACTTGGGGGGGATTAGACACATGGAGGGGTAAGAGTGGAAGGGGTTGAAAAACACATGGAGGTTCCTGGGGGGAATGAGACACGTGGTGGGGATTTGGGAGGTGAGACAAATTAACGGGCTTGGGGTGAATGAGACACGTGGAGGGGCTTTTGGGGAGGGAATGATACATATGAAGAGGCTGTGGGGAGGAAATAAGACACTTGGGGGGAATGAGACATAGAAACATAGAATGTGACGGCAGATAAGAACCATTCAGCCCATCTAGTCTGCCCAATTTTCTAAATACTTTTATTAGTCCCTGGCCTTATCTTATAGTTAGGATAGCCTTATGCCTATCCCACACATGCTTAAACTCCTTTACTGTGAAAACCTCTACCACTTCAGCTGGAAGGCTATTCAATGCATCCACTACCCTCTCAGTAAAGTAATACTACCTGATATTATTTTTAAACCTATGCCCATCTAACTTAAGACTATGTCCTCTTGTTGTGGTAGTTTTTCTTCTTTTAAATATAGTCTCCTCCTTTACTGTGTTGATTCCCTTAATGTGTTTTAATGTTTCTATCATATCCTCCCTGTCTCATCTTTCCTTCAAGCTATACATGTTAAGATCCTTTAACCTTTCCTGGTAAGTTTTATCCTGCAATCCATGAACCAGTTTAGTAACCCTTCTCTGAACTCTCTCTAAAGTATCAATATCCTTCTGAAGATACGGTCTCCAGTACTGCGTACAATAGACCAAGTGAGGTCTCACCAGTGTTCTGTACAATGACTTCCCTCGTTCTGCTGCTAATATCTCTCCCTATACAACCAAGCATTCTGCTAGCATTTCCTGCTGCTCTATTACATTGTCTACCTACCTTTAAGTCATCATAAATAATTACCTCTAAATCCCTTTCCTCAGATGTTGAGGTTAGGACTCTATCAAATATTCTGTACTCTGCCCTTGGGTTTTTACATCCAAGATGCATGATCTTGCACGTATCCACATTAAATGTCAGTTGCCACAACTCTGACCATTTTTCTAGTTTATCTAAATCATTTGCCATTTGGCTTATCCCTCCTGGAAAATCAACCCTGTTACATATCTTAGTATCATCAGCAAAAATACATACCTTACCATCAAGACCGTCTGCAATATCACTAATAAAATGTTTAAAGAGAATGGGTCCAAGTACAGACACATGGAGGTACCTGGGGGGTGAGACACATATAGGGCTGGGTGGGAGGAGATACAACACCTGGGGGGAAATGAGACACATGGAGGGGCTAGGAATTAAACACATCAATGGGCTGGGTAGGGAAACAATGAGACACATCGAGGTGCTGGGGAGCAATGAGACACATTTAGGGATGGGTGGGAGGAAATACCACATTTGGGGGTGGGGGGTGAGAGTGAGACACATGAAGGTGCCCATGGACAATTTCCGCACCAGGGCCATGTAGTTACGCCTCTGCAAAAGGTCAGTACATCAAGCAGAAGAATGGCTGAACAAAAATTAAAAACTGATTTTTTGATGATAAGCAGAAAAGAATAGGAGAGAAATAGAAAAAAGAGTGATGTTTGTTGTTTTATTATTGTTGTTTTTGTCTTTACCTCACAACACTGCACAAGATAATTATACATTTTTTTTTACAAATGGAACAACGTATGTTATATTTGTATATTGTTTTTGGAGATTTAATATTTATGATAACTTCTGCACAAGTTTTAAAATCTTCATTATAAATTATTTATTTATTTATTGAAACCGTGTGACATTATTGTATAATGGATATTATATTTGAGATAACTATATACACTTTGCACTATATACCTTTGTACAAGATTTTTTAAAGTTAAAAGTTTTTTGCAACTTAAGGTGCTGCATAGATTATTATTTTTTTTTATTTTACAAATGGTACCATGTCACCACATGTGTTATAACTGTATATTGCTTTCTTGAGAAGTAATATTTGCAATAATTGCACTATATACCTGTGCACAAGAGTCAAATTATTTTTTTTATTAATTATTATTATTAATGTCTCTACAAAAGTCTTGTGAGTTATAATTGTATATTGTTTTTGAGCTATAATGATACATGTTTCCGTCTTCCTCCCAATCTTTTATTTTATGGGAGTGCGCATGTGTTTGCCTGTTGATCATCTTAAAGCGGCACTGTCATGGCTGAATCCTGTTTTTTTTTAAACCTCCCTCCCGACTCCATTACATTTAATTGTCCCCCTAGTCACCCCCAAATGCCCTTATGCCCCCCATATTACCTATTTTTGCATCTTTATTTTGTGCCCGGACCTAGGTCTTGGGTGCCGACATATTTGTGTGGGTAGATGAAGTCCCTGTGGGACACGTCATCTGCCCACACTAGATAGCGTTGTGAAATTCCCACGCATGCCCAGTTAAACACTTAGGCAATCGCTATTGTCTGAAATTCGGATGGAAATTTCGGCAATTTATTTGTCAGAAAGTCGAATGAATGAATAGAAATTTCAAATGAACGAACAAAGATTGAATTTCGTTCATTCAGTTTATTACAAGGAGGGAGCTACAGATTGGGGGTGAGGGGCACCAGGGAGAGGGGAGGCATAGGGAGCTATAATGCCAAAAATACAGGTTTGTATTCCTGGCACTTTTAGTATCAATGCTAAATTATAAGAAGATTACTATCAAAATCTAAACTGTATTTCAAAAACAATTTAAATGGAGAAGTAAGTCTAAGTAACAAATTTCAGTGCCTACAAGTTTGTGATTAGGGGTCGATTAATCATATTAGATGCTCAGATGAGGAAAAGAAATAACCAATCCTTAGCAGATCTATATATGAAACTGAGCGATCTGGATAGGAAAAAGGTAGAACCTCAAGGTATGGCTAAAGAAATGGAGCAAATAAAGACAAATAAAACATGCCTAAACATTAAAGCAAATATAATAATAAAACGGACACCCTTAGAGGTGGTGGAAAACAATATAGCAGGTATGAAAGGGTTGGAATGGAGTTGGAATAGGAATTTAAGAGTGGCAGACATTTTTGAGGGACACCATTCTAAGTCTATTGAACAATGAGCCATCCTTTATTTATGTCTAGGGAATGTCAAAAAGAATTAAAGGATATTGGTTATTCATATTTTTATGGCATTAAAGTAGTAATAGCGAAAATGTGGAAAAAGAATTACAAAATAACCTGCCATTGGTATATAAGCAAATATGTTACCAATGTATGGCCTTTCAAAGATCTGGCTCTTACATTAAAATATGGAGAAAATGATTATCAAAATTTACAGAGGTTGGCAATTGAATTAAAGACAAGTCAAATTTTAGACAATATATTTTTTTTAGAGGCAAAGGGGTCTCACTTCACGGGTAATTTCATCTTGTGTTATTTTTGTTTTTGTTCTATAATATAATGCAATTTGCTGTAATATCTGTGAATTTTTATTTTTTATTTTTTTTTCATTCAAAAAGTTTTTATTTTGATTTAAATTTGCGTAACAAGACAGTTTGAAGAAGGATACAGTAGGTATAAGGTACATGGGTATCATAATATAACATGGTAACAGTTAGTTTACAGAGCAGGTAATGATTTAGGCATAAAGAACATGTACGGGGGTATGCCAGTGCTGTGGAGTTTGATAACTCACTGAGTTGATCACATCGTCATGGCAAGTGAAGCTCGGACCATGTGCATATAATGGACAGAATTTTATAAACAGTTGCGTGTTTTGAGTCTTTCAACATTTGTAGTAGGGAGTGGGTAGTTTTGCGGTAATTTACAGAGTTATGAGTTCTAGTGGGGGATGCGATTCGGTGTTTATTTTGGGGGTGGATTAGGTATACCTAGCAGGTTGTACTGCTCATATTGCTTGGTATGTGGGGTTTCATCAGTTAGATGGGCATGCATGTGGGTGTCTCGTTTAGTAGGGGTATGCCCTGGGTCGCGTTGGCGAGGTCCAGTGGGGTGGGTCTTTTGTTGGGACTTCGGGCATGGAGCTCGGAGCCGGTCCGTTAGTGTTATGAGCGGGGGGGGGAGGGGTGGGATTTGTGGGCAGTATTGATTTGTGTGCCTAAGTGTTGCTGCGCTCAGAGCCATCTGGTAGAAGAGGGAGAAAGCTGGGGGTTTCTGGCCTGGTAATTGTCGTGTTGTGTGTAGCGTGAGTGTTGTCTCTGGTGTGCTGTCTTGTGTATGTCTCTGTCGTGTGTCATGGTCATGTCCCGTCAGGACACATAAGGGTACGGTGCGTGCCATTCGATCTGTGTTTGGGGAGGAGGAGTGAGGGGTGAACGCTGTTTGTCTTGTGTCATGATTATTTATCTCTGTGTTGTTTTGTCTCTGAAGGGTTGTAGGTGGGCGGAGTCGCCCAGGAGGGGCCGAGGGGGGGTAATGAAGAATGGGGACCGGGGGGGTGTGGGTGGTTCCAGGTTAAGCGGGATGAGGTATGGGGAGTTAGGGGTGGGTTAGGCGGAGTTCAGCCCAGGTCCCGGCCCAGCTCCTCCGGTCCCGACCCGGGGGGACAGCTCCTCTTCTGTATCTGAGGGTTGTAAGTCCCCATCTCCTGGCGCTGTGGCAGAGGTGAGCCATTGTGACCAGTGATACCAGGTGTCGTGGTAGCGTTGTATGCGTCCCGTCGCCGAGAGGATGAGCTCCTCTATATGTCTGATGTCTTCTACTCTGGTCATCCATTCATTGAGTGTCGGGGCCGTGGGTTGTTTCCAGTGTCCCGGAATGAGGCTGCGAGCCGCATTCAGGAAATGCGGGATTACAGATTTTTTGTATTTGTTGAAGGGGAGCGGGGTCAGATGGAGCAGATAGGTTTCAGGTGTAAGTTGTAGCTTCGCGTCTGTTACGGTCTCTAGGACTTTGTGGATTTCCGTCCAGAATGGTTTGATGAGTGGGCAGGTCCACCAAATATGGAAGAGGGTTCCCAGTTCTTTCTTGCATCTCCAACATTCTGGTTCACAGGTGGACATCATTGCCGACAATTTCTCCGGTGTTCGGTACCAGTGCGAGATCATTTTATATCCTGCTTCCTGGTATTTGGTGGCTATGGAGGTTTTGTGTATGAGTGTAAACACCGTGGTCCATTGTTCCCTGGTGAGTGGGTGTCCTAGATCTTTTTCCCAGTGTCTGGTGAAGTAAGGGAGGGGAGCATCGGTGGGAGGTGTGATTAGTAGTGTGTAGAGGAGTGAGATTGCGTGTGGTGGGATCGGGGGGCTTGTGCAAAGGGTTTCGAAGGTGGAGAGTGTTCGTGTTGCCGATTTCAGTTTGGGCATGTGCGTCAGGAATTTCGTAAGTTGGTGGTATCTGAAGCGGAGTGGCCAGTCGTGCGCGGTATCTGGGACCAGGTCTCTCAGAGGGGTGATCGTGCCTTGTTTGTATATGTCCTTTAGTCTGCATGGGTATGGCAGCCCTAGGGTTGTGACGTAGCGAGGTTCCATCGCCGGGGGGAATTTAGGGTTGTGGTAGATAGGGCAGAGGGGAGATAGCTCCGGGGCCATGGTGAATTTTTTTTTATATGGATTATGGATGTTTGTATATGTAAGGAAACCAAGTATATTTAAACCTCATTCGGTAGTTTCCTCCCGAACCGCCAGAGCCTTAGTGATTCTAGCCCTCCGTTTGGTAGATAGAATAGATGAACCATATAGTAATCCCAATAGCTTCACAAGATGATTCCCTTAGTGAAACACACGAATCCCCAACCATCAGCCGAAGTCAAGAAGAAGGGTACAAGATGAACTAACTTTTAATGGATACACACAGCTTTTATGCAAGTCCACATGCAAGGGGACATCCCTCAGGGAGGTACAAATATTCACCAATCATATACTGGAAAACTTTAACACACACAGGTCCCTCCCCTAGCCCTGGAGATAATTAAGTCTGATAAAAGAATAACTTAATTATCTCCGGGCTGAAAAATCACTTTTTTCCCCAATAACTGGATCACCCCTTTGTACTTGGAGTATCCCCACAACATGTCCCCTGATAGCCCTGATCTGGGTGACCAACATATTCGAATTTCACCCAGATCGGTTCAGGGGTTCGCAAAATCTATGGATGTCTTCTGTGACCGGCTCACCCTGGGCTGTATGCCCAAAACAGTTCCATGAGTTTGGTGGGTTTTGCCAGTCACTTTAGAAATAGCAGAAAAGCAAACAAAGTATCAAATGGATCCCTCTGGCTCCTAGCAGCGTTCGTGCCCCTCTGTCGAATGCACCAAAGTACCGAATAGCGCTCTTCTAGCTATTCGGTAAGTAGAGTTCCAGCGTTCGTCTGTTTGAGACCGGTGTTCAGGAAGTCGAGTGTCCGTTTTCAGTTTCAGACACTCGACGACCAAGTCCCGCTGCCTTTGTTCGCATGAACAAAGATGGCCGCGGTTTTCTCTGCCACGTGGCGTTCGGCTGTAAGAACGCTGGCCACACAGACAGAGGTAGCAATTGAATCAGTCTTTGATGTTTAATGAGCCAGAGGGGTGGTCTTTGTTCGGTAGTTACATCTACCGAATGCAATGGGCAGCAATAGTGTAACAAAAGGGAATGCAATGGGCAGAAATACTGTAACAAAAGGGGGATTTCTTCACAGTATATATTTACTTGAATAATGCAAGATGAAGCATTTGATGTAGACATTTGTCTGTATACTTGTTTAAAAGGAAATAAAATAAAGACCATAAAAAAGTGTACTCATAGTTATTTTTATGTATACTGTTTGTCTTATTTGTGTTTGTAATAAATAAATGGGATGTATTTAAATTTTCTACCTCCTTTATGATTTTGTTTATAGCAAAGGTGTTTTATTTATTTTCCACAATTTATTTTTTAAGAAACACTATAGTGTTAGCAATACAAAGCTGCATTCCTAACACTATAGTGTCCTTTCCCCCCACCCCCCCTCCCCCCTCCCTTGGGCTCCCTCTCCCAAGTGGCAAATAAAGGGTTAATCATTCTTTAAACACTTACCTGCTTTCAGCGCCGGGATCCCTTGACTCGGATTTCTCTTCCTCCTACATCAGCCAATGGGGGGAACCTAAAGCATGACGAGCGCCACACATACATTAGGCCTACTCCATAAAAAAAACATTGGCTCAATGTTTTTCAACATGCTGGATATCTTCTGCAAAGCGTGAGTGAGTGAGTAAGTGGAGTAAAACTCAGTGAAACTGCATGTAGCACCTCTAGTGGCTGTCTATTAGACAGCCACTAGATGTTTAAATTGCCGGGTTAAGGGGACAGGGGATAATCAATGAGATGAAGTGGTCTGAACTTGTGTTTGGCTTCTAAAATCTTGTAATGGAAACAATTCCTTCTCGATCTAATCAGTCTCGACCTAATCACTCATTGCAATTAAGTAACTTAACTGCATATCTCCTTTCCAGCTGACCATAATGTCGTCTATGACCCAGGACATACTTGAAAACGAGAGAAATCTAAATGTATCTTTCCTGGTAAAATATTTTATGAATAAATAAATAAATGTATCATAGTACCAGGTTCACATACAAATCAGGATTCCCCCAAATGTAGATAGATACCCAATAATATGTTAGCATAATCTGGTGTAAACCTGGATCCAATGGTGACCGTGACCTGAAAAAAATAACCATTCTCAAACATAAAATCGTGATGTTAAATATAAGAAATATAAACGTCTAAAAGAAAAAAAGTCTAAATGTGTCTGCCATCTTGGGAATGCTTGACAGATATTTATTTACTGCATTTAAATCTTTTGTGTGATCATAATGAACAGGTCACATGAAAGGAAACACCAAAAGACAAAAAAGATTTCAGACTTAATGGGTGTTACCACCCCTTAGGTCTTCTATCTTTAAGAGTACAGCGCTGTATAATATGTGAAAACACAGTGAATTACCTGTGATTCTAAGACAATTATCCTTGATATTCTCCAATGTAATATACATACAAAAGAAAACAAAAATATATACAGATAATTGTGCAGTATATCTAATACTTTGGTAAAGAGTTTAGTGAGTAACAGATATATCTACACTCACATTTTTTAGAGCCTTTTCAAGTAAATTAGGCTCTAAACTTCCGTGCGTCTGTGTCTTTAAGGGTAGATCACACGACCCCTCTCTCCAGGTTAAGTGTGTATTTTCCTCTCCCCAACGTATATAAAAGACACAGAATTATCCAACTAAGTGTAGCATCCTTTGTAATATTTTCATACACTTAAATAATAAATTAAAGTGCTCACCTTATTTAGAGCCTTTTGGTAACTGGCTCTAAGTATATAGGCCTAGTGTCAATTTGTGGGGTGACACTGCCCCTTCCCTGGAATCACTGGTACTGGATACAGTGGATTGTTTAAAATGAAGAAAATTTATTACAGAGTATATAGAATCAATATAAAAATTTCTAGAAAATAAAAAATAATAAATAAATAAGAACAAAGTATTGCAAGTATTTAGTGGTTTAGGAAAAATGATGAGTCCACTTTAAAAGCCAAAACGCGTTTCGCCGGTAAAAACGGCTTCCTCAGTCAGCTTGTGGGTTTCCTCTGGGTGTCCTCTGTTTTGAGCGTTCAAAATCCCGCCGAAAAAGTCGTCCTCCAATCGTGTGAGTCCTTGCGTCACGTGATGCGGCTAAAAAGCCGTTGCGTCACTTCCGGGTTTTCGGCACTACAGAGTCCATAGTGCTTTGCGCTCAGCGCGGCACTTCCGGTTTTCGTCCGGTCTGTCACAGGGGACTTAGTCCGCAATGGGAGGATTAATCAGTCTATATTTGAGCCTCCTTAGGCTCATACACAGTTTAGAATAGAATAAAAAGACATACATAATTAAAGGTTGTAATGTGCTGTTCTTTTTACACATTGTATATGAACAAGCAAATATATTTAAGCTTATTAATTCCTTTATATACAGTTATGTGCAAAGCATGCAAGTCTTGAAAATAAACAGAGAATAAGAAGGGAAAGTGACTTGTGTTTTAAAAGTGCATTATGATGAAACTCTATTTATATAAACATATGATTTCAACTGCTATTTTTTCTTATTATCAAAAACATATAGAATTCATATGAAATGAGTGCACTTGCTTGTATGTTATTTAGAGTAGTAATAACTCATTTATAAAAACATGCAGAATAGCAGACCCAGTAAAAAGCAGTGTATTTTATAAAAAGTGACATAACTCAAAGTCAGCATTTAACCCCATAGGTGCTAGAGTATTGAGATTAAAGATCCATTTTGTTTCGATTTTTCCCAATTTTTTAATTTCATCTTCCCCTCTCCAGTTGAGTGTAATTTTCTGGATGGCCATAAAATCTAGAAATTGTGTGTCTTTATTATGCACTAGGCTAAAATGTTCTGAAACACTGTGTTTGTCGTATCCTTTTCTGATGTTTCTAATGTGTTCATTTATTCGTGTTTGTAGGGGGCGTTTCGTTCTACCAACATAGAATAAATTACAAGAACACTTTAAAACGTATATAACCCTCTTGGAAAAACATGTGATCATTTGGCGTATCTTGTATTTCTTCTCCCCTTTTGGGTCATAGAATTCTGTAATGTGCCTTTTTGTGCTTTTTGTGCTTCTACAAGCTAGACACTGTCCACAACCAAAAAAACCTTCTTTCTGAAAGAAGGGGGTGGGTATATTTTCTTTAATATGATTATGTGTCAATTTTTGTTTTAGGTTAGGAGCTCCTCTATATACTAATTTCGGTCTCTCTGGTAATATAGAGTGCAGCATAGGATCGTTCCTTAGCATAGGCCAATGTTTGTTTATTATTTGTTTAATTTTATGGCTTTCTTGATTAAAATTACAAATAAATGGCAAATTCCTATGCTGCACTCTATATTACCAGAGAGACCGAAATTAGTATATAGAGGAGCTCCTAACCTAAAACAAAAATTGACACATAATCATATTAAAGAAAATATACCCACCCCCTTCTTTCAGAAAGAAGGTTTTTTTGGTTGTGGACAGTGTCTAGCTTGTAGAAGCACAAAAAGCACACTTTGTTCTTATTTATTTTTTATTTTCTAGAAATTTTTATATTGATTCTATATACTCTGTAATAAATTTTCTTCATTTTAAACAATCCACTGTATCCAGTACCAGTGATTCCAGGGAAGGGGCAGTGTCACCCCACAAATTGACACTAGGCCTATATACTTAGAGCCAGTTACCAAAAGGCTCTAAATAAGGTGAGCACTTTAATTTATTATTTAAGTGTATGAAAATATTACAAAGGATGCTACACTTAGTTGGATAATTCTGTGTCTTTTATATACGTTGGGGAGAGGAAAATACACACTTAACCTGGAGAGAGGGGTCGTGTGATCTACCCTTAAAGACACAGACGCACGGAAGTTTAGAGCCTAATTTACTTGAAAAGGCTCTAAAAAATGTGAGTGTAGATATATCTGTTACTCACTAAACTCTTTACCAAAGTATTAGATATACTGCACAATTATCTGTATATATTCTTGTTTTCTTTTGTATGTATATTACATTGGAGAATATCAAGGATAATTGTCTTAGAATCACAGGTAATTCACTGTGTTTTCACATATTATACAGCGCTGCACTCTTAAAGATAGAAGACCTAAGGGGTGGTAACACCCATTAAGTCTGAAATCTTTTTTGTCTTTTGGTGTTTATCTTTGTATGGTGGGTTTTTAGGAGTACCCATAGAGTGTATACAGCAGCTATACTACACTGTTCATATTTACCACTCAGCGCCACATATTCCACACCTATTGTTAATATATTTAATCACATGAAAGGAAGCCTATATAAAAGTGACTTGTGAATCTTATAATGAAATGCCTTGCAGAATATGACTTGTGTCTGTAATGTATTAATTAGCCTGTTGTGTATATTGTTGTAAATAATAGTAAATATATTCCCAAAGGTTTGCTTTAATTATTAAGTGTTCTTGCATAGCAAGACCACTTATTGTTATCTCACATATATATTATTATTCTTATTATAGCCAAATTTGCCACCCTAACTCCTCCGACAGTTTTTACACTACATAGACAAATATTTACCAAATCGTGCAGATTGTTCCCGATCGGATTGCTATTACTTTGTGGAACGTTTCGCCGAATGGTTCACGGAATATCGTCGTTTTTGTGGCGCAATTTGTCCCATAGGAATGAATGGCAAAGCTAGAGTGGGAGCTGGCAAAAGCTGAAAAATCAGGACATGATTTCTAAACTGCCACCACTCCCTTATTTTCAGGCCCACCTACACAAATCTTATATCAAAGCGTTCAGCTATCCCTGCTGCCACTAAACATGTCAACGGCTAAGCCGTAGTCCTGATAGTTTTCACAATATGACCATTTGTTTGCAACCAACGCCGTCCATTGACATTCATTGAAACTTCACTCTGCAAAGCTCAAATTTGAAGTGCAATTTCTAAACTGCGACTCTGCCTTCATTTTTAATACTTTAGAGACATACTATGCATCAAAATGTAGGTCTGGGTCTTGTGATTCTCACAATATAAAGCTCTTCACTGTAGGAGTTATAGTTTTTAAGATACGACTGTTTGAAGATGGCAACCGCCAAAATACTCTGACCTGTCAAGGCTGCAGCAGCAAGTGATATCATAGACAGGGCCTTTTGAACACCTGCTAATGTTTTTATAAATGTATGGTTTAATGTAACTGTGCAACAACGTTGCAATTAAATGTGCTATATAAATGATAACAGTTACTCCGCCCACTCCAGTTGTAGACTACTGGTGGAGGCAAGAACACTTCACACAATTTCCCCAGAAATTGTAGCTTTTCTAGTTATTATTATTATTATGATATTTATAGAGCGCTGTCAAATTCCGCAGCGCTTTACTTAAATTGATCCCACTTGTTATGGGTCTTTTTTTAAAGGTTTTTATGCAATTTGGACAAAATCAGTGTGGTAGGAAAAGGATTAAATTAAAACTCATAGTTATCCCATGTTGATAGCAGAGATGCAGGAGGGCAAGAAAAGCTGCCCCCAAAAGTCCCTGCAGACCTTCGGGCCCAGATTTGTAGCGTAGCACTCATCCATATTTCAGCCATTCAGCAGTGTTTGGTCAGGCTGAAATTCAGTTTCCCCCAGGAACACTAAGGAAGGGGGAGCATGACTGCTGCCCAAGAGTGTGGGCTGGGTCAAGAAAGTTACAATTGTAGCAAAGTTGGGGTTCTTAAGGAAAGGGAGAGGCAGGGGACTTACCAGTCGGCAGGATCAGTTGAGGGTTCCTGACCGTTTTCCTGGCTGACTGTCCCCTGTAATATAAACATTACAAAACATTACCAATTTATTTATCTGCCTAACTGTGATCCCTTCCATGTTCCTGCATATTTCTGTTGGTCATTGCTACCCCTGTAGCTGAATTGCAGAGGCTTCTGCAATCTTACCTGGAGGTCCACGGACAAGAAGCCCTGGAGGAGCTGGTGTCGGGCATGAGGAGTGCCCCCCTGCTGAGATGTCCGATCAGCCTGCAGTCCCTGGCAGGCAAAGGGCCAGGAGTTCAAGGCCTCCGTTCAATCCCGGTTCAGCGCCATGAGAGGAGGCGAAGTGGCCGCTCGGCCGCGCACCCGGAACAGCCCTCGGTACCTGGGAGGCGGAGAATGCGGTCTGCGGAGGTCGGTGGCATCCAGGCCCAAGATGGTGGTGGCAGCAATGGCGGAGGTATGGCCGGGAGATCGCGCAGTCAGCGCTCTTCTCTTCCATTCCATCTGGAAGTGGTGTCATTGCACACACCACATGGCGTGTACACGTCGGAAGAAAACGTCAACACGCAAGGCACGTATGTGATGGCATTGCGCAGGAGAGCGTGGCCGTCACAGGCCTTGCGTTCCAGCATGGTTCCGGCAGTGAGTGAGCCGGCAGGCAGAAGAAAGACGTCCAGCGGCAGATTGCAGTAGGGCCAAGAGGCCGGCCGCGGGTCCCCCCCTACCTCTTCAGGGTTCAGCTCCAGTACAGAAGAGGAAGAAGCCCAGCATCCTCAGGCAGTGAGCGATGAGTGTTGCGCAAGCGCTTGGGTTGTGCTGGCTGGGGATAGGGAAGCAGGGGTAGTGGATTTATGGGGGAAGAGGTGCTGCGGTTGCTTAGGGTAGTTTTAGACAGGCTTCCAGGTGCGGGCTCCTGCTTGTCCCCGGCTCCTTGCGCTCTCCGGGCTCAGTCACAGGATCAGAATAGAGGTCAATTGAGTGTGCATGCGAGCTGTCCCCCCTGGGGATGCATATGGCTTTGGACGTGAAGGAGAAGATTATTAAGCGTGAATACGTGGATTTACTGTCCTTGGTCTCCCCGGACTGGGAGTCAGTGGATAGACCGCGTCGGGGGGACACGGTGGATGGCGAGAAAGGTAAGCAGCTGCCGTGGACGTTTGGGAACTGGCTTCAAAGGTTCTCAATTTATGCAAGCGTTCTGACGCGGGCCTTTCCTGAGAAGGCACCAGCGTTATTTGGGTACCTAGATCTTATTTGGGGTGCGTACAAGGTTTATGGGGGTCAATGTTGGTTCCGTTATGACCAACAATTTCAGAAGCTGGCGGTGTGTCCGGGCAATGACTTTGGGGTCCAGGATGGGAGCCTTTGGCTCTTGCTGATGACCCCCAGTCGTCCATCCCCCTTTCCTGGAGCAGCCGGCGCACTGTCCAGTGCGCCGGCTGGGCAGCGCAGAGGAGTCTGTTGGCTCTTCACTGAGAGCCATTGCAAGTGGTTTGGATCCTGTCGATTCAAGCACGAGTGCTACCCTGCGCTGCGGTGCTTTATGAAAGGCAAGCAAAACGGTAGACCCACTAGGGAGGATATCCCTAGAACGGAGGACGCCGGTGAGCGTGCTAAGGATGCGTCTGTGGCTCGACCGGTACCCCAAGCGTAAGGATGCGCAGGTGCTGCTGGAGGGGTTTTCCGTGGGGTTTTTGATTCAGTTTGTTCATTCAGATTCCCCGTCGTTGGCTGACAATCTGCGTTCGGTTGTGGGTAAGGGGGCGATTTTAGAGGGTAAGCTTAGGAAGGAAGTTCGTCTGGGTAGGATAGCCGGTCCGTTAGACTGGTTGCCATTTTACAATTTGCAGGTATCTCTCCTGGGGTTGGTTCCTAAGAAGGACCCGAGGTCTTTTCGTCTCATTCACCACCTGTCCTACCCTTCAGGCGGGTCGTGAATGATGACATTGACAAAGAGGAGTCACATGTTCGATATGCCTCCTTTGATCAGGCATTAGAGTTGGTTTGGGAGGCGGGGATGAGAGCCCAGTTGGCCAAGTCGGACATTGAGTCCGCCTTTCGGCTGCTCCCGGTCCACCTGGACTGTTTTCACTTGTTGGGTTGCTGGTTTCAGGGTTCCTTTTTCTTTGATATGTGTTTGTCAATGGGTTGCGCTATTTCTTGTTCTTATTTTGAAATGTTTGCGTCGTTTCTGGAATGGGTAATTGCTCGGGTTTTCGAACCTGTCGTCTCTTACGTACTATCTGGATGATTTTTTGTTTGTGGGCCCACAGGAGTCAGATAACTGCTTGGTGCTCTTGACTTCCTTTCGGGTGGTCGCTGAGGACTTTGGTGTCCCAATAGCAGAAGAGAAGACAGTAGGGCAGGTGGGGGTTTTGTCATATTTGGGTATTGAGGTGGACACGCAGAGCATGGTTTTCCGGTTGCCAGAGAAAAAACTGAATCACCTGCTCCGGTTGGTGGACTCTGTGAAAGGGGCTAAGAAAGTGCAGCTTCGGCAGTTATAGGTCCAGGCGCTACAAAGTAGAGCTCGTATATAGCTCCTCCAAATGTGAGTGGCTCTCCTACAGAGATTAATTGAATATCTTCCTACCTTGAACAAATTGTATTGCACTATTATTGTCTGTTCTCTCTCTGAGGTTTTCAACCAGCCGCTACGTATTACAGTTGTATGTACGTATAACTTTGGGCGCAGTATACTCTTTTCTCTTTTTTTGCTTTTGTAACACGAGGTCTGGGAATCCTCTTATTGTATACAGCAGCCCTTACTTACTTATTTATTGTGTCATAGAGAGCGCCTATTTCTCTTTGTTTCAGTGGGCTTCGGTGCCTACATTCAAGGGCGCTGGTGCGCGGAGGCATGGCCCCGCCACTGGCAAGAGACTGAGTTGGTGGGCAATTTGACGTTCCTGGAGCTCTTCCCCATTGTAGTGGCAGTGGAGCTATGGGGTGTAGAGTTGGTGAATCGGAAGGTAGTGGTGCACACGGACAACATGAGTGTGGTCCATGTGATCAACCGGCCGACGTCTGCGTCTCCCCCGGTGTTGGCGCTCCTCAGGCGCCTGGTCTTGCTTAGCTTATCGCATAATTTGTGGCTGGTTGCGCGTCATGTGCCTGGGAGCTGAACGTTATAGCTGACTCTCTTTCCCGGTTTCAGTGGGACCAATTTCGAGAGGCGGCTCCAGAGGCGGCGCGAACTGGAACCTCATGCCCGGCAGGCATATGGGACTTGGTTTCCGACATTTGAGTCGGTTGGTGAGGGGGTTGTTGTCGGAGGCATCGTGGAAGTCGTATTCTGCCAAATGGCAGAGGTGGAGGGATTTCTGCACTGCCAGGGGTGCTTCCTCGGACGAAGGTAGGTTGTCAGCGACGCTTGCCTTATTGGACTCGCACAGTGCGGAGGGTAAGTCAGCAGCGGTGGCCGAGAGACATTTGGCGGCCCTGTCGTTTCTTTTTCAGTGGTGTGGGTGGCAGGATGTTACCAAGGCGTTTTGCGTCTCGAGGGTTATGAGGGTCTGGAAGAAAGGCCGTAGGCCAGACTCTCGGCGCCCTATCTCCTACGAGATCTTGTGCAGACTCTTGGAATGTTTGCCCCAGGTTTGTGTCTCGGAATACGAGGTTTGACTGTTCCGGGCCCCGTTTGCCCTCTGCTTCTTTGCAGCCCTCCGGGTAGGGGAGCTCATGGCTCCAAGTACGTGGGCTATGGCTGCCATGCATGTCGAATGTCAAGGTTACGGTGGGTGACGTGATGTTGCTCATTCGCAGGTCCAAGACAGATCAGGTAGGAGCGGGCGCTCGGGTTTGGGTTAGTGCGACTGGTGGTCTGTTCTGTCCGGTGAGGTTACTTCGGGAGTTCCTGGGGGTCCGAGGGTCGGAGGTTGGGTCCTTGTTGCGGCATCGGGATGGGTCGTCCCTCAGCCGCTTTCAATTTGCCAGAGTACTTCGGGCTTGTGTTATAGGTGTTGGTCTGTCTCCGGGTTCCTATACTTCTCATTCATTTAGAATAGGGGCCGCTACGAAGGCAAGTCTGCTGGGCCTCCACGCAGAGGCGCTAAAGCGTTTGGGGCACTGGCAGTCGGTTCGCTTTCAGCTCTATGTGCGCCCCCACTTGCTATGTACGTCAGCAGTGCAGCTACGTTATCGGCTAAGGAGATAGGACACAGCCTTATTAACTGAAATCCCTGAACCCTAGCCCTGATAGCCATAGGCATCCTTGCAGAGCAAGTCTCCCCAGAGCCCAGCAGAGGTGGTGTAACCACATAACACATATATGGGTTGCCAGGAACTCTGAATATTTGAGCATTGTTGATGAGGATTTATTCCTTGTTTAGTATTTTGTTAGTAGAGTTAGTGATATCTGTGTATTTTGTAGGTTTTATCAACCACTGGATATGGAGAGGCATATATAGTGTTTCCCCTTCCACAATTTTCTTTAAATACAAACTTTAGCAACCAAAAAGTTGCCAAGGGTGGTATTAAATATCAAAACTTATGATGATTTCATAAGTAATTTTTTTTACTAGATCTGACTAGTAATGGCTCCTGATAAGGTTTTAGCCAAGTGTAGTTTGTCAAAACTCATGATGAAAGTGTTGGAAAGGAATTTGGGCAGAAAGTAAGTATAAGTGAACAAAAGCAGAAAGCTTTTTTGCTGCAAAATAATTAGCCACCGATCAAGAAAAATAAAATGCATAAATTAATTAGCAGTATCGAAACAGAGTAAGTTATATTGACCATTTTTCACTGAGGTAAAACCAGAAGCCTACGTTAAAGCCCTTCCCTTGCTCATTGTCCATGGGGACTTGGCATGAGCCTTCATGGCCAACACTCATCTTACATCGTCACTGATGACGTTGCGAGATCTTAAAATTGCACATAGGTGAATGAGTTGCGCATGCACAATGCGCTGTTAAGGAGTTCCTAGCAATAGGACACTCATCAGATAGATTAGTGTCCCTCTAAGAGGGCGAGTGGAAAACGCCAGGCAGAAGAAGCAACTAAATATTAGTAAAATTATTATTTACCTTTATTATACTCAATGTTAAACCGTTTGAACGCTAAAACCGGTGTATGTCCCTTTAAAAAAGTTAAATTCTTAAATAAATAACTAGTGCACCATATATCTGTCACCAGGCTTTGGGTGTTTGGGTTTAATGTGGAGAAATAAAATTATGCATGTTTAAGTATCAGTATAACAAAATAATAAATCATTGTGTAAAAATTAAAAAAACAAAATTGAAACTTCCCATACCGGGAGTCGAACCCGGGCCGCCTGGGTGAAAACCAGGAATCCTAACCGCTAGACCATATGGGAGGCCATACACAGGATAGTACTATAAATACTTTAGAAGCCGTTACCGTGTCGGACACTCACAGATCCACATTGAATCATATTGTATTACATTACAGTGTAAACTAATTGCGGTGATTAATAGCTCTAAGCTGAAATATTTGACTACTGTTTAGGGACATGCATATAAATATCTAACTTTAATTACACTGATACAGACACCATCCTTTTTGTATAATTCATTCCATCGCCATATAATTTTACAACTTTTTAAATATTTTTTAACTAACATAACTTTGTCTGTTACGTGGCGAAAAGAGTACTCGCCGGACTACAATTCCCGGCATGTCGCGGGGGGAGGGGGGGGCTACAGTGGTCACGTGTCCTGACGTCAGGCGCATGCGCCTTGCAGACAGAAGTGGTAGTGTATTGCGTGCGTTCTGCGCCTGGTTCAACTTCCGTAGTCGTTCATGTGACCGGTCATGTGATTTGTAGAACATCCGGATCTTGGTATGTGTGAGATTGTGGGGGCTCTGATGTCTGGGGGTGAATCTGGTCTGATAATGGCGCCCAATACAATGAGGCAGGGCTGGGCTGGGCTGGGCTGGGCTGGGCTTTGCTTTGCTGATAGACTAATTTATTAGGTTTCAGTATTTAGCTGCAGTTTGCTCAATTACATCTTAGGGGGACATCATTTTATTGCAAGGATGTTAGAAAAAAGTGGTTGTTTTTTTGTCTCCCTGATCATATTAATTGGGATTTGAAATTGATGCAATAAAACATAGTTTGTAAAATGTGAAATGTACCCAACTGTACTGAGACCCAGGGGGTTGGTACAAGTAATATGTTAATTGTGGCTTGCTTTGCTGAATATAAATAACAGGAGTTTTATATTATTTTGAGTCAGTTGGTTATATTTTGTAATCGTATAATTACTTGTTAAGAAAAGGGGGCAGCAGATAATAGAAAAAATAGTGTCGGTACGTTACGGACTGCAAGTGCTGCCATAAATTTAAATGGGACCAGTCTGGGCGGTGTCTTTAATGCTCTTGCTTAGTTACCAGACTCTAAGTCGAAGTCATGGAATTGTTTTAATTACCGTATAAATATCTCATAACCAAATTTGTACTTTTTATTTTTATAGATAAGGCATATTTGTTTTGTTCCAAGTGCAGCCATGAAGAAGAAGGTAATGTTTCTTTTTTATATAAACAAAAAACTATTATCAGTTCTGTTTACCAATGCAGTAAAATAATAATAAAAAATAAAAAAAGTATATGAATATCCAACACCTTATATTAGGTCACCAGTGGAAAAACGTAAGAAGATCTATTAAGTACCTGTGAACTAAAATCTGTAGAGATCCTCCTAATCTTCAATATTCATCTACAGAAAACTAAACAAAACCTGCAGCTATAAAAAGCACACAGGGTGGTATTGTATCAACACCAGTAAATTTGGTCTTAAGATTGCACTCCCAAAATTAGGTGAATTTGAGCATATATCTCAAGTTGCAGGTAATTGGCATCATATATTTGTAGATCTTCTTTTGTTTTCTGTTTATAAATCTGTTCATTATGTATGAAATTTAAAGGAACATTCAACTGAAAAAAAACCAATTACTATGTATACCTTCAAAGAAAGCATGCATTTATTTTATGGGGATATAGGAAACACCATCTTGCAAAGCTGCAGATATGTTGTTTGCAGCCTTTGCAAGCACATTGAGGATCCTTCACACATGATTGCAGCTTTCCTATGTTTCTCAAAGCGCTGTAGTATGGCTCACTGGGAAAGGGGGTATCCAGGTGTGTGCACAGTACATCTGCTACTTAAAGGGACACTATAGTCAACAGAACTACAGCTTATTGAATATTTTCTGGTGAGTAGAATCATTACCTTCAGGCTTTTTGCTGCAAACACTTTCTTTTCAGAGAAAAAGCAGTGTTTACATTACAGCCTAGTGATAACTCACTGGTCACTTCTTAGATGGCTGTTAGAGATCCTTCCTGGGTCATGGCTGCCTAAAATGCATCCAAACATTCAGTGTCTCCTCACTCTGCATGCAGACACTGAATTTTCCTCATTGAGATTCATTGATTTAATTAATCTCTATAAGGGGAGATGCTGATTGGCCAGGGCTGTGTTTGAATCATGCTTGCTCTGCTCCTGATCTGCCTCCTTGTCAGTCTCAGCCAATCCTATGGGGAAGCATTGTGATTGGATCAGGCCACCACTTCTCATGATGCCAGCAGACTGCTTGTTTATCTGAGGCAAACAGCATGTAGAGCTACAGCTTCAGGCTTGAATACAAGTAAGATTTTGCTATATTTATGGAGGCATGAGGGGCCCAGAGGAGGCTAGATGGTGGTTTTAACGCTATAGGGTCAGGAATACGTATTTGTCTTCCTGACCCTATAGTGTTCCTTTAAATTGGCTGTGTGAAGTTAATAGAGGTGGGAGCAAGCCTCCTTGGCTGTCTAACAGTCAAGGCTGTGTTTATGCCCCCAGTTATAAAAGTGCAAATTAAACAAAGTAATTTTACTGCTAAATGACAGAAAATTAAGCAGGGATACTGCAGAGACTTGATCAACACACTCAAACTACTTAATTAAGGAAAAGTTGTTTTGGTGACTATAGTGTCCATTTAAAATATTTCTTCAGTGTATTATATAGTGCAGGTTTGTTAATTTTCTTGTGACAAAGGGTTTTGGTTGGATTTCCTTATAAAAGTAATTCCTGGTTTAGGTACTCCATTATAGGGTATGCTGGTGGACGGTATTCCTTCAATTTTGTATGTGGGATTCACATTTTATTAGATGTAGGAATAAGACTGTTAGATTGACATTACTGTTGATGACATTGCTAGTATCCTAAAAGATAAATTAAACCTGTCATCATCAAATCACGGGGATGAAACATTAATCTTCAGGTAGTCACTAATTAATGTATACTGTGTGTTTTGGAAAATTTCCAACAAGCATACAGATGAAAAATATGCTTATGGTAATTGTGGTTTTTTTTGGCCTCCAAATGGCTAATAGCAGTGGATGTAGCAGAATAATATGCTACCTTCCACCCCCAGATCCTTTTTGTAGCATCCCAAGATATTTAGTGCGATCAGGTGTTAAGTAGAGCTGTCGCGAACTGTCCGCCGGCGAACAATAGCGTGTTCGCGTTAGGCGAACATATCCAATTTCCGGTCCGCCCCCTATACGTCATCATTGAGTAAACTTTGACCCGGAACCTCACAGCCAGCAGACACATTCCACCCAATCAGCAGCAGACCCTCCCTCCCAGGAAGTGTCTGCTGACTGTGAGATTCCGGGTCAAAGTTTACTCAATGATGACGTATAGGGGGCGGACCGGAAATCGGATATGTTCGCCCAGCGCGAACACGCTATTGTTCGCCGGCGGACAGTTCGCGACATCTCTAGTGTTAAGGTTTGTGTTATTATCCTGCATTGGCTTTTGAGCATGTTGTATCTATATGCAGCATCATATGAAGTTTAGAATTACAAGCTTTAGCACTATTTCAGCAGCATTCTGGTGTACATGTCCAATCAACTCCCTATAAAGAAAAAACATACATTGTTTATCATTACAAGTGATAATACCAAATTGACACTCAAACAAAAGACACTTACACATCATATTGTGTTTAAACAGGTGTTGTTAATGGGAAAAAGTGGATCTGGGAAGACCAGTATGAGATCCATAATCTTTGCAAACTACATTGCCAGAGATACGCGTCGGCTGGGAGCAACTAGTAAGAACATTCTTTGGCTATGTTATGCAGGTTAGTTTCAAGATTTTATACCAGTTTGCATTATAATGTTCTGTTCTCTAATATCTCTCTTACAGTTGATGTTGAGCATTCACATGTGCGATTTTTGGGGAATCTGGTGCTGAACTTATGGGATTGTGGTGGGTAAGTCTCTTTTGTTTTGTTTAATCACTTTCAGCACTTTCTAATGTATGTTCCAAAGGTGATATGTCACTATACCTAAATCACTGCATAATAGGTTTCATGGAGATTCTCTTCTGTTTAATTGGAACTGTCAATTATATCCACTGTAACCTTTTCACTTAATTCCTTCCTTTGACAGTCAGGACACATTCATGGAGAACTACTTCACTAGTCAACGTGATAACATCTTTCGCAATGTAGAGGTCTTGATCTATGTGTTTGATGTGGAGAGCAGGGAGCTGGAAAAGGACATGCACTACTATCAGTCCTGCTTGGAAGCCATCCTTCAAAACTCTCCTGATGCCAAAGTGTTTTGTCTTGTGCACAAAATGGATCTTGTGCAGGAGGATCAGCGGGATCTGGTTAGTTTACACAGGGATTAGGTGATTGCATGGAGTTTGGACACTGTCATAGCGTTTGGTGGTGGGGGTGAATAAGTCAATGTTATGTGCTGACTTTGCTTTATTGTTAACAGAAAAGGCAGTGTTTGCATTGTAGACACTGCATGGACATTAAACTAGTGGTTCTGCTGCTTAGTGTCCTCTTAAATCGGCATTTAATCCATTGGCAAATATTTTCATCCCCAAAAAATTTCTGACTTTTATGTTGACTTTAAAAAAAAAAAAAAAATTTATTTGTCAAACTGCATTGAATGACTTGGCAAAATCCAGGCAGATCACTCCACTTCAAAACCCTGATCTATTGTTCTACTCACTTTCACATATAATGCATATACGTTTTTGGAAGTGAACAGGAGTTGAGGACTTCATTCCCGTGGGTACTTACAGTCAAGGCAATAGCACAAAAAAAATGAAGGGATACATTTATATGGAATAACAATGGGTCCATTTTGGGCCTGGAGTTGGAGCTCCTTCAGCTCCTATGTTAATCCAGCCTGTTTATATTGTGTTCTACACATACATACACTTTTTATGCTTTTTTTTTCTAGATGTAAATGATTTTCTGATAAGCTCACTAAAACTTATATTGTAAGGATTAAAGCAAAAAAAAAAACTTCATTGTGATTACCGTTTCACATCATTAGAGCCAATTATTAAATAAGAGATGAGAATGTGGTCTGCAAATATATATCCGTCTCCACTACAAATACTGTATCATTTCATTCCCCATTTTATGTAAGTGAAGATGTTGTAATTGTATTAAATAGGGAATAAATCACTGTTAAGTTAGAAGCCTATAGTACTAATCAGGTAGGATTTTTAGATTAGGAAAAAAGCTAAAAATTGTGTAAGTGGTTCCATTTGATACTATCGCTGTCATAACCGCTGACTACTGCTTTTCTTAGTGAAGCCAGTAGATTTCACTGCAGTCAATGATTTAAAGCGAGGCTGGGAGGCCAACTGAAAGGTAACTGATATCTTTGCTAAAGAGTTACGTGACCCCTTATGTGACACAGCACTTAATGTGCATTTTGGTGTCAGGCTTGCCTGTGCATTCAAGACCACTGATTTCTTTTCACGTCATAGCAAATGTATTTTCGTAAGGGAGGTGACAACTTGTGTAATGTATAAAACAGGTGATAGTGGAAAATGTTTTGCCTTACCTATACTGACGTAGTTTGCCATTATTTTTGTTATACCTTTACAGATTTTTAAGGAGCGGGAGGATGATCTAAGGCGTCTATCCCGGCCTTTAGACTGTGCCTGCTTTAGGACATCTATTTGGGATGAGACATTGTATAAGGTAATTTTAACTGGCTGATTTTCAGTCAGATATATAACATTAATAAGAGTTTTAAAAAAGTAGTCCCTTCATATATATCTGTTTCTTTGCAGGCTTGGTCCAGCATAGTTTATCAGCTCATTCCAAATGTGCAGCAGCTAGAATCAAACCTGCGGAGCTTTGCTCAGATCATTGAGGCGGATGAAGTGCTCTTGTTTGAAAGAGCAACATTTCTGGTAAGAGTTGGTAACTTGACAGACTGGTCTTTTAATGCAAAACTGTATGGTTAATAACATTTTACTTGAAAGAGAAGAGAGATAACGTTTTGCTTGTTTCTGTGTCTGTTAGGTTATATCCCATTATCAGTGCAGGGAACAGAGGGATATCCACAGATTTGAAAAGATCAGCAATATCATTAAACAGTTCAAACTGAGCTGCAGGTAAGAGCTGTTGTTTGCAGAATCTAGTAAAGGTTGTCTCCATTTGCACTTTTAACACATATGTATCTATCTTTTTGCACAGTAAACTGGCTGCTTCATTCCAGAGTATGGAGGTTCGAAATTCCAACTTTGCTGCATTCATAGACATCTTCACATCCAACACTTATGTTATGGTTGTGATGTCTGATCCTTCTATCCGTGAGTCAAATCCCATTTTTGATTTTGAAATCTTTTTATGTAATAATAATTCATTTGATTTAATATATATATATATTTTTTTTATCTGTACTTTTTATCTCTTTCCCATCCGTTCTATTGTTCACTGTAACACGCGTGCTTTAATCCTCTTTTTCTTCCAACAGCTTCTGCTGCAACGCTCATCAATATCCGCAATGCCAGGAAACATTTTGAGAAGCTGGAACGTGTGGATGGTCCAAAACACAGCCTTCTGATGCGCTGATTCTTAATCCGTGGCTGGCCACTCTTCTTGCTAAGCCACCTTAATGGAACAGAACTTGTGTTATTTCAACCTCAATTCCAGCATCGTCTTGTGATGACTCTCCATGCGGAGTTGATCTCCACTACATCTTTCAGTTTCCATTCCTTGAACCTCCTTCAAATCTCTT
The DNA here is from genome assembly GCA_933207985.1 of Pelobates cultripes. Lineage (NCBI taxonomy): Eukaryota > Metazoa > Chordata > Amphibia > Anura > Pelobatidae > Pelobates > Pelobates cultripes. The sequence goes on from OW240920.1 coordinate 88,858,062, forward strand.
GTCATAGCCTTGTTGTGGATATTTTCTACACATATCCCTTTCAGATTTCTTCAGCAGAGACTTTCCACCCAGGCTGGACCTTAATCTTGAGCACAGCACCTTAACACAGTGACAACTTACCCTTTTGTTACATCTTCATAACTAGTATACTCCCAAAATGAAGCTATCTCTATTCTTTGCTCCTGGTCCCCGAACTCTGTTAAAATGAACACGCTGATTTCACCATCTCAAGACATCAAGTTTATTTTAGTCTTCGTCTTATATTCCCTACTCACAATATATTGGGCAGTTAGTAATCTTGTGTTTACGTTTGGGTTGATTTGAATCATGCTGTGACTTCAAGCTCTTTTCCCTGAATAGAAGACATTACTGCTAATAACAATTCAAACACCAGACATTCAGTGTATTTTATGCTTTGGAATAAAGTATTTATGCTTAAAAATATATTTTGGTTATTGCTGTTTATTTATATATTTTTTTTGTTTTGTTAAATATTGAAAGTAAACTGACATAGTCCCGATCAATATTTGAAATATGTGATTTAAATATAGCAGTGAGAGCGTTCACTTCAGCTGCTTGTCACGTGTTTGTGTTATCGTCCCCATGTGTTCAAAAATAATCTGTTTTGAAAGTGTCACTGTTTTTGTTCTATGCTGAATTACAGAAGAACATTAGTTTTACACCAAATGCTAAAGAAAAAAATGTAATGTGTTTTCTGTGTAGGTTTTTAAATGTATTTATTCAAGGAGTTCAAACGAGGAACAATTGGGAAGCATTTCACTGATTCAGTGATGGAGATTAATCAGTGTTCTACTTTTGCTATAGGAACTGAGGACTGTTGTTTTTGCAGTTATAATAGTACTCTTACATAAGACAGTGTGCACTGCAGCAATCAGTTGATTAATAGTCATTACAGTATTAACCTAAGAAATGAGACCAGGAAGGTAACATCAAAACTGCACACGGTTGGGGGACTTAATTATTCAATTCAATTTGCAGGGTCTAAATTATTTGATATGGTGTTTTGGCTATTGCTACTCCATGGGAAATGGTATTGTTTGTGTATTATGTGATCTTATTTAGTTTGTGTACAACTAAATAATGGATCTTTCAAATCTAGGTCTGCGCTATGCATGGACTTCATGAGGTGTAAGTCTATGCTTGCTAGATCTAGAGCAGGTTTTTGAGGCTCCACTTTAGATGATCCAGTGATGAATAGACAAATTTGCAGCATGTGCAGTACTTCAGCAATTAGTGCCAAAATTCGCATCCAAGGCTATTTAAGCTGGATAAGGGTACAGGTCATCTTCAGCAGTAAAGTGTTCAAAGAAGCATGCAATGGTCTCTCAATGTATGAAATAGTAAACTACCATTCTCTAAAGGCTTTACAAACGTATTTCTTCTGTTAAATGTGTATATAGCTTTGGAACGGTTTTGTGTTTATTTACAGAAGGGGTAGATCCCCAGATGTTCCATTATGCTAAAGTTAAAAAGGAATTCCGAAGACTTGCAAAGCATCATGTTAGTTGTAGTTTTACAACATCTGGAGATCTACCTTTTGGGCACTTCTGATTTACAGAATGTCTATTCCAGTGTTGCAATCCCTGGCAGACAAGTCATTTTGTAGGAAAAGTATCAGCAAAATCTAAGCACTTAGTGTGCCAGGCAGGTGATGTAAACAATTTCTTCCAGATTGTTCTAGAATAAATTGATCCATAAGCTCAATGGAGTAAGCAGAATCCCTAAAAACGCAGGAATATCCTATTTTTATTTTTTTAAAAATTTTTTTAACACCCAACAAATTAAGAAGCGGAAAGGATGGCAGAGTCAAATTGTGAATCCTTAGATGATCTGACATTCAAGTTATAATGTCGGATAATCTTATTCTGTGATGATCAAGTAGAAGTCTTGCAGATCTGATTAGATGAAATGTGTTACAGCTGCCCAGAAGGTGGATAAAGCTATAGTGGAGTGCACTTTCAGATCTGTAGGAACCAGGACTCCTTTGACATCACAAGCTTTGCAAATTGCAGACACTATCCTTCTAGCAATAGTTGTGGTCGAAGCCTTTCCGTCCTTGTTATGACTACTTGGTAGAATGAAAAGCCTGAAAAGTTCCTTCAAGGCCTGGCTCTGTCTAAGTAAACCGACAAACACCTGACTGCATCCAAACTGTGGAGTAGACATTCTTCATCTGAGGTAGGAGACAGAAAATATACTGCGAAGACAATTTCTTGATTGAAATGGAGAGAGAACATCACCTTAGGTCTAAAATCCGGTACTGTTCGTATAATCACTCTATCCTGTTGGAAGGAGGTATAAGTATCTTCTGAAGACAGAACCCCCAATTCCAAAACTCTCATCCCCAAGGTAAGCGCTATCAACAAAATTATGTTAAGAGGAAGTAACATAATTAGAATCTTCGTGAGAGGTAAGTCAAATTTGGAGGTCAAATTTGTCGAAACAACCATCATGAACCTTGCCACATCAGAAGTGATAGCCGATCTAATGCCTTAAAGAGCTGACAAAGCAGATAGCTTAACGTTCAAGGTATCAAGGTGATTATCTTTATCAAGGCCCTCTTGTAGAAAATCTGGCAAAAACGACCGGTAGATATGATTCCCCCCACTCCAGGAGGGACACTGATCTATCCAATCAGTGTCTTATCCCTAGGAATGCTAGAAAAGTGCATTGGGAAAGCCTGACAGTCACACGTGCATTTGAAAGACCTTTTCATCTTGCAACAACTAATAGGATGGAGAAGAGAGGGAATTTGATTCACTGCACATCATTGCCCAGCTTGTGCTCAGTGGCCAGCCCCCATTATTTTTCTTTTCTTTTTTTTATTATAATGAGAATTTTATGTTTGTCACATCAAATGAATGCCCTTTTTGTCCTCTTAAATGTATATGTTGGTACAATAAATGTAGGAGATACAAATTGCAGTTGAACACAAACCGCAAAAATTGCTTGTGTCAAGTGTATGTCAAGCTTCTGAAGCTGCGTCCTTAAGGGGTTAAAAGTGTTTGCTTGCTGGTTTAAAAATTAAAAAAATATGTCAAGTGATGCGTGTCCTTTTAAATTGGATGTAACACTTGAACAGATACTTCATGGATGTTACATTATTCCACTTGGTCTGGATTCCATGGAAAAATATTTTCCTGAGTCAGGAGTATGCAACCTTTTGGTAACACTATACTGAAATAAAGTTTTGAAGTCTGACCCTTATTTTGTTTAAGGTAACATTTACATATGCCGGCATGCAGGATTAAGTATGTGTTGCTGTTAGTAGTGTTGTGTGGGTCAGTGGTGGATCTAATGTAGAGTGAGTCTCAGGGGCGTACCTGGAGCATTTGGCATCCTTCCCCCTTCTCCCTCCCCCCCCCCCCAATTTTAAAATGTAAAAAATACCCATACATTTTTTAAACCAACCAATCAGAGTGCTCTGCGGAGCTCAGTCTGCGCGGTGCCCTCCATGGGTAAAGATGGATTACTTTTTCAGCATCTGGGTTTTTTGTTTGGCTGATTTTTTTTTTGCGCTCAGGTTTTTAAGTTTGACTGGTATTTCAAAGTTTGACTGGTATTATGTTTTTTTATTTGGCCTTTTTTGGGGATGAAAATTGGGGGACAATAGGTCCCACCCTCACTGGTATTTAGGGCCCCCACCCGCCGCTCAGGGGTGCGGGCCAGGGGGAGGACAATAGGTCCCCCCCCCTTATTCTACTTTAGGTCCCCCACCTGCCGCTCAGGGGTGGGGGCCAGAGGGGAGGACAATAGGTCCCCCCCCTTCCCCTTTGAAGTAATTTAGGGCCCCCACCCACCACTCAGGACATTTCAGCTTCGGAAATTCAGCTATTCGGACATAGGGAAGTATCCGAATGTCCGAATTGCCCGAAATTCATCCGAATTAACATTTGGAACGAAACGAATTGCACATGTCTACGTACCAGCAGCCTTCAAATGCAAGGGCTCAACCTGCAGGGGAAGTAGCTGTTAGGCCAAAGACCCAACTATTGTTTAAGTCTACCATGTACCCTGCGACCCCATAGATCTGATCCTGTACACAGAGTATCCTTTTATCTTATTCCTTTATACAGAGTGTCCCAGAGGCCTGTAAACAGAGTGTTTTTGAGGAATGCATCCCGAGTATTAGTAGATTAGTCTGTTCTGATTTATTTCCCTAATGTTTCTCCTTTTTGTTATTCTATTTTATTTTGTTATGTTGTTGTAGCATTATTTGTTTTCTTTGCCATTGTGTCATTAAAGGACAACTGTCACCTCAAAACTTTTTAATATAATAACCCTTACATCAATTTTTAAAAGGAAATAATATTTTTTGTTAAATTTAGTATATGTAAGTAAATGACAAAAACTCATCCCTTACCTTCAACCATAAACTCACACCTCGGGTCAGATAGTTAGTCTCCATGGTCTTCCCTGTTTTTGTGCACATAGTGAAGCAGGAAAGACCACGGAGACTAACTCTCGGTTTTGAAACATTGTTGGACACAGGGCAAATGTATATGAAGGCTCTTATCCTATGACCTCCCAGCGTAACATTTATTTCACAAACCTATCCTTCACTCTCTCTTAAAGGGTTACACTCCACTCCCACCTTCCAATTCTGCTCCTCTACCATCGTGTCACTTGGTTGCTATCCCGCACACTGCCTTTCCTATTTTGTGTTTATATCCCATGTCCTCTAGATTGCATTTTGACTCAGTCTCCTCATAAATACTGGGACACTTTATGTATAGTATGAATGAAAGGTACATTTTCCTTTGTCTGTTTGTAATTCCCTTTGGCCTATTGAAAATACAGCTGAAATATTTTGGAATACTACTGCCCTCGGAAAATGGATATTTGTTCTTCTTTGAAAATTAGAATTACGTTTAATAACGAGGACATGTTATCACGAAAATTCGATATGCTAACATTGTTAAAAAAATTATGCAATAAAAAAAAAAAACTCGTTAAAAGGATTATTGAATAAAAAAACTCTTTTGAGTTGACAGTTGTTCCCTAAAGGGGAGTCGTCATTTATTGGGAAAAAACACCATACCAGGCTACAATGTTACACGTGTGGTGGTTTTTGAAATTACACCATTCACTAAAACTTTAAAAATCACCTATAACTTACTTTAACCTTTTCCATGTGATACTCAGTACTAAATTTATAGGAAAGATTCTTCAAATGACAACACAATCCAGTTGAGACAAGGGAAAGATGGGGAATTAAGATTTTTTTTGTTTGTTTAACCCCTTCCAAACTTCTGGAATAAAAGGGAATCATGACATGTCACACATGTCATGTGTCCTTAAGGGGTTAAAAAGACGAGAAAGAGCCACATTGTGGGAGATTTCTCTAAGTGTTCTGTTGTAAAATGTAAAGGGAAGGAGTCACTAACGGAATGTCCCTGCAAGCCCCAATGGTTTCCGTGGTGATTAGCCCATTTTTTTGTACTTTAGACCAATTCTTAGGACAAATTCACTTTTCACCTTAATAAATCTTCCTTAATGTTTCATTTATGTTGTTGTGCTGCATATTTATCTTCAATAAAACCTTTTTGGTCAATTTTACTGAAGTGGAACGTATCAATGGTTGAAAAATAATTAGACACCTTACCAATGCACATTAAGTCTCCAAATTCTTGTTGTTATCAGCATAAATCAGTGATATTGAAATTAATTTTTTGAGGACCGCAGGCATTGGCATCACTGAGCCATGATTTCTTTTTCTTTTTTTTTTTTAATCTGTTTATTGCAGTTGTTTCAGTTCCCTTTGCCTGATTGTGCCCGGCCTCTATGAATTCTATGGAATCTCGGCACAGAAGTTCAACTTGTGGGAACTCACCACATTTGGATTAGAGTCAGAAGTAAAGGAACAACCAGGATTGCAGATGAGTCATGGTTTTAATGAACTATATATATATATATCACATTCAAAATAATACAAAAAAAATATATAATTATTAAAATTTAAGAACATTTGTCACAGTTAAAGCCTCAGCATTTATTGCAGAAAACTCTCCCATTATGGGAAAACTGAGAATGTACCATAAATGTCTCCCAAGCAGAGTTTATGGACAAGTGGTTTTGCATTGCCGCTTCTTTCAAGACAGTTGTTCCCCACACATGCATATGTAGAGCCAGTGGGGTACCCATATAATGTATATGAGTGATAGGGTCAGCTTGTAGCTACAGTTGTTTTTGCAAATCAATACAGTTAGAAGACATTATTGTGCAAGGGCACAGGGATGGGTGACCTACTTGCACCATAATCTATGTAAGGAGCACATATTATAGTGGTGCTTGCAGAGTTTATTTTCACAAGATTATTGAACAAAACTCCCTCGCAGGTATATCCCTTACCATAGGAGTCCAAACAAGCAGAACACCAATGGGAGGGGGGTTAAATGGGGCGTGCCAGTTATGCAAATGTGTCACTATCTCTACCTAAAGAGGGTGGACCTGCCCAGAAAAGGCACTTCCCCCAAATAACTGACAGGTCAGCCTAGGAGGATGAATTCCAGGCTGTCTGTCAGTCAAGCAGGCCAGCCCACTAAGAGCAAGCCAAGCAGTGAGCACTGTCTGTTACAGTTCTCAGGGTCCCAGTGCCCTGAGTGTGGGGCAACAACACTTTTGATTTGGTTGTAGTTAATGAAAAGCTGCATATGTGCAGTGTTTTTCTCATTGATTTCAGTGGGAGATCTGGGATTAGCTTTGATTACGTAGCTGCTTCCTGACTGAAAGACGAAAAGTAAAGAGGTGTAAAAGTGCAAGATGTAAACGTGTAATAAAATATCTCACAGGTATGATAACATTATACAATCAGGTTACAGACTAATAAAGAAAGAGGTACATGTCTCTCTTGGACGCAAAATGTTATTTCAAAGAGATACTTGTAGGTGGTAAACATATGGCTCACTGTAGACTGAAAACAAAGAAAAGAAATTCTATCACTATGAAAATCATAAAATTAAAGGAACACTATAGTCACCAGAAAAACTGCAGCTTATTATTGTATTTGTTCTGGTGAGTATAATCATTCCCTTCTGGCTTTTTGCAGTAAACATTGTCTTTTCAGAGAAAAGGCAGTGTTTACACTACAGGCTAAGGATACCGCCACTAACCACTCCTCAGATGGGTACTAGAGGTGCTTCCTGGGCAGTGCTGCACAGTGTTCAGCACTGCCATTCAGTGTCTCCACCCTATGCATGGAGACACTGAACTTTCCTCATAGAGATGTATTGATTAAATGCACCTCGATGAAGAGATGCTGATTGGCCAGGGCTGTGTTTGGCTTGTGCTGGATCTGCCTCCTTGACAATCTTAGCCAATCCCATGCTTTTCTATGGCAGATCAGGGGCAGAGCCAGCACCAGCAGACTAAAATAAAGCTAAGGTTTTACTATATTTAGGGGTGTAAGGGAGGGCCAAGGGGGCTAGATAGTATGCTTAACACTATAGGGTCAGGAATACATTTGTGTTCCTGACCCTCTAGTGTTCCTTTATTCATATATATTTTTAATAGGGATAGAATCTCTTTTTTTTGTTTCTAATCAAATGACATCCCTCTAATATTATGTATGTTTTGCAATAAAGTTTTATCGTCAATAAAAAAAGATTGACAGATATTATAATCAGTGTTTTCTCTCCAGTTCTCCTGTTGTGCCAGATTTTTTTGATTTCTCCACAGGACCACATACACTACATACAACTAAAACTCCTTCAGAAATAAAGTGTGTAGACACCAACCAATTTCATCAAAATGACTTCCTCAGGACAAGAAATACTATACTTATAAGGTGCACATTTCAATTTAAGTTGTAATGCTGGACCTCGGGCTTCCATTGGGCATGCTGGAGATACTTAGCCAATGAAATGATTGCACTACACAACAATGTAAACAGACTGAGTGTGTAGTATATAAAATAGTTTGACATTGATTCATAGTATAATCATCTGAATTGCTACTATTATTCAATATAACCAAATATAGGATGTACTGGGAGAAGTTGGGCCCAATTTAAAATGAACTTTTGCCAAACTGGAAATGTACTGGAGAGCCTGGGAGTCAGAAGAGGCTATAAAGCTTTATTAGCGCTATTTATTAAAGGACCACTATAGTGCCAGGAAAACATACTCGTTTTCCTGGCACTATAGTGCCCTGAGGGTGCCCCCACCCTCAGGGACCCCCTCCTGCTGGGCTCTGGGGAGAGGAAGGGGTTAAAATCTTACCTTTCTCCAGCGCCGGGCGGGGAGCTCTCCTCCTCCTCTCCGCCTCTTCAGCTGAATGCGCATGCGTGGCAGGAGCTGCGCGCGCATTCAGCCAGTCTCATAGGAAAGCATTTACAATGCTTTCCTATGGACGCTGGTGTCTTCTCATTGTGATTTTCACAGTGAGAAGCACGCAAACGCCTCTAGCAGCTGTCAAGAGACAGCCACTGGAGGCTGGGTTAACCCTAAAGTAAACATAGCAGTTTCTCTGAAACTATGTTTACAGCAGAAAGCGTTAACCCTAGCTGGACCTGGCACCCAGACCACTTCATTAAGCTGAAGTGGTCTGGGTGCCTATAGTGGTCCTTTAAGTGTTTAGCATATTCTATTTTTGTAATCACTGCAGGTACCTTTTGCAATACAGTGCTGTATAACCCTATGTTCTGTTTTTCTTGTGTGCCTATTGAACGTTTTATTAACGAGAATACTACTGTAGAACCACGCTGGTAGGATTTTATGTTATTCTATAATTTTATCACACTTGGGACGCTTATAACATTTTAATTTCACACTTTGCACTTTTGCACCCCATTTTGTTTGGTCTTTTGGTTCATACATGCCTTTGGAGTTAAATTGTTAAAGGTGGCAGCAGTTTTTTCTTGGTGTCTATACTTTTTTCTTAAAGTCTTTTATTATTATTTAAGTATCCAGTGTAAGCTTCCTGGATGAAGACTGTATTAAAAGTTGAGAATCAGAACCTGTGAGCGAAAACCTGCAAGAGAAAATACTATTTTAGGTTAATATCTACATTTTACATTTTTACTTTTTTTGCTGTTTTTAAGCATAAAAGGTTTTACACATTTTGTCTATATAATATATGTAACAAAATAATTGATTATCAAGATTAAAATCCAACAGTCATGGGGGACCAACATAATTCTCTTTTGTTTTTCTAATATGTGTATTTTATTTAACATTAGAATATCTATGGCAAGTATAGATAGTATTTGCATTTACAAAATAAATCAAGTCAAGTCATTAATAACCTATACAATATGGTGGACGATTTACCTCTTCACCCCTAACCTTCTGCTCCTTTTTACTACTGTTATGGGACATGCTTTCAGCACCCCCCAATGGGCCCTTTAAATGGGCCTCGTTATTGCATCGGTGGACCAGGACAGGCTCACGGGCCGAATGTCTGCTTTTCAACAGCCGCTGTAAGACCTGCTTGTCAGAGCGTTCCTTCTGGAAATCGTCCTCGTATATCTTCAGCTGTGACACAAGAAATTATTTTTAAAATGCTTGCTCACTACTGTTTCAATTGAAATTCATCATTTAGAGACATCATAATTTCTACCACCTAGCTGTCTGCTCCCTGTCCATTAGGAACATATTTATTATTATTTTATGATTTTTATAGCGCCATCAAATTCCATAGCTCTGTACATCATTCCAACTGCTATTTAATTTAGTTAATACAGACTGGTTAATTGGAAACACTAAACACTGTTTTGAACAGATATATATATTTTTTGTTACATATTGCCATTAGATGTAGGGTATATATATTGAAAATAATACTTTGTGTCTTGATGCATGGGTCACAATAATTTTGATTCATGTTCATGAATTTAACTGTACAATATGACATTTTGAAGAGAAATACTATGCATAGTAGTGGTTTGTGGTTCCATATGGCTGTAAAGGATAATGCATATTTTTACAGACCTACATCGTCTACCTGGCCTTGAATGTAGGATTTTTTACATCCTAATATGAATTTGTCTAAACCCAGGTAGCCATCAGATATATTATTGTAGGCCATCTCTTGCCTGCTCCTGTAGTATCAGCATTTGCTCTCTCATTTCTCTCTCTTTCTTTCGTAGCTTTTCATTTTCGGTTTTCATACGCTCACGATCGGTGTGTTCAGTCTTATAATCTGCTGCATAAATCTCTGTCTGTAAAAAGAAGAATGCGTTAACTTATACTTAAAATAAATAGGGTGTCCGCTGGTGAATTTCAAAAATAATACATGCAAAAGATCCACACTGAGAACCATTGTCTAATATTTAATATCATAGTAAATATTAAAATTCTAATCCTGTCCTGTACTCAAACTACCCTTCTCTCCAGGCATTCTATTGTATCTTCTTCCTGCCAGTATGTATTATTTGCCAAATCAATAGTACAACTCTAAGATAGAAGTAAAGGCAGTTGTAAAACACTCACAACCTAGATCCATAAAACCACCAATCTAGAGGTGGATGCAGAGGGAAACATATTTAAATCCATCATTCCAACTGCTATTACATTTCGTTAATACCCACTGCTTAATTGGAAAAACTACACACTGCTTTGAACATATATATATATATTTTTTTTTTCTTACATATTACCACCAGATGTAGGGTATATAATATATAAAATAAAATACTGTGTCTTGATGCATGGGTCACAATAACATTTTGATTCATGTTCTATGACATTCACTGTACAATATGACATTTCTGAGAGAAATACTATGCATAATGGAAAGTGCCCCCCACCCCGGACACCAGGTAGGTTCTCACCTTAGACAGCTGCCTTGTCTTTGAATTATCTCTCCAGAACCTGCCTTCCTAAATAATAAGCTCCAAATTCACCCCTCCCCATCACCACTTCCTGACCTCGATCTATGCATACCTCTCAACATTTCAAATGGACAAAGAGGGGCCCTTTAACCCCTTAAGGACACATGACATGTGTTACATGTCATGATTCCCTTTTATTCCAGAAGTTTGGTCCTTAAGGGGTTAATCTTAGTAGTGTTAGTGGGGGTGTGAACAGGGATGGGGCTGTTTTGAGGAATTTTAGGTGACTTCCTAAAAACAATATATGTAACTAAAATGTAATTTAGAGCAAGAACAATGTTTCTTATTTATGCAGACTGATTTCTGTTTTATTTTAGTTTAACCCATGTCATGATTCCCTTTTATTCCAGAAGTTTGGTCCTTAAAGGGTTAAAGGCTGTTATATATTCAGACACACCAATGGTATTGATCGCCTAAAAAAGAGGAACATTATAATTTGAGACAAAATAGGGACTCTCCCTTCCAGTGGCGTACACATGACCCATGGGGCCCCGGTGCAAAAATTGATCCGTGGACCCCCCCCCCCCCGCACGCGGGCCGGGCCGCAACACATGGCGGTGGACACCTAGGGGGTTGGCAGGCTGCGACAGCGTATGTACGCCAGTGCATGCAGATGCACACACACTAAAAGGACCACTCTAGGCACCCAGACCACTTCAGCTTAATGAAGTGGTCTGGGTGCCAGGTCCAGCTAGGGTTAACCCATTTTTTCATAAACATAGCAGTTTCAGAGAAACTGCTATGTTTATGAATGGATTAAGCCTTCCCCTATTTCCTCTAGCTGCTGTCTCATTGACAGCCACTAGAGGCGCTTGCGTGTTCTCACTGTGATTTTCACAGTGAGAGCACGCCAGCGTCCATAGGAAAGCATTATGAATGCTTTCCTATGTGACCTAAGTTGAATGCGCCACAGAAGCCTTTGTCGCTGTACATACACGACAGGAGGAGAAGAGAGATCGGAGGAGAGTCAAATAGGGGCACCATAGTGCCAGGAAATGAGTATGTTTTCCTGGCACTATAGTGGTCCTTAAAGACTGACTACAGACACCCAGATCACATCAGCTCAATGAAGTTGTCTGGGTGTCAGGTCCCTCTAGTTTTAACCCTTCAGCTGAAAACATAGCAGTTTCAGAGAAACTGCTATGTTTCACTGAGGGTTAATCCAGCCTCTAGTGGCTGTCTCACTGACAGCCGCTAGAGGAGCACATTGAACGTCCATAGGAAAGCATTGAGTAATGCTTTCCTATGGGCGGTTTGAATGCGTGCGCGGTCGCATTCGGAGCTGAGAGGCTGAGGGATCCAAGGGAGTCCGGCGCTGGAGAAAGGTAAGTGCTGAAGACACACACACTTACAGACGCATACACACTAGCTAACAGACACACACATTTACTGACAGATACACAGTCAGCGACAGACATACATACACACTCACTTACAAAACATACACCCTCATTGACAAACACACACTCACTAACAGACATCAAACAGACTCACTAACACACACACACTCAGTAAGACACACACAGTAACACACTCACTGTCACTCACTAGTAGACACACACACTAACACTCACTCTAACACTCACACTAACACTCACTAGCAGACACACACACTAACACCTCGCCTAACACCTCACACACACACTAACACCTCACTAGCAGACACACACACTAACACTCACTCTAACACTCACACACTAACACTCACACTAACACTCACTAGCAGACACACACACTAACACTCACACAAACACTAACACTAGTTTTTTGTTTTTTTAAATTTAATCCCCCCAGCCTCCTTACCTTTTGGAGTGCTGGGGGGATTCCCTGGGGTCCAGTGGTGCTGCTGGGCTCCTGGGCGGGCAGTCTGGGTGGCCGGTCGGGCAGGCAGGCAGGCGGGCGCGCGAGAGAGCACTCAGTGCTTCCTCTTCAGCTCCCTCGCGCGCCGCGTAGGGATGCCGGCGCCGGAAGATGACGTCATCTTCCGGCTCCGGTATCAGTGCGGTGCGCGAGGGAGCTGAAGAGGAAGCACTGAGTGCTCTCTCGCGCGCCCGCCTACCTGCCCGACCGGCCACCCGCCCTCCAGGTGTCAGCAGGGCCAGCCTCGGGGGGCCCTGGCGTGGCCTCCTCCTGGGCCCCCCAGGGGAAGAGGCTGGCCCTGTGGCTACATACCGGGTCGTAGGGGCGGCAGGGCCCCCTGCGACCCTGGTATGTACGCCACTGCTCCCTTCTAAATAGGGACAATTGGGAGCTATAAAACAAAAGCCAAGCAGTAGGAATGCAAAATTAAATATGAATAAAGAAACCAAAAATAGTGCAGATAGAATAAAATACAATGATTTATTATAAAAAAATGCACTTACAAAATCCAAATAATAAACAGCATTTAATCCACTCAGGGGTGAATTTGGGAATCTCAGAGGAAGTCCAGTGGACGAAACGTGTTGGATACTGGGGACTCTTTTGTTGCAATCTCCACCCTTAAGTGGATTATATGCTATAAGTGCATTTTTTATAATAAATCATTGTATTTTATTCTATCTGCACTATTTTTGGTTTCTTTATTCATTTTACAAGTGCTAAAGAAGACCTACTTTATATCCTTCTGAAGACCATTTCTGATTGAGGATGATGGGCCTGATATTCACTCATATTTTGTGAGTTTAATATATTCTCCTTGCGTGTTCACATTGCTATACTTTTATTGGTCTATGTGTATTTTGTATATCTTTTATAGATATTTGTCATCACGCTATCGATATCATCAGGTTGTATAATTTATTTACACCCTAGATGTGATGCCAGGATTTTCACTAATTTTGCATTCCTACTGCTTGGCTTTTGTTTTACTACTATATTGGTGTTTTAGAGGGCACACTTTCTTTTAGTAGGTTTGCCTTTATATGTATTTTTAGTGGTTTGGTAACTCTCTTTTTGGTGTAACAATTGGGAGCTATGACATATGTGTTTGAGTGAGCTCTGATTAATGACATCTTGAACTGTGCCACAAGTTCCTGTTACTGCTCTTGTAGGACCTGCTGCCTTATAGAATGTCTTCCAGCTGGAAGGTAATCTCATGCAACCATCTCAGCCTTCTCAGACTGCAGCTTAAAAGTGAGTTTGCAGTCTGAGCAGTTGATTTATCACACGCATCAAATTCACCACACACAACAAATTCACCACACGCATCAAATTCACCACACGCATCAAATTCACATTACACATTCAAATGCAAACATATTACACACATAACATACACAAGCTTTATATGCATAACCCAGACAGATATACACACGGCATACAATATACATACATACATAGCATAGACATATATTGCTGGTTTTACATAAAGGTGCTGTACATGCTGTATACAAAGTTATGTGTTGTATAATGCACTTTTTACATACATAATTATTAATACCACATGGTCAAAATATTGAAAAATATACTCAAATTCCAAAAGTCAATAAGCCTTATTACGGTGGCATTCATTCACAATGAAGATTGTGTTATAGATCCCAATGGCAATGAAATACACAATATTCTAGCACCCCTCCCAACATCTGGCTCCACGCTGATCTGTTTGCAAGGGAAGTCTGACTACTATTGTTTATGTCTAGATCCTCAATTGGTTTCTCTTCATTTATATGATATTTTAATGGGAATCACAAGTAAATAGTGGATAATTTTAAGGACCTGGAGTGTGACCGTTCCTATACAGCATTTTAGTTGCACAAATTGTTATTAGTAAGTCACCTAACATCATACCAGAACAGATTCACCCCTGGCCACACCCCTCAGTCACACCCCTAAAATTAGAGTGTCTTGGACCATTAGAAATGTTGGGAGGTATGTTGCTGTAATGATGGTTTGGTAAGGTGAAAGGACCTGACCTGCGACGAATGCGCAATGATCCTTGGTAAGAGAACATTTAGAAAATAAAACATATTGTGGATTAAAGGGACGTTATAGGCACCCAGACCACTTCATTTCATTAAAGTGGTCTGGGTGCAGTGTCACTGTTCACTTATCCCTGTAATGTAAAACATAGAACATTTAAAGAAACTAAGACTGCCGCTAACATCTTCTAAATCTCCATAGGAAAGCATTGATTTAAGGTTTCCCTTGGGGAAGGCCTAATGTGTGGGTGGCACACTCAATTATTTT
>OW240920.1:88873180-88888642 GCA_933207985.1 Pelobates cultripes
TGTGTGTGTGTGTGTCTGTGTCTCTGTATGTGTGTGTCTGTGTCTCTGTATGTATGTGTGTGTGTCTGTGTCTCTCTGTATGTGTGTCTGTCTGTCTCTGTATGTACCTGTGTGTCTCTGTATGTTTGTGTGTCTATGTATGCAGTGGCATACACACAATCCATGGGGCCCCGTATCTATGTGTCTGTGTCTATGTGTGTGCGTGTGTCTGTGTGTGTCACTGTATGTGTGTGTCTGTGTCTATGTGTGCCTGTGTCTCTGTATGTGTGTGTCTGTGTGTATGTGTCTGTCGAAGGATGTATGTTTGTGTGTGTGTCTCTGTATGTATGTGTGTGTGTGTCTGTGTCTCTGTATGTGTGTCTGTCTGTATGTGTGTGTGTGTCTCTCTGTATGTGTGTCTGTGTGTCTCTGTATGTACGTGTGTGTCTCTGTATGTGTGTGTGTGTCTATGTATGCAATGGCGTACACACAATCCATGGGGCCCCATATGTATGTGTCTATGTGTGTGTGTGTGTGTGTGTGTGTGTGTCTCTGTGTGTATCTCTGTATGTGTGTGTATCTGTGTCTATGTGTGTGTGTGTGCCTGTGTCTCTGTATGTATGTGTCTGTGTGTATATATGTGTGTGTGTCTGTATGTATGTGTCTGTCGAAGGGATGTATGTGTGTGTGTGTCTCTGTCTGTGTGTATGTTTGTGTGTGTGTCTGTATGTATGTATGTATATGTCAGGGGGGATGGGGGAGGCACGGATCGGGGGAGAGAGGGGAGCACGGATCAGGGGAGAGAGGGGAGGGGGGCCCAAGGATCAGTTTCGCACCGGGGCCCCATGGATTGTGTGTACGCCACTGAGTGTTGTATTTGTGAGTATGTGGGCTGTTATATTGTATTATGTTCCTGAGTAGTTTGTGGTATTGTGTATGATACATATGAATGTGGGCAGTGTATGGGTGCTGGCGTGGAATTGTGTGTGTGGATGTGTGCGTGAGTACTTCTGCAATGAACAATTGGGATCCCAGATTCTGCACTAATTCAAATCGTGAGTACAGGTAAGATACCACGACTGCATAAAAAACAAAAGTGCAGCCTATAAAATCTCAGAAAAGATAGTAGTGTAAATTACGGTGTTCCTCATCTAAAGTAGCCTACTTAACCAGAATGGCAGAGTATAGGACGCTGTGTTGGGAGACAAGTAAATAAGAAATAGAAGGGTGCACTTTACTTTATTTTCTAATTTATTTATTTTTGCCAATGCTTAACTAGTTTATGATACACTTTGCTCATTGTCTGTGTTACTTACATTCTGAATGCCACGGTTAGTAATGTTTTTGTAGTGCAGAGCTTTCTCTAAATGCCTGACAGCTTCCTGGAGCTTTTGATTCCTCTTCATCTCCTGGAGCAGTGACTTCTCGTAGAACTCCCTCTTGTTCTGGAGAGAAACAAGTAACAGAATGTCAGTGGCAGATCTACAAAATTCTAGCAAATTTGGCTAAAGCATTGATGGGATGCAGGATCAACACAACTGTAGCATATAAGTAGTTTTTTTTATTAATTCTGTGGAAAACTCAAAAACTTTGCTTTGTATAACAACCACAGCAGTTTTTTCCACACGGATTAAGATATTTATTTATTTGTTTATAAAATATTTTACCAGGAAAGATACATTGAGATTTCTCTAGTTTTCAAGTATGTCCTGGGTCCACAAATCATTGCATTGTTACATTAGGGTACAATAAAATACAAAAACAATATTAATACACAATATATATTTTTTTTTACATAGAACAGGTAGGAAATATATAATCAACCATGACAGGTGCATTCTGTTTGAGATATCTAGAGAGGGATCTCTTAAAGTATTTTAGGCCTGGGGAAGATTTGAATGTTCTCCGGGAGGTCGTTCCATATTGTAGCATTGGGCGTGGCACCTCCTTTGAAAATAGCAGCATGTACTGTGCCAACAGATATCCCAACATACTTCCCACTGTTTTAACCTGCAGAATAAATGGCTTGTTTGGAAGACAAACATATACCTGGGATAAATGTGGAACCCACCATGACTCACCCTTCATTCTTTTGTTAGTTTTACTACTTATTACTTAACTTTTCTACTTATTTCTCTTTATCAGTGTGTGATTAGGTTTACAATTACCTGCTTCCAAGGCACAGTATAAGTAAGAGTATGGTACTAATGGGGGAAGTCATATTTCAATATAGGCTCTACTACATTACAAACGTATACTTACACTAGTCTCTTATACCCTTTGCGTAGGATGTTATTGCTTTCTTATTTCTGTACCTGATTCGAATCCTTGTGTATTACTTTCAGTTTCATTCTGTGATCAGTTATTTTCAGTATTAAATCAGCTATGCTCTCCAGAGTGTTTTGCTTGAGGACTTTCAAGACCCTTTCTCATAGTTCCCTATGGCTTTTGTTACAATACTGATATAAAGGGGTTGGACAGATGGTGGCTTCTGGGAATGCTAGTGAGGTTCCCGCACCATCTCCACCAGATACACGACACTTGGGAGGTATGGCTGTCTTAGTGTTTTCTGTCGATAAGATTCTGTAATGTGGCCCATCATAATTGTCAGCACCACACCTAAGGGGCTGTGAATCCGGCTCTGCATATAGTAAGTTGTACAGCTATTAATGCCTTCAGGGTCTTTCCAATTACCTGTAAACAAGGTATTTGACCATTTTTATTTATCTGTTATTGTTACATCTACTGCATGTGAGAAGAATTGCATTTTTGCTTTTATACTAACATTCAGACCCTGTGTAAAATATTTCAAGATAAAAGACACTGTATACTGTCTAAAGCTTTTTATTGCCAAATATTTGTATAAAGTCTGAACAAATAAGTGAAAAATAACAAAGAAGTAAAATGTACAACATACATAATATGTTTATATGTTAGCTATGCATCCCTTGCTTCAAATACATGTTATGATACTATTTTTTCATTTGAAAAGTGGTTGGTAGCAAAGGGGTTAATCTCCACGTCCTTTTCTATCTACACTTCCTCCATAGTTGATCCTTTACATTCTGGTTTCGGCCTCAAAACCTCAACCGAAACAACATTTACTAAAGTGACAAATTACCTTTTCAACTTCTCTGTTTTACTGCCTTAGTTTTTGTTGCTGAGTTTCATGTTGTTGTATTCCTCTTCTCCTGATCATTGTCTACTCAGGGTCACTACCCTCTCCTAGTTTCGATCCTAGCTATTAATGATAACCTTCTCTGGCCGAGCTTACTACTACTACTACACACAGTTACCACAAGTCTCAATCTTAAATTTTCATTGTGTTTTTTTTTTTTTCTTCTAAACTTCTCTTTGTAAATTTGTTTGGATTTAGCCACAGAAAACACAGATATACATCTGCCTTGGCATCTTCTTTCTCTCATGCCACGAGGTTCCATTAGATTGAATGTCACAGCACTTTCTAAAGGGTGACATTCAAAACACCTTTTACCCACATTCAATGACACCATTGACATCTTTAACGTTTGACACTGTCCCTGCAGCCGTGTCCCCAAGCTTGTTGCTTATGGACCATTGTTGATTATTTTCTATCCTTTCTTCCATACATTTAGACCTAACATCATGCTTCTCAACATTTTGTAGTGTTACAACCTAAAATCAAAGAAACATTTGAAACACCTGCAGTAATTATGGTGTCAGGAGTGTCCTTGTGCCCTCCCAATGTAAGTAGTTAGAACAGTTTGAGTTCTTAATTGGATTTTTCTGGTCACCGCTCCCTACTTCCACTACAGCTGCAGGAGAGCCGGAAGCTCTATGTCTGAACTAAGCTTGACAGTACGCGGCTAAGCTCATTGGGTGAGAGCAATCAGCTGGCACTCTTAGCCAATGAGATAACCCTGCACTGTAGTTTAGGAAGGCTAACAGAAGCTACTAAGCATGAGCTCCAGCTCTCCTAAAGCCTGAGAGGAGGTGGGAAGCAGTAAATCCCAGGTAAAATGTCAAACAGTTCTAAACCAGTTTCACTACTTACTATGGGGAAGAAAAAGGGCAAACCTGGCACCATAACCACTACAGCAGCTATGATGCTTGGAGTGTTGCATTAAAGGACCACTATAGTGCCAGGAAAACATACTCGTTTTCCTGGCACTATAGTGCCCTGAGGGTGCCCCCACTCTCAGGGTCCCCCACCCGCCAGGCTCTAGGGGGAGGAAGGGGTTAAACTTACCTCTTTCTCCTGCGCTGGGCGGGAAGCTCTTCTCCTCCTCTCCGCCTCCTCTCCTCCTCTTCGGCTGAATGTGCACGCGCGGCAAGAGCTGCGCACGCATTCAGCCAGTCCATAGGAAAGCATTCTCAATGCTTTCCTATGGACGCTGGCGTCTTCTCACTGTGATTTTCACAGTGAGAAGCACGCAAACGCCTCACAGTGAGAAGCGCGGAAGCCATCTAGCGGCTGTCAATGAGACAGCCACTAGAGGCTGGATTAACCCTAATGTAAACATAGCAGTTTCTCTGAAACTGCTATGTTTACAGAAAAAAGGGTTAACCCTAGCTGGACCAGGCACCCAGACCACCTCGTTAAGCTGAAGTGGTCTGGGTGCCTATAGTGGTCCTTTAAAGAGGATCTATTGTTTATTTGTTTTTTGATTTGATTTACACAAGATACCTAACATTTTTAAAGTGTAAAATATGACTGTGACACAATTATACACTAAATTATTCACTAAAAAACATCTATTTATCAATTGCATATGTATCTGCCCCTTAGGATATGAAATATTTGATAAAACTCCAATTGTCTACAGTCACGTAATTTTATAATAACCATACCAGTGTCCTGAATGCCCTTGGGCTTATTAAAACAAATAGCACCTTGAAGGTCAATGAACTATCAAAATAATAGCAATGCAAAGCCAAACACTGCTCATTTCCATTACCAATGTTAAGCATGGAATAATACCATTATTTTGAGGGTATGTTTTCATCAAAATGGACTTGGTAACAGGTTTGTCAGGTTTGAGGTTAAGATGTATTGAGCCAAATACAGGGCATTCTATAGGAAAACCTAGTTTAGCCTACAAGAAATCTTTCACTCAGATGTTGAGTTCAGTTCCAAAAAACATCACGGTTCCAAGGCCCCTGACCAACTCCTGTTCCCTAGGCGGCCACCTAGAATCGCCTTATGGTCAATCCTGCTCTACAGCCAACATGCTGTGCTTCAAACCGCTGTCACAATAAAAAACATTTTACACCTTGTTTGGAATGTTCTATAAAGCCAATAGTAAAAATCCCCAAAATTTTATTTTCACAATTTCAATTCCAGGTTGTAATACAATAAGTTGCGGAAATATCCAAGGAGAGTGAATACTTGTTCAAGACACTGTACAAACATATTTTTTCTGTTTCTAACCATGCCCATGACTTTTCCCATATTCCACTGTCTGTGAAAATTCCCTGCTACAAGTACTCCTTAAAACCCCATGAATCAGGGAGGCAAATTAGTATTTTTAAAGAAATGTCAGAATAACTGACATGCAACCTGTACTGATCCCCAAACAGTTCCATGTTTTATTTCTGTGCTTTTTGGATTTTGACCTCAGGTATGCACATACAGGATCCTCATAATCTCCCATGCCAAGAAAACTCCATGCACAACATGCTATAGCTTTTGATAAAAACAAGAGACAGGTCACCTGTTCATGTTCCAACATTAGGCTCAGTTTGTCACTGTGCTGTCTCAAGCTGTGAACTTCTTCTTGTAGAGCATGTACTGTGTGCTGCATTCTCTGTGTAGTGTTTCTATATATTTCATCCCACTGCTGGTTCAATTTCATCAGCTGCAAGAAAAACCAAAGCCTTAGTATTATGATAACAGTGATAACAGTGGAGGTTTGTGCATAAATAATAATGATGGCATTACGTTCAAAAAAAGGAAATATCCACAAGAAAATCCCATTGAATTCCATGGTGGATGCTCCAACGTAAAATGTTTGCTTTAGAACTGCTAATTACATATGAGCCCCCGTATCTATGTACACAGATAATGAACACACAATGGAGAGATTTATCAAAGTGTTCTGACCTAAACAAGTGGTCAACTGTGACTTCTTCCCTTTTATACTATTGCACCATTTTTTTAAAGAAAAGAACAGCAATAAACATATAATAAAAATATGAAACAAACATAAATATTTCAAAAGCTGATGTTAAAGGATACCTGTCATGGTACTTTGCACTTTACATTCTATCTATACCAGGGTTAGTAAACCTTTTTATACATACCACTTTTGTATCTTTGTAGATGATAACATTTCCTTACCGCCCACCAGTGCCGCATTAACTAATTTTATAGCTCAAGTACAATTTTAATTTTAATTTTTTTTTTTTAGAAATGAGGGTTTCTTTTTCCAAATATGTACTTAAATATATATTTTTTCCCCTTTTTTCTATTTTATTTTATGCTGTGTGTGTGAAGGGTGCTGTGTGTGTACATTTGTGTGTGTAGTGTGTGTAGTGTGTTAGCGGTGCAGTGTGTGACGGGTGCAGTGTGTGTGTGAAGGGTGCAGTGTGTGGGTCAGGGGTGCAGTGTGGTGTGTGAAGGGTACAGTATGTGTGTGAAGGGTGCAGTGTGTGTGAAGGGTGATATGTATGTGTGAAGGGTGCAGTGTTTGTTTGACTGGTGCTGTGTATGTGTGAAGGGTGCTGTGTGTGTGAAGGATGCTGTGTGTGTGAGAGGTGCTGTGTGTGTGTGTGAAGGGTGCTATATGTGTGTGAGAGGTGCTGTGCCTGTGTGAGGGTTGCTGTGCATGTGTGAAGGGGGCAGCGTGTGTGAGGGGGCAGTCAGTGTGTGTGAGGGGTGTAGTATGTGGGGGTGCAGGCTGTGTGTGTGTGTGAGAGAGGGGCAGTGTGTGTGAGGGGGCAGTCTGTGTGTGTGAGGGGTGTAGTATGTGTGTGAGGGTTGCTGTGTGTGTGTGTGTGTGTGTGAGGGTTGCTGTGCTTGTGTTAAGGGTGCTGTGTGTATGTAAAGAGGGCATTGAGTGTGTAAGGGGGCAGTGTGTGTGTGAGTAGGGGCAGAGCATATGTGAGGGGGCAGTGTGTGTGTGATGGGGTTGTGCATAAGGGGTCAGTGTGTGTGAGGGGTCAATGTGTGAGGGGGCAGTCAGTGTGTGTGTGTGTGTGTGAGGACTGTAGTGTGTGTGAGGGGGCAGTGTGTGTGTGATGGGTGTAGTGTGTGTAAGGGGGCAGTGTGTGTGTTTGTGTGAGGGATGTAGTGTGTGTTTGTGTGTGAAGGATGCATAGGGTCTGCTGTGTGTAGGTGGGTGAGATGTAAAAATCTATCTTAATGTCTCCCCCTCCCTTCTTCTTACCTTTTAAGGGGGGAGGGGGGCGGGCAGAATGCTGCAAGCACTGGTGGTCCAGTGGTGGTATGTTCACTTTAGGCTGCAGGCTGACTCTCCTTCTGCGAGCACAGCACTGTATTGTAATGTTGCTATGGTAACGCACGGCAAAGCTCCTACTAGCCTGCTCGTGGGAGAAACAAAGAGCCGGCCAGCCCCTTCCCTCCCTCTGCTGGAACTAAGTGCCAGTGGGCCAGTGAGGCAGATCTTTGAGCCCGTGAGGGATTAAAGCAAGGCTGGCTCTGCATGGGCATCCTTTCATCTACCCTGCTGGCCTTGGTATGCGGCTATCGAGGCCCACTTGGCGTTTTCTGCATTACCCACCACCGCCCACCTAAAATCCCAAACCAGGTTGACCAGGACCAGGTTGACTATCCCTGATCTATACATTCTTTGTATACATTGTGCTAGCAAAATCGACAGTCAATGTATAGATTCTGTGCAAAACCTCATTCAGACTATCAGCGTAGGCTATAAATGTATGTCTCCAAGAGAACACACCTAGAGGCTGTTCTCTTGCTCGTCTTCAATGTTCATCTGTGCTGCTGATAATGCCATATCATTTCCTTCTGGGACGGTCACTCAGGATTCCACACAGGAGTCCAGTGTGAAAGGAGAAAGTGATCTCTAC
This sequence comes from Pelobates cultripes, assembly GCA_933207985.1. Taxonomy (NCBI): domain Eukaryota; kingdom Metazoa; phylum Chordata; class Amphibia; order Anura; family Pelobatidae; genus Pelobates; species Pelobates cultripes. The sequence continues at coordinate 88,881,188 of OW240920.1, forward strand.
ACTTCATCATGTATCCAGCCTTTTGCCTACTAACACAATGAATGGTACTGATGCTAGGTTTTATCCTAGCATTGATCTCAAGACCTGGCAAGACCTTTTACTAGTACAATACATAAGGTGAACGTTGGGAAGCGATCCAAGGCTTCCCAAAGAGGAGCAGCGACAGAAAAAAGATTGGCACCCATGTAGGAGGGCTAATGGTGGAGTTCAAACAATTGAGCAGGAGGTAAGTATGACGAAAAGACAAAAAAAGACACATAGAAGGTAGGAGAAAAAAAATTAAGTTCGAACACTACACAGGACAAGAAACAGGAATACACAGAGTAAAAAAATCAATAACAGGGCCACTTTAAATTTTAGAATGCATGGACTGATGTTATATACAAGGTACAAGGGAATATTTGTCTATGCTGAGATAGACAAACACAGAATGACATAATGGCTAGGCACACCTCTCTATATGCTGCCTGAGTGCTACATAGAAGTACCCGAAATGTTATAGAGACACTTTAGGAGGATTTATAGAGTCAAAACAGGTGCAATTTTGGATTTTGGATGCTGCAATTTGGCAGGGGGGGCAGTGTATGTGTGGGGCAGTGTGTGTGAGAGTTGCAGTGTGTGTGAGGCTTGCAGTGTATGTGTGTGAGTGGGGCAGTGTGTGTATGGGGGACAGTGTATGTATGTGTGGGGCAATGTATGTGTGTTTGGGGGCAATGTGTGTATGGGGGAAGTGAATGTGTGTATGGGTGACAGTGTGTGTATGGAGGGGCAGTGTATGTATGAGGGGGTAGTGTCTGTATGGGGGGCACTGTGTGTCTGGGGGGCACTATATGTATGTATGTGTGTGTGTGGGGGGGGGCACTGTATGTGTATGTGGGGCAATGTGCGTGTATGGAGGGACAGTGTGTGTATGAGGGGGCAGTGTCTGTATGGGTGGGGCAGTGTGTGTGTGGGGCACTGTATGTGTTTGTGTGGGGGCAGTGTGTGGGGCACTGCATGTGTCTGTGGGGAAAATGTGTGTATGGGGAGCAGTGTATGTGTGTGGGGCAATGTGTGTATGGGGCAGTGTGTGTGTGGCAATGTGTGTATGGGGGCAGTGTGTGTGTATGTGTGTGGGGGCAATGTGTATGGGTGTGCAGTGTATGTGTGTGGGGCAGTGTGTGTATGGGGGCAGTGTATGTGTGTGGGGCAATGTGTGTATGTGGGGAAGTGTGTGTGGGTCAATGTGTATGGGGGAAGTGTGTGTGTGGGAGCAATTTGTGTATGGTGGCAGTGTATGTGTGTGTGTGTGGGGGGCAAAGTGTGTATGGGGGCAGTGTATGTGTGTGTGTGTGGGGGGCAGTGTATGTGTGTGTATTGGGGCAGTGTATGTGTGTGTGGGGGGCAATGTGTGTATGGAGGGCAGGAAGTTTTTTTTTTTTTAATAATATGTTGTTTTTTGGGGGAGGTCCCAGTGGTGAGACTCAGCAATGCTCCGTGCTCGCGAGAGAAGGACCCAGAGGAGCTACAGGCTGAACTCCTGGCTCCTCTCTCCCTCCCTCCCCTGCTGGCTGCCAGCACGGTGCCTGCGGATCCTCCCTCCGGTCCATGAAGGCCTGCATTAGTCGGCAGGGGAGAGCCTCGGTCTGCCTTGTAATCTTGGGGGAGGGGGACAATTGCCCTGGTGCCCCCCCTCTTGGATCCGCCACTGACACAAACACACACTCTGAATTCCCTCTACACAAACACATACACACTGCACCCCTGTTGGCGGACACGGACGTGGCCCTGTGGGCGAACTATGGGGTGGGCCGCGGGTGCCCAGACCTTGAGCTGTGCCAGGGGCCCCACAATTTCTGATGGCAGCCCTGAATGGCAGTATACTTAATTTGTTTCACACATGTCTATCCTCACAGGCAGATTGCAGTACCATACCCTGGCACTGCATACTGATATCACTCATGATTTCTACTAATTCTGTTGTTGTGCACAAAGTGATCACCTGTATTAATTTCCTCTGACAGCCAAGTGCTATTTACTTATTGAAACTACCTACAGTTCTATTCTATAGCATTTTGATTCCTCTCTCTACTTCAATCAATAGAATTGTGTTTTTGATGTCATTTCATATCTCTTATGAAAAACAATAAATGTGCAGTACTCATGGCATCTCATGTTACACCTTCAGCTTTTCATTGTCGTAGATAATATTGAGCATTGTCAGCACAAGCTAAAGCTTGTTTGTTACTTTATGCACAACAAAAATAAAGACATTTTAAAAAGTGCTACAATTTAAGAGCCATTCTGCTGGTTTCCATGGTAATTGGACCTCATTTAGCATTTTTACTACGGAATATCCCCTGTTTTTACCTTGATAAAACCCTCCCTTGATTTAATAAGCTTTCTAAATGATTTAATAGTGTTATAAAAAATCCCAAATGATTTACGTACAAAAATTCCCATAGACTTTAATGGGGACTTATCTATAGAAATTATTATTAAAGTCTCTGGGAATTTTTGTAGATAAATCATTTGGGATTTTTTCAAACACTATTAAATCATTTAGAAAGCTTATTAAATCAAGGCCTTTCTGTTTTACAGAATAAAATATCCCTGTAAATCATGGACATTCTTATAATGTTATACCTAGACAGACCCCGATATTGTATACAGACAAATGGGCACCTCTGCATTCAGTCTCCGGAGTTCCGTGTTTTTGTTCAGGAGTTGGAGTTTTTCTTCATCAGACACAGTAACCGACATGCTCTCTGTGATAACTGTTCTATTGTCCTCGGAGTCTAACCTGTCATTGGGTTCATCCGTGACTGGTGCTGGACACTGGACCTGGCTGTTGGGAATCAATAAGGACTTAGTCAGATAAATGTTACTTTCGAAAGGGAAATCACATACAATTGCCCGTATTGATTTTATAAGACCATCTACCAACTGCCTGGATTAAATATTGTTGGATAAGCGTTAAAGATTATTTAATATTTTTGGATACATTTTTAAAATGATTTATTAAACTTATTAAAATATAAACAATTATGTCATACATGAAAAAATATATAAGTATATAAAAAATATCCAAATATTACAAATTTAAAATACTTTGCGTCATATTAAATCATTTTAAATCTTTAACCAAAAATATTAAATTATTCAGAAAATGTATTCCACAATATTAAATCAGGTCAATATGTGATATACCCTTGTAGAACTCTGCAAGAACCATCATTTAAATGCATGTTACCCCAATATTACTTAGGGCCCCAAACAGAAATACTTTTGCTACCGCCATATGGTTGTTAAGAACCCTACTATGTATTGTTTTGAACCACCTATAGGTTCTATTCATCCATTCCCCTCCATCCCTCTCATAGTTACTCACTGTTCCAAGTTGTGCGGGGAGACGTCATCTGCTGTCCAATCTGTGGCAAAATCTGCCACCCCATCCTCCATCAATGAATATGAGCCAGAGTAAGGGAGTAAGGATGTTGTATTCATTCTGACTCTGGAGACAAAACGTAGAACCCAAAATCCTAAGTTTAAGCCGGTACATTCACTTTAGGTGCAAACTTGTGATATTAATAGTTCTTGAATACAAAGTATATGAAACATACTGTGGTTGAGCTGATCACGCAGGGAGCTTTAGATACCTATCATCTTTCCCTATCTGATTTCTAGAATCTCAAGCAGACAAAAACATTTCTGGTGTTACTACCCCCAGCATTTGAATTCCAGTCTTCTCGGCTGCCCTGATATCTTTAACTGGTGTATCTCCCCCATTTACAGCGTCTTACTCTTCACATTTGCTATAATACCTTGCTTATTTTTGTTCCTCTGTATTGCTTTGCTATGTAGAGTGCCACTGCCTCCCATGTTCACCGACTTTTCATTTTTCTCATACTACTTTTACCATGTCTCTCTCGCTGTCTATGCTACCTGCATTCTAACTTATGTGATCCTTGGGCTCACTCGTATTACTTGTCTTTGTCTCTTGCTGCAGTTTAGAATATCTCTCTAGAACCTCTAACGTTCGTAACTATCATTCCACCACACTTTCTTTCACTGTTCTATCTCTCTGCAGTACTTAACCCTTTTCTGGTTGTCTACCCCAACTCTGTATTTCTAAAACAGAGTACTATGCTAAGGTACTCTATACTGCACATACCTCAGCTGTCCTCTCTCTGTTCTTCAGTCACTGTCACATGCTGTCTTTTTTTCTGGCAATAGCAGGAAGTGTTGTGTGGAAATCTGTGACACCAAAACACAGTCAGCTGTTTCGTCACTTGGGAAATTACCTTTCAAGCACTGAACACAGAGGCTGCAAAATGTCAGTAACAGCACACATAACAGGCTACTTGTCTGTCATTTGTTCCTAAAACCATCTGGCTACTGAATGTCACATCTGCAAATCCTGCACTCATAAGCGGTCACATCAGACTTGATTAGATTATTAAGGCTGAGAAACAGACTTCATATAGAGACGTCCACTGGCTCTGTACTAACAAGCATTGCAAGGGACAATGCTGCAGTTTAAAAGGACTTCAACCTTTATTGAAGGTTAGTTCTGCTTCCTCTTCATATATCAGCTGAATCTTAAAACCTTCAGAATGCAGCACAATGTACAGAGCACAGAAATGACGGTATGACAAAAAACTAGAAATCTAAATGTCAGGAAGAAAATATATCAAGAGAATCATAGTTAGTCTCTTAAGAAGTATATATAAATGTAGAAGTATGTGTGTATATGTATATATGTGTGTGTGTGTGTGTGTGTATATATATATATATATATATATATATATATACACACACACACACTTATATACACACATAAAGACGACGGACACTGGGAAATTCCGTAATACAAGTAAGAGGAGACTCACCAAACCAGATTGTAAAGTCACAGCTTAGCTCACAGGGTTAGTTTACAGCATCATCAGTAGTGATTGTTGTAAGGGTGTATGGGCGTTACAGGTGCGTAGGTGGCCAGACTTCCATTCTAACAAAAAAAAAAGACAATTGAGTGGTTGCAAATCTGATCAGTCCTGTAATATGTAGTCTTTCTGTATTAAAACCATCTCGTCACAGTACTCGAAATAAAAATACTTTTGTTACACACACAGAAATTGCGACACAGTCCAAGTCAGAAAGAACACAACGCTTATTACTGATTGAATGGAAAGAACATAGCACTCACAGGGTTTTCACATTAGCTGAATCTCAACACAGTGTGAGATTCCCCTGTAACATATCTTTGGTTATAACTGGAATTTTCAGTATATCTGCACTTCTTATAACCTGGACTTGTGACATGCTTCTTCTTAGTAGTCTGTCTAGGGGTAATAGGAGTGTAAGGCCTTAGTGTGACAGGTGTTCTTGCAGGTGCATGATTAATTTTGCTAGACTAGGAGTGCTAATGGATAAGGAAGCATGCTAATTCACTATTATGGTTAGAAATGAATAGGATGACTGGAACAGTCCTTAATTACAGTGAAGAATTCAAACAGACCAATGTATATTGGGTGATACATAGTGTAAGAATGGCCTTTGTTGGGTGTGCTTTGTTTCCCTGTCTGATCTTCTGCCAATATCTATCTTGAGTGTCAATGCAAGACAAGTGAAAATCTACATACCAAAGGAGATCAATACATACTGAGCTCCTAACATATTTAAAGGGACACTATAGTTACCAAAACCACTTTAGCTTAACAAAGCAGTTTTTGTGTATAGATCATGCCTTTGAAGTTGCACTGCTCAATTCTCTGCCATTTAGGAGCTAAATCATTTTTGTTTCTGTTTATGTAGCCCTAGCCAAATCCTCCCCTGGCTGTGACTGATACAGCCTGCATGAAAACAAAATAGTTTCATTTTCAATCAGATGTAATTTACTTTGAAAGTTTTTATTTCCTGTTCCGTAAATTGAACTTTAATTACTTACGGGAAGCTCCTGCAGGATTCATCAAGCTATTAGCAGAGCAGGAGATAAGAAATTCAAAAACAAACAGTAAGTATAAACATTACATAACTCAACAGGAAGTGCTTAGGAAGGCTGTGTAAGTCATATGCAAGAAGGTGTGACTAGGGCTGCATAAACAAAGTGATTTAACTCCTAAATGGCAAAGGATTGAGCAATGAGACTGCAGGGGCATGTTCTATACACCAAAACTGCTTCATTAAGCTAAAGTTGGTTTGGTGTTTACAGTGTCATTAGCTGAATCTCAACTCAGTGTGAGTTCCCCAGTAGCATACTTTTGTAACTTGAATTTTCAGTACATCTGCACTTCTCAGAACCTGGACATGTGCAATGCTTCTCATTAGTTTGACTAGGGGTAATAGGGATGTAATGTCTCAATGTGACAGGTGTACTTGGCATTGAACCATAAGTGTTTAAATTATTAGCTCCCCTCACCCACATTCAGAGTAAAAAATTACACTAAACCTGTCTGTTATCCAATCAAACTGGCAGCCACTAGTGGCATAGTTTTGGACAAATCTAAACATTGCTTTTTTCTGCTTAACTTTGTCCCAAAAAATGGACAGTGTTTATGTACCACATGGCTAAAGCAGAAATTCTCATTTAGCCACATTTTGAAGCAAAAAGCAGTGCATCATCTAGTGGTACCCAGGTAAGTGTGAAATCATTCACAAATAGTATGATCTCTTACAGGGGAAAGAGCACCCACAAATATTGGAATATTTGCATAAATCTGAAGAATTCCATAGCGTGCATCCTGTTCTCTTATTCTAAGTATTCTTGTGTCCTCTAAGAGGTAAATGCCCTACTTCTATAATCCCCATCACTGTCAACCAATTAAACACCAAAGGAAGCTGACCTTCAGGATACATTGGTTCAAAAAATAAAGATAGTGGCTGCAATACATATTACTGAGCAAGACTTGTGAGAAGTGAGGCTTGGCCTCAGAATTATGTGATTGGTTGGTTTTAGGTATAAACCGATAATTGGTTCTGCCGATTATTAGAGCAGATATTCTAATCAGTTTTGGTCTTGTAATATACAGATAACTTGCTCACCTCTACCAGTCTCCGCATACAGTCTTCCGCATACAGAAACTCCAACTTTTAGCCACAACCTCACATCTCCCCTCACATGTGGAGCTCAGCTGAAGGCAAGAAGTTGATACAGTGAATAATCTCCAGTAATGTACTAGGCTGGCTACCTGAGAGAAAGAGGATTGTGATTGCTGTTAAAAAGCACACTTCTATGAGTAGCAACACTGTACATTGTGTATTGGCTGTCTTAGAGTGATAGGAGTGTGATTGCTGTCAGCATAGTCAGTTAAGTCCAGATTTGTGTAGAAATTGTGCTGCTTTTTTAAAATCATCACCGGTTATCAGCAATCAGCCCGAAAAGGCTACACATAATCTATATCGGGATCAGTTCTGGAAACATGATATTGGTTGATTCCTTGTTGGCTTCCAAGCCAACCAATAACAGTTCTATTGCTG
>OW240920.1:88888742-88920642 GCA_933207985.1 Pelobates cultripes
TGAAAGAGTAAATTACAGAATATGAAAACATTTGGTCAGGCATTACTCATAACAGAACACTGTGTGTCAATCTCATTCAGGCAAGATATTTTAAGATCTTTAATGTATAAAATAGGATTCAAATAAATAGGGAGAAACAACACTATTGAAAAAAATTCTTACCCTGTGGATCATCCAAGTTGATTTTCATCCCCCACCCAAAAAGAAATTAAATAAAAAAATAAATATATGAATAAAAACTAAGAACTATATAGCTATCAGTTGTGCTATATTATTCCCATATGCTAAACCTAAGGGTTTAAAATTTTTTTCTGCTTTATACTTTTCTTGTAAATCTGATTTTTTATTTTTTTCATGCTTATATATACACAACCTCGAGATTCGCAGATCTCTGAAGAAATAGGAAGTTCACAAACAATCGTGTGGTGTATCCAAGAACTGGTATCAGGTGACAAATACAGTTATCTGGGCTCGCATGTCCACCATATTGATGGACACACAGGTCCCTTGTGGTATCGCCTTTTTTTGAGTGTGATTTTTACGTTTACTTTATATATAAAAACTGAACAGTAAGTCTCGCAAGTTTCTTTAACCTTAATGATTTCAATAAACAAACTTATACCGTTTCTACATTAGGAAGGTTTCAAAATGTATGCAAGCATAGTAGGCCATAGGCTCTAGTTCAGGTTAGTCTCGTGAATCTCGCAAACCTCAGGGAGTCATTGTGAAAGCATATGTTGCCTAGGTTGTGTCTCCCACCTATCACAGTCCGTTTTAATAATATTCTAGACCTTGGGTAGTGATATTCTACCTGTTCTATAAGTTCCTCCTGGGTCGAGATGGGTTGATGTTCTAAGTCTGTGTGTGTAATTTGTCTTGTTTCGTGGTCTGGAGATCCGGGTTACCAGGTATGTCTTAGTGTGCATCTTTAATGCTAAGTGTGTGTATTACAAGTTAGCACAATGAACCTCGTCAAGCTAGAAAGGTGGTATTCTCGGATCTGGGCTACTGTCTCAGAGGTGCATTGATTTTCGTGACTGGTGAACTTTTGCTTACTGCCTGGGGGTCACCACTCCCCCTAACCCACATACGCTAGTGTCCGTGTCTGCTTTCATCTATTCTATTGTGGTCACGTGGTCTCTGCCACTAAGTTTAGTGTTCATTAAATTGATGGTGATACCATGTATTGCTTTATACTTTTCTCTACCGCAACCTTAACCTCAGTAAAAGCTCCAATTTATGGAGGTGATGGTAAGAGGAAATCTCCCAAACAGGACTTTGTTAAGGAATCATTACATTAACTTAGCAATGAATGGGCAGATAACTTCAGTCCAACAGAAGGTTACTCTTACCCAGGTGGCTGCTCATCACTGGTCACTGTGAGTAAGGTCCCCCCACGTGGGTCATTGGGGCCATCTCCCAGAAGCCCTCTGGGTGGAATGTTAGGTGCTGGGGGTCCACGCTGCACTGGTGCTCTGGGATCAGGAATCGGAACTGAAATGGATGAGGAATTAGTAAGATTTGGATGAAGATTTATTCAAAATCTAAATGTACATGTCTTAGAAAAAAATGTGTCCTGGGAGATGCCAGTTTGCAGGACAAATACAAATAAAACCTTAAATACTGGTTTGGATTTCAGATAGAAAAGTGCTATTTTTTTGTTTTGCTTTTATAGTTTAAAATAAGCTTCACATGTCTATACAGGGATCACTGCTTAGGGACCAACTCCTGTAATCCTAAAGAGTAAATAAAGAGTGGTACCTCATCAGGTGAAATGCCCTGCCACATACTAGAACAAACAGTAGTCAAAATGTTTAAATTAAATAATGTGGATTGACTACAGGGTCTAATACTAGAAAACGACAACAATTCTCACCTGTACAACAAATCCTCAGTTATTGTTTGATGCTACCCTTTTAAAGCGGTGAATAGCCACTTTTTGATATAAAAGCAAATGGTGCAATCAAGTGTAGAACATGAAAGCAAAAGCTTAGAGTTAACACTAAGATGTACAATGAAAAAAATACTCAATTTTTAAATGGTGGCAGCTGTGCATTTTTTGATTACCCAAGTAAAATATATTTTAAAGATACTCCAAGCGCCACAGGCAATTAAAGAGTATGATGCAAGCAAGCCCCAAGTTTGTGTTATTTGCTATAAGCCCACTCTCGCATTCTGTTATATCACATGGAGTATAGTATTAACCAGCTGAGTAGATGCATGCTTTATAGGTTCACATGTCGTTTAGGGGCCCCTTTAGAGCGGACATCAGCTTTAGTAGCAGTCCCATTCACATTTACTGATGAATAGGTAGATATCAGCAATGAGCTCTCTGAGCAGAGCATCATGGGACATGCTAAGCATTTCCATTCAAAATGATGGCAAGGCTAGAGTTTCCTAATGTTGGGAGTTTGCTGCAGAATCCAGCAGTGAATGGCACCAAGTCATTATATTTTGCAAACTTTCCATGAATTATGCATGTTAACCGGACACAAGCCAATATAATTATAGACAAGTAATAACTGGGTTCACATTTTATTGTTGTCATAATGAGCTAATATTACAGAAATACGCAGCAGATTGTGTCTACGGATTTACGTAATAGATTCTTAGTTGGCATGTAATATTTTTTTTGTCAGAGACCCAAACGGTTAAAATGCCATAGATTGGTAAATCAATTTTACAGTTTAACCCCTTAAGGACACATGACATGTGTGACATGTCATGATTCCATTTAATTCCAGAAGATTGGTCCTGAAGGGGTTAAGATCAAAAAAACAGGTAAATAAAGTTAGCAAAACATCTTAGACCCTTCCCAATAACGGGAGTCTTTATTGGAGAGGGTAGAGAAATGCCAGAAAATCGTGGTCAATTGGTTGTTGCCTGATGCATAGGATGTTCTTGTTCTACCAATGGTAACCCTATAACATTATATAGTGGGCCATTTGTAAATTTTAATCCATCTGTGGTATTTCTGACTACTGCAAGTATTTGAACAAGGAATAGTTAATGGAACTCATGGCGTTCGGTTTATACATTGCTTGCACCATTTGATCATGTAACTCAATTTGCATTTTCCATGTTGCTTGCAAAACAATGCAAAACACTGGCACTACAGATGTATGGACACTACATATTCAGTAATGATTAATCAGCACATAAGTAATTTGAAAATTATGGAAAATATAGGTTCTAAGTATCTGATGTGCCCAGGCCAACCAGAAATTTGACTTAAGGGACACTAAGTACCATAGCCACTACTGTCACTGAGCCCCCTGTGCTCAGAGTCTATAATTGCCATCAGAAGATTGACGGCTAGTGCAGAAGTGAAATCAGTTTGACACTAAAAAGGGAGATTTGGTCTAAAGACTCTGCACCAAAACCATACCAACAAGCTGTAGAGTTTATGATACTCAAGGGCACACCAGATATTCGTCCACATTCACGGAGTACAAATTGCTGTTCATATCACATGGTATTTACATGTCACCTTATTTAAAGGTGTGAAATATTAGATGGGACCAATCTAATAAAATACAAAAAGATTGTGTAATATATATATAATTCTCAAGACACTAATTCAAGCTAAAATGTATTAAATTAAGACAACTCTTATGTGGCTATTGTCCAGTCTTACTCTGTTAATACGAACCCTCCAATGGAAAATATGAGGGTAAGAGGGAACTTGCACCATATGATATGTAGTGCATTGTGGTATTTAGAGGCCCCCTTTAATATTTACTCGGTTTGATATATACAAACCAAGATGGAAGACTCTAGTAATAAAAACATCAGAGATGGAAAGAGACATTAGACCTTGATAAAAAGGCCCCCTGTTAAGCACTATAACATTTCCACAGCATAATGTTCTTAATTCATGCACACATTGCATATATTTGTATACACATGACATGGGCCTTCAAAGTGTGAAATAGAGTCTCCATGCATTGGGGGGTACCTGGTACTCTCTCTATAGGAGCAGGCACTGGAGGGGGCACAGGAGAGTGTTGTAGACTCCCTTGAATAGGCAGCATGAAAAGAAAAAATGTGAATGAAGGATTAATTCAGCAGCAAACCACACATTTATAACCTCAAACGTTAAAACAAGTTTCACAGTACTCTAGGCATTTTATGAGATTTTAAAAAGTTACACTTAACTTAAAAAAGTTAAAGAAAAAAAAAAAAAAGGAAAGCAATCATTACAGTATGTATCGTTAGTTCTACTCTAAAAGAGCTGAAGAGCAATACGACCTGCTCCACATCTTCTGTAGTTCAGTTTAACCTGTATAAAAGCAACATTCTTACAAGCCTCACTGATAAGTGTCACGATACTTAGTCCGGAGCGAATGTTAAAATAGTAGCCATTTTTTGCATGGTAAGTAAAATCTCTCTGAATTAACACTTGAATTATTACTGTAATAGACGATTACATCCCAAAAAGGACATAAAAGTAAAACACATGTTTCTTGCGTTTGCTATGGTTATGATGCACTTCTTTTAAGATATATCCCTGCCGTGCATGTGAGATTCAAGCATTCTTGCTCCATTGCTTCACGTAAGCAATAAAAAACAGAATTCTGCAGTCAGATTTCCTCATTTAGTACGAATAAAGCAGAAAAAGGAGAAGAGAGAAAAAAAAAAAATTCATTCTCAAGTGATAATTTCTATACAATTACAACAACTTACAAACATTCACGTCTAAGGTTTTTTTTTTTTGGTCTAACTACAGGTCACTTAACACAAGGTGCATTGCTATTTCAATATTTTCGTACAAGGGTTTTAGGTGCTCAAGGACTCCAAAAGCTCCACAGAAAATTACAACTAGACACTATTCGGCGATGGGCATTGCACTTTTCGTACGGCAATTTTATCACCAACCATTGCCAAAAGTTTACTGTTAATTTGTTTTCCACAGTGTATATATTTATATATTTATTGGCGTATGGCAACATACGGCCAAAATTGGTTGGCCAGATTTATGTGAAGTCCCAGTTTCAATTAAGAAATTGGCCAGTTTTAGACTTTACACATTAGTGAACTGCAAAACTGCACACAATGTGCCACAGGTTCAGCATTGAAAATCTCATACAGGCTGCCACTAGAGACAGCTAAGTGGGAAAAAAAGCTATGGAGGATCCGGTAGTCTTGCTGGATCCTCCATATTCATCAGTGTATGTAGAACGGACGATGGCCTCTGACAGATGAAGCCCCTGGAGTTGAAGAATACCTTGCAGAAAGAAATGGCAGTGGCCATGAGGCACAGGTTTAGGTAAGTATAAACTACCTTTCTTTGCACTCCAGGCCCACCGCACTGTAAGTGGAGCATTCACTATCTGGTGACTGTATCAATTTCTTGATACTTCAAGCATTGAGAATTGTCATGTGTAAGTATCAGCATCTTCATCCACTCCTGATCCAAAAAGGAGGAATGCCTTGGTTTCCAGCTAGGACCATTTGATACAGGGAAGAAGTGCTGCGATATCGTGTTTGAGCATGATAGCAGACTTCTTAAAACAGAAGTAGTGGCCTATGCAAAGTTGTCCGTTGCGTAAACATATTTAAGCTGATTTTGTCTGTAGATCTCCAGAGGTATGTATGGTCTCTTAAGTTGGCACAGGCAGGGGTTACAGATGACCATCTGAATGGATTGTCTGGATAAATATATCCGGGTCTTTCCGCAAGATTTAAAAGCTCTTTTAGCCATATGCACTGGGTCTGAAATTGGATGAGTGGTAGACAAAAATGATGCTGCTACCAGGATTTTATAGTGACCTTTCCATCTGCTAACCAAACAGTTGAAGAGATCAGTCTCCTGCTACCTATGGCTCCAGTGTCGGCAAGATATGCTAAGTTTTGATATGACAAAACATCACAATAAGGGAGAGGTGAGCAACATGATAATATTATTGGAATGATGTTAGGACATTGGTACGGTGAGCCTTGGTCTCCTCCCCTTCCACACATATCGGATTAATGCAGAGTTGAGGAATGAGAAGAATGCCTGGGTTATGGATATTGGAATGGTCTGGAATAGATGGAGTATTCTGGGTAACAAATTTATCTTGATAGAGTTTATTTAAACCATGTGAAATGTGGGATTGACAAAGCCCTCATCTCCTCCTCGAATCTGGTTAACATTAAGAGAAAATTAAGCCTGTATAGGTACAGAGGTTTAGAGCCTCAGATATCTAGATTAAGTTTGAAATTGCTTAGTTCACCATAAATGCTAAACTCCTTTAAGATATTTGGTACAGTTGTTATATATAGAAGAGTAAGTCATCAGGATATGCGGATATTTTATATTCAACTTCAGTATGTCTGAACTCCCGGATGTCCCTATTCCCACAAATGGCTTTTAAAAAGGGTTCTAGAGTGAGTAAAAACAGCAGCTGAGAGACGGCATCCCTGACGGTTACTATTGGAGATTTTGGCAGGGTCTTAAAGACCCCCATTAATTCTTACCTTTGCCTTCGGTGTCAAATATAGACTGTACCCATTTGCAGCGGTTCTCTCTAGGGCCCATTTTGCAGAGAGTTAACAGAGAAACATAGAATGTGACGGCAGATAAGAACCATTTGGCCCATCTAGTCTGCCCAATTAAATGCAAAAGCATCCAGTTAACCCTACAAATGTCTTCTCCGTGTTTGTAGAGAGTAGAACCTGTGGACGACCCGACTCTCGGGTTAGGTGCATGATATTAAAATGATGAGTCGTATTGTCCTTGATCTCTCTACTAGGAACAAAGCAACTTAGGTGTGTAACTGTAACATGCCTCGGGGTCTCTGCCTTATTTGGGCAAAACTGTGACATAGACCGCTTAGGCCATTACCAGTTCACTTCGCTGGATTACCCATAATACAGATTAAGGAACAGTACACACATAAAAATACAGTTTAAATTTTAAAAGGTTACTTAAAATCACCTACCTCAGTAAACAAATATGGGGAGTCAGTTCCGCCATATGGCCTTATTGTGTTAAGCCCACCTCTACTTCACAGTAGTCCAATATTGGTGGGTTCTACACCAATTCAAATGTGGCAGATAAATAAAATTGTGCTAAATAAGCTAAAGTGCATTTTAATAATCTGTTGTAAGAGCATTGTCAATATATATACACAAGGCAAAATAAATGTGATAAAAGCACAATTAAAAAAAAATGCAGTGTCAAAACTAGACAAAGTGATAGTGCTTTGATGTTCGCCGAGATGTGTGATTTTAAGTAGCCTTATGAAATTTAAACTGTATTTATATGTGTGCGCTGGTCCATAATCTGTATTATGTACGACAACACCATTACTGCAAAATGCATGTTCCGGATGTGCACCCAATATCCTTTTTATCTTCATACTGAGTTGAAGTAGGCCAGAAAACATGGCTGTAAGATCGAAAACTGAATAATTTAAGATTGTAAACAGTCACCTGGCTTGACAAATCTCAACTTAAACATACAGATGGTAGAAAGAGAATTTGTCCTAAAAGGGCACAAATCTATTGATCTAGAATGGATCTTTGTAGTAACTGTATAAGTTGGTCAGTATTTTTTGGGAATAGAAATCACAAAAACCATATCAAGTCAACACATATCAAATATTTACAGCATCTTGATACAGCCACATCTACTATTGTGCATATGTATGTATTCCAAGTATTTTTTATATAAGCAGAGTTTATAAGATTAAAACTATATGCTTGCCATATCATTAAAATAGAATAACATACCCTCTTGAACATGTCAACATCTCTAAGTCATTATAATATGGAGCGACAGTGTCTGTCTCCAAATCTCTCCTCTGTCCCTTAACATTTAAAAGGTACACATATTTATATGTTCAATTTAAGACCTCTTAACTTGGCAAAGATACAAGGCCATAACTAAATAGTAAGTGCGCACATCATGGGAAATTCCCTGACTTGGGACAAGATGGCTTCCTAAAGTCTGATGATGTAGCATAGCCTTGAATATATTTTTGCATTACTTGTTTTGTATTAAGCTAAGACAAATTGGCGTAAACATATTATGCACTGAAAGTAGGTTAGAGGTTATTGCTTTAAGAAACATGTATGAAAAGCAATATGTTCCATTTCTGACACCTAGTCAGTTTGCAATATCGCTTATAAACAAAGTACACAGTTTAAGAAATACATTTCATTCTAAAACTTGTAATATTTGCATTTGCCCATAACAATGCAATTGAGAACATTTTATATAAACAAGATTTTGGGACAAAGTTAGAATTTGTACCACATTACATCCATATGTTTCTTGGCATTATAATTATTATTTGTGTGCCATTGTTTCTTACAGATTTTCTACTATTGCAGCAATTGAATACGTTTTCCAAATGATTCAGTATGGTTTGAAAAACTTTGCAAATGATTTATCAGAAGGATTTTTTGTAGATAAGTAATTTGTAAAAAAATGTTATAAGAGTATTGAATCATTTGGGAAACGAGGCCTGTGTTAGTTAAAAATAAATAATGTTTTCACTCATTACACTGACCCTATAAACATATAATTATGATATATACCTATATAAAACATTTTGTCTATTTTTCACTGGTTAACTATCTCATTTAGAATCATTGCAACTCAATATTACTTATGTTATAGTACTTTCCATGTACTCTTATCTACGTTTTTGAAGTTAGCAATTCACTGGTTTCAGTTATTCCCCCATCCCCCTCAATTATGCGGTCCAATTTCATTATTCATAATCCTCTCTGTCCCACAGTCGCAGGTAATATTTTTGTAACCTTTTAAAAACATCTTATGTATTGATTGTTCTAAAGCAAGTCCATGCAATGTAATGCACAGCTGAGTCTATGAAATGACTTCAGATCACAAGGTTTATTCACTAAACCAGTCAACCAAGTTCAAGATGAATTTTGGTAGACAAACAGTTCAATGCAAGTACTGTCACTTAGTGTATTAAATAAAAAAAATACAGTACACACACGCCCCTACCTAGGGATCGATCTAGCGGATATTATCGGCCGATATTCTGAGTTTTCAGCAATATCGGTATCGGCCTATAAAAATACAGATATTGACGATAATGTAGACCAGGGCTGCCATCAGTGCATTACAACCGAGAAGGTTGTCATGGGCCCGGCGGTCCTGAAGGGCCCGCAGCACACTCTTACTTACCTTCCCAGCAGCTCTGTTCAGCTCCCTTGTCTAAATCTCGCGAGTCCCGCGGCCATCAGAGTGTTGCCACGGGTTACCATGGCACGAAGGCAGCGAGATTTAGACAAGGGAGCTGAACAGAGCTGTACAAAATATCTTTTCATGTACAAGTACCTTGTAATGTGCTCTAGAGATCAGCTTTTGGCCCAGTGAGATACCATCCGCTGAGTGGAGATACTGAGGTTTCTGTTAACATCTGTATGACAAATTTTTGTGTACCATGACACACATGTTCGCAGTGGTTAAACCAAGTAAAATAAAAATACATTTAAAAAATGGTGCTTTTGCAATACCATAGTACATAGTAATCCCTAAAAATTTGACAAAATTTAAAAATGGTTTAAAAACCCAACTTCAGAATTATTGGACCACTTGAGATGGATGAACAAGATATGGCCACTTGCCACTTGCAATAAACAATGCTGTAATTCACTTACCTCCTTGTAGTACAGGCCCTTGCCCGGGGTTCACCATGGGTGCAGGAACACCGCCCTGCATTGGGAGATTCTGCATCATTGGTGGTGCTCCATTTACATGAATCGAACCCTAATAAGATAACATGAAAGCAAAAATAACTATAAAAACAACTGTAGTTATAATATGGCAATTTTAATGAATATTCCAGAGTGAATGTCTTACCACAGGCTGCATCTGGCCCCCAGGGGGATTCTGCTGGTTCAGGGGCACATTAGGACCTTGAACTGGCTGCTGGCCACCGGGCATCAGAGAAGGGACAATGGTTGGTCGGTGTAAAATTTTCTAAGGACAAAAAGCAAAGTAATGAATGTTCAGAGCTCAACCTACAGTTATATTCCATATGCTTCATAAATATTGCTTTGTTTAATTGATTAAAGTGTAGAAGGGTTGGTAATCACCATTGATCCATATACAATGTAGAAATACATTACATCAAAATAATTGTCAGACGCAAGTGAACAGAAAATACTGTACTCTGACACAATACACTGTGTGATTAAAACAGGGGACTGTAGCCAAGGATTCTAGGCAACAAACAGAAACAGTTTAATACAGTAGCTACATTGTTTAGAGTACCCCTTTAACTTGGAAATGCTTATTCAGTTATTTGTGTTTTATGAAACGTCTGTAGCCAAGGCTTATTTATTGGGAAAAAAATAAAACAATGCTTTGACTGAGAGCGTCAGCTGACCACTTTCACTCAAGTGCCAATGCCAATTGCTGGTATAAAGCTAGAAGGAAGTGTGTAATCTCTGTCTTAGCCATACTTCTGGTAGGGGCTGGGCTGTGGTTAACCAGGGACACTAGTTTAGTATTAAAAAGTTAGGGATAAGCAAAATTTCGGCCGAAAATGTATCAAATCTGCCGAAAATTACACCCCCCCTTCCAGGGCCGGCACAACGTCAGGCTGACCGTCAGGAGGGAAGCACACTGCGCTCCCCTCTAGACGGTTACTTCTTGTAGCATGGCCGAGAGCAGCCTGCGTGCGCCTGATCCGAACACAGCGCTGGGACGTTCCAGGGCAACGTTCTATGGGAAGTGTGTGTGAGTTCCATGGCTGCCAAGTAGGGATAGACCGATTATAGGTTTTACCGATATTATCGGCCGATATTCTGTATTTTTGGCAATATCAGTATCGGCCAATAAAGATACCGATATTGCCGAGAATACATAACAGGACCGCCGGGCTCATTACAAGCACATTATATACACACACACACACACTACACACTCTGCATTATATACACAGTGTGTAGTGTGTGTTCTGAAGGGATGTGATTTGTGTAAAATGGGTGGGGGGGTGGGGGAGGGGAGAAAGGCATTTTTTATTTTAATTTTTAATATTTATATGTTTTATTTTGATTATTTTTGCCCTGCTTGTTACCTGGCCAGGGAGGGGGGCTATGGCATTCCCTGGTGGTCCAGTGGCATGTACTGAGCAGTGGGGGGCCGGCAGCAAGCTGTGACTTACCTTTCCAGCAGCTCCCAGTGTAAATCTTGCGAGTCCCGCGGCCGTCAGAGCGTTGCCACAGGTTACCATTAGAGATGTCGCGAACCGTCCGCGAACTTCTCGCGAACGGTTTGCCGCGAACTGTTCGCGGCGAACTCCGGTCAGCTGACACATCCCGGCCAATCTCCAGCAGACCCTCCCTCCCAGACCCTCCTACTTCCTGGACAACATCCATGTTGAAGGCAGCGTCAACATGGATGCTGTCCAGGAAGTAGGAGGGTCTGGGAGGGAGGGTCTGCTGGAGATTGGCAGGGATGTGTCAGCTGACCGGAGTTCGCCGCCAACAGTTCGCAAGAAGTTCGCGACATCTCTAGTTACCATGGCAACGCTCCGCGTGGCACACTGGCCACGATCATACCTGACTCTCAGAAATCCACCTTAAAAAATAAGGCTTTATCTTTTTACATAGAAAAGATGGGGTTGCTAAATGTGTATTCTCTAGAACAAATTCTGGGTGAGGTATTGAGGCTGCTGCTGTTCTACTTACAATAAAAAGTGATGCCCTGGAGTATGACGAATTCATATGCTGCACTCTTCATACTATGACTTGAGTTATACATTCTACAGGGCAACACTGTCAGTTGCTGCCTGTCAGTTTGTATAAGTGATGTGTGCAATAAAAGATGGGGGATCTGGCAACCCTTAAAGAAGCTGCACCTGTTTGAGCACCAGTTACTGACTACTTTAATCAAAGCAAAAAGTCCAGCTGTATATTACAGTCCCAAATGTTTGGATTTGCCATGAGCTTTTGTTTATATGATCATGTCCCAATCTCTGTACTCAGCCCCATTTGTGCTAAGTTTATGATTTCTGTCTTTGACATTAAGCAGTTAAGCTGCTGGAGTGACCCTGCTTCCACTCAGTCTGTCAGAGCAAGTGATTTCCATTTACCTGATCAGCTGTCTGAATGACAGTCCTCTACTTTGTAATCATGATTATGTTGTATCAGGATAATAAGGAATTGTATTAAATTATTGGAATGAAACAAATCCCTGAAACGTTCTGTTTTGTCTTTTATTGGCTTGTAGTATTTCATTTTAGATTCATTAAATTCATTAAAAAGTCTAATATTAAAAAATTATAGAAAAAAAAAAATAAAAAAATTTTAAAATCATTTGTGGGGGAAAAAAAAAAAAAAGTAGAATTTTCGGTTTTGGCACAGAATTTTCATTCCGTTCATCCCTAATTAAAGTGATTGGAAAGGCAGTGCAAATAGACACCAGGCACAATGGAAAAAGGATGTGATTTTTTGCTGCATCTGATTTATTTATTTAAAGAGGATTTCCCAATATCAGGCACAAATTAAAGGATAAAATGGTAATATCACCCAGCATCACTGCAATCCAAACAAGAAAGAGCAAACAAACATAGGATAGAATCTCTTTCTATTCCAATAGGAGCACAATATAAATCTTATTAAGAACTGATTCCATTGAACATCACAAGTAATACCAGCTCTCCCTCCAACACACAAGGGCTAGTTGTTTACTTAATATAGTTTCCACAGTGTATCCAAGATACTTTTTATTTTCAATAAAATAAAATGCAAGATGTCATGACTGGATTAGGTGGTACAAATTAACATTTTAAAATGAATGGGATGTGTGACACTCACTCTTGAAATAACCATACAACTCCATGCTTAACTTGTTGAGAAATATAATTCCTTACCACAGCAATTTCAGGGTCCACAATCCTCATTACGACTTGAGCTTGGAGCAGGGCATAGGCCAACTGTGGATTCTGCAATAACATATTACGAGCCTCCTGCGGACTGTTCTGGACACAAAGCTAGGTATGCAAAAAAATACAATGTTACAAGAAGAAAATTTAGACTACAAAAAAAAAGCACAAACAAGAACCCCGATACATGGAGGGGGAAAAATAATTTTATTGGTTTAAAGGAATTAACACATTCTGCAATGCTGTACAACGGGTAAGTAAAACAAACAAAAGACGATCAGAATCCTGTTGAGACACAGAACAGGTATTAACAGATGGCACTAACATAGGAGTCTTAAACCAAACAAAAAAGCTAGAAAGGTTGTCAAAATAGTGGGATTGCAACAACTCACCTTCATCTGTTTCATAAGTTCAAACATCTGTTCTGGAGGTAGACTGGCTACAGCTCTGCTGATAGATTCAGGAGCATCCTCTGGAGACACCGGATCACCATAAGGGGACTCTATAACGGGTGCGCCAGTTCCAAGACCTACAATGCAATAGAATAGGTAAACATTGTATACTTTTTTTTGTGTCAATCTTTATTTTATTGAGGCAACATAACAGCTGGACAGGTCTACCCTAAATTAGAGGCTACGGATATATTGGATTAAAGCTCAAGTTATGTTGGATATGCATTGGGGCCTTCCTTCTTACTAAGCAATGAGTTAGGGATTATGTATATGATTGCAGAAACTCAACCGCTGTGATAGAGTGCCTCAGATTAACTAGACGTGTAAGTAGAAATTTGGCCTCAATTGCCTAACTTGTGGTTCTACGTCTGACTATATGTGAAAGAACTGGAGGCAGCGGATATAAGATCTATCGGTGTACGAATATGTTGAATTAGGAATCTAAGTAAATTCTCAACAATGAGGGTATTGTAGAACATAAAAGTAATGAGAACTCAAGAAGTTATAATATATTGGTGTTCAGGGAATCCCCAGTAACAAACTGCTCTTGATCCCCAGCTGGAGTTCAAGTGGTGACTGCTGTGTACTGATCAGCGGTATGCGGTTGTGGGACAAAAGACGAGATCCTCGCAGGGTCACAAGAGCGATGGCATCAGCCTGTCTATTCTGTGTGAGTGCATCTGGAGGCAGTCCCAGAGTTTGCAACAGCTTGTTAGCATCCTGGAAGCCGTGTACAGAATGCGGAGGGTCCCCTTGAAAGACGAGTGTGAGGGAGAGCCACCATTGATAACGAATATTTATCTGCTGCAGGAGTGCGGTGAATGGTCTGAGAGAGCTTCGCCAAGCTACGGTGCCCCCAGAGAGGTCAGCATAAAAAAGGTGAGAGGCATATTCTCAAAGTGATAAGGCAAGTTCCCTTTCAGTGCGGTTAGGACTGCTGTTTTGTCGGACCCGTTTCTGAAGCGGACCACTAAGTCCCTTGGTGCTGTACTCAGAGCTTTGAGGGGTATGTGCATTTGAAATTGCCCTTCTATTATCACTGCTTTGGTCTGTCGAAGTTGTATCAAGGCCCCAGTAAGCATCTCACAAAACGTGGCAGCTCATCCTCTGGGACGTCCTCCGATATCCCCTGCACCTTTAGATTGTTCTGGCACCGGTTATCCTCCTGGGCAACAGACCGACGTTCATGCCATTGATTTTGGCATTGAAGAGAGCGACACTATATGCTGAGCACTCTCAGCTGAAGTGCCTTCAAGTATCCCGAGGTGGCCTGTGAGGCTCTGCAAGTCCCTGCAGATTGTCGCTATGTCAGTCGAGATATTTCTCTGGAGTTCGGCCAGCATCTCGTGGAGCACCGACTTTGTCACTAGAGATTTGTCTGGACCACCCGCTGGGGTTTCACGGGTGCAGGTGGGTTCTCCTCTTTGGCCCCAAGCAATAGATCACCTGAAAAGTTGGAGCAGCCTCTGGAGAGATTGGCCATCTTGGGCCTAGCTGCACCATCTCCGATCGTTAGCCCTGTGCTGGGCTTGTCCGGTCTTGGCTGCTTAGTTTTGCGTCCCATGATGTTTTGGGTACAGAGAGGGGTCCCCCAAAGTACTATGAGTGCAGTTGGGATGTCAATATAGTCCGATTTTAGCTGGTATATGCTGGAGCACCAGGATCATGTGATCAAATGCTTTAGCAGTCATGCTCCGCCCCCAGCTTTTGATTGTTTTAAAGTATGTCTTGTGTCATAACCTAATTCAATAGTACTCTCTCTCTGAATAATGGAAGGATGAATTTAAACTAAAGGGACACTATAGGCACACAGACCACTACAGCTCATTGAAGTGGCCTGGGTGCAGTGACCCTGTCCACTTAACCTTGCAGTTTTAATTATTGCAGTTTCCTGAAAAACAGCAATAATTATATTGCAGGGTTAAAACTGCAGAGTGACATCAAAGGAGGCAGAGTGCCGACTCAAATCCGAGGGAAATCGGTGCTGGAATCGGGTAAGTACAGTAATTTTTTTTAACCCTTACAGTGCAGGGTGAGCGCAAGGGAGTTGGACGCTAGAGGGAAGTATAGTACCATTCTAAAAAGACAACCTCAAGACACCAATTTAACAGCAATGTGAAATTGTGATAAAACTGACTAAAAGTCAGATACTTTACTTACTTTTGAGTTCTTCTTTGTTTTTCTCACTGGCAGCATTGTCCACACGTAGAGCTCTTCCACTAAATTCCCGGCCATTCAGATTGCGCATGGCACTAAGAGCAGTCTCCTGGTCCTGATATTCACAGAAGCCATAACCTTTGGGTTTTCCAGTTTCTCTGTCATACACCAGCCTAACAAAAGATATACATGATTCAACTGCATGCCAACTTGTGCTTTATGTGCAATTGGTTTTATGTCTAAAGCGAGACATTCAAGCTGAAATCTAAATACTGCTACTACGCTCACTGCAGACACAGACAGTCTAAATTTGCTACTGTCATTATTGTGGAGTGAATGCAGAGACACCTTTACAGCATGAAAATAAGAGTTATTTATACATAATATATAGTACTGTGGAATAGGTTTTGTTCCCTGACGAACGTCCTGCACACTTTCTGGTCTTATTGATCTACCCAAACTTTATAGGATAAAAAGGAATCTTTATGATAATTATTACATACCGGGTTATACACCAATGTCTGAATTTATCGCATAAAGAACTGGGCACAGAACAGGGCAGTTTTGTTTTCTTGTTAGCCCTACAGCAGACAAATAGATCATGGCATTTTGCTGGTACTTTATGTATATGTGTGGCACCCAATCCACAGCTTGGGGGGGAGGGGGGATTCATAGTTTAATTCCTGAAGGTGAACGTGTACCCAGGGGCCTCCCGACACCATAACTTTATTATTTAGATGACATTATTATAACAGTCAGTTTAACTGTTATAAGGTGAATAAGGTTCTTACCTAAAACTGACCACAGGTCCCACTTCAGAGAAAATATCCTTTAGTTGTTCCTCTGTGGCCTCATAAGGTATGTTGCCCACTGCAGATACAAGAGTGAAAATGACATCACATATAAAATGGGAAACATTCCAAGTTAACATAAACTCAGCATTAAATTGACTCAAAATGCATCTATCCTTCAAATGGGGTGGGCAACCATTGGCACTCCAGATGTTGTGGACTACATCTCCCATAATGTCCTTACAGCCATAATGCTGCAAAGCACCATGGGAGATGTAGTCCGGAATTACTGGAGTGCAGAATGTTGGCTACTCCTGCATCAGACTGTACCCAGCAGCCACACTGCCCACTGGGCACAGCACAGACCCCGATTAATGCCCTGCTATTGGTGTTATTGATTGTGTAAACAGCCCGCACTGCCTGCTATCCTCCAGTCAAACACCCACCGAACACCGAGCGCAGCGATCTGTCCACCGCAGGGTCCCGCACTCCGAGACCCGCCATTGTAACACACAACCAAACGGGACAGGCTGCAAAAATCGTGCCTTCCCTAAACTACTTCCGGTCCGTCCATATTACGTTCCGCGCGCTACTTCCGGTGTCTCTGTGTCCCGCTGACTGCGGCTCGGCCCTGGCTCTGTGGGAGTGGGTACACGTTATTAGGGCTGTCAGGGCGCAGCAGCTGCTGCTGGGACTCGGTTTGGGAGCCGGGCTGGGGGAGGACAGTGTGACCGTGCACATCACGGTTAGTATGCTCGGTGCTGGCAGCCCAGGGATAGTACAGAGCATGGCCGGCCAGGATACCGGCTGCTCACAGTGACAGCAGTCTGTGTGTGTGTCTGTCTCTGTCTGCAGGGAGCCTCTCATAGACTATAGCGAGCTGGAGCCACTAACATGGGAGCTGCCAGGAACTCAAACTAAGACATTCACTAACTTCACTGGGAATCAAATACATAACTGGAAACATTCTCAAAGTCACCTGTGCTCCCACCTTAGTTACCTTACCCTTACATTTCAAATTCATGTTTGAAGTCAGGTAAAATTCCCCACTATTCTGTCTTTAGTAAATTACCCTGAAAGATATATATATGCAATGTATGATCATATAATGTAAGTAAACCCCCATTATTTTTGCCTAGATTAAGTGTTTAAAAACAAACAAAAACAAATAAAATCTGTCAACATTTAAGTTGGTGTTTTAGGTGAGTGCGCTGGATCTTGTGTATATTATATATATATATAATTTTTCATTGTAGTTAGGATAAAATAGCTAAACCAGATTATACAGTGAATTAAATTGACTTTGTATCGAAATAAAACAGGGACTGACCTGTTTTTCTAACTCTGCTATATTTTCAGACCTTAAAAGGCAGTGTTTACATTAAAAGTCTGCAGGGACCAGTTATAGACACCAGAACAACTGTATTCAGCTGTAGTGGTTTTAGTGACTGTAGTGTCCCTTTAAGAATTGTATATATGTTGTTGAAAATAAAGCTGACTCCTAATTTATTTTAGCTGGTTCCAAGATTTAAAGAGTGATGTCAGTCTTGGTTATGCATACTAAGCCACTGTTTGCATTGGCACAAAGTTGTTATGGTGCCTAGAGTGACCCTTTAACATGGTGTTTGACAAACTCAAAGAACCAAAGAGCAGGGCCTAATATATTTGAGCATTTGATATAGTATTTAATATTTTGTTTTTTATTCTTAAACTATACCACTCATTCCTTAGGTTAACAGTCTAGTTGTAAAAATACATATTTATTTGTGTTTTATAACTACAGTGCAGCTGGGCAACCGTGTGTTTTGTTACATCATGAATATAGAGGCTGGAGAAAATAGAGGACCTGGTATTCCAGCTCTGCTCACAGATTCCACTTCTTCACAGAGATACAGGTATGCTGTATAACTTCACAGTAATATATTTTATAAATATATGTCATGAATGAATAATTATTTAAGTAGTATTTAAAGGACCTCTATAGTGCCCTGAGGGTGCCCCCTTTTTTAGCAGAGATTTGCTTTGCCATGGATAAATAGGAATCTTATGCAGTTATCGATTCAGATCCCTCTGCTCCCAGAAAAAAAAGTCACACTCTAAATGACGTAGGTAAGCCATTGTATGTTTTCTGTTGTTACCAAACAAAAGAGTGCTATTTAATATTTTGAATTCCCTACGATGATAGCTATATGGGAAGAAAATCATCCGGATCATACAAGGGAAGTTGCTCTAAAGGATCCTTTATTAGGCATATGATAAGAGAGCCTTGTAAAAGTAAAGTCTCAGCACAGACTGTCTGAAAGTGGCTACAGACCCATCTATCCCTGTGCCATGTATTATGCAATATCAAGCTGGAGGTATCTCAAGACCATCATAGAAGCTGTTAAAGTGCAGATCCTCTGGACAATTCCTAGAATGAATACTTTGAGGAATCATTGGAGATGGATTCATTCAGAGATATAGTATCATCTTTAGATGAGGATATTCAGCCTATTTCAGTACCTCCAGAATCATCTCAAGTGGACCATTTGATTTCCAGAGTCCATATGTCTTTTAATATCTGAAAGAGCCTTCTACCTCTAGCCTTTCTTTTCAGATGTCAGAAGGAACATCACATCTTTTTCAGTTCCCGGTACCATTAGGATCCTTATTATGGAGGAATGGTTATACACGGAGTGAGGTTTTCAACACAAGGGAGTATCTTGCGTCTTCATCCATTGAGATATCAGATGTCTGTACCTGGAACTCTGCTCCTAAGTGGATGATGAAGTATTTGACTAAAAATTCAACTCTGGCTAAATGTTCAGCTCTGCCTGTAAACAATACGGGATCTCTCTGAGACTCCATGGAGCATAGATGGTCTTGATCCTCTCTAATTGTATATGTAGCAGCTGACACGTGCTTTCATCCGGCTGCGAACTCTTACCTCAATCTCTAAGGATCTAAGATTGATATGGATAATTTGGAGGAGCATATCAGAGATAATCTTCCTTTTGTCTGTTGACATTACAAGTCATTAAGCCGGAAATAGTCTTCAGCTAAGAAGTTTCCATAGGTTGTGTTATACCCGAAATATGACTTTCTCTTTGTCTACTAGTCGGGCTCTTTGGCTCAGTACCTGGTTCGTGTATGCCCCCTCTGAGATGAATGGATCAAGAGAACGGCAGAGGGCAGGAAAACTTGTCTACTGCAAGACCTAAGATTCAGGAGACCATTTAGATCCAAGGATTATCATTCCCATCCTTCCAGGATTTTGCACCTGGAAGACCGTATGGTAGATCTCAACCTAGAAAAGTGGTACTACTTCTACCAGAGGAAGCGAAAAGGTAAAAAGAGACGCATGGTAAATTTCGTGGCTTTCCCTTAATTAGAAGGAGCTATTGTGAGAAATCTCAAAAGCAGCTAGAACAAGGATTCTGTTTCTAACAGGTGGATGGAGATCCATTCTAGAGTTACGTAAGTTTACAGGATTCTTGAACATTCTTCATCATAAAGGCAGTACTCCTAGTACATTGGATGATTTCTACAGATTTGCAGGATTCTTATTCCCATGTACCCATTGCCCCACAAAACCGGAGATTTCTCAGACTGTAGTGGAAGGACACTTTCATTTTTACATCTTGATAGTGAAAGATAAATGTCTGCTGGAATCACCTTGATCTTTCCCAGTTCAGGGTATAGCTGGGAACATGGTTTGACACAGTCCAAGGTAAAGTACAGCTCTCTTCAGAAAGTGCAGTACGACTTATCAAGTAAAGGATGTTGACTGTCATATTACCTCAGCAAAGAAAGTTTTCATTAATGTCCTCTACCATAGGTCTAATAAGATGGCACAAGGGAGGACGTTAACTTTACTATAGAAATTCATTGGACAGTGAAAATGATAAATACCATCCACTGGGGTTGAGGGATATTTCTTCAAAATCGATATGTTCATGAAAGGAACATCCTAACATTAAACACCTCTCTTCTGCATAGGTTGCAAGAGCCAATGTCAATATGGTTTTCACTTCTGTGTATCTTCTTCAGTACCTCAAAGGGCTCTCCCAAAGAGTTCCTATTCCATCAGGTACAGTGCTACTCTCCTCTTTCTGAAGGTTTCGATATTGAAAAGAATGACTTAAATCTATGGGTTTTTCAGGTGCAGCATTAACACCCTTCTGAAACCATATATCCTCGAGGTAAAACATATATCCTCGGCTACCTTTACAGAGTTGGAATGCTTTTTTTCCTGGTCTATTCCTAATTAGGTAATCATTTAAATTCCTTCTACCAAGGAGGTCATAAGTTCTTCAATCCAATACTCCTCTAGGACTTAGCCACAATACCTCAGAGAGACATGTCTCAGCACTCTCTGATCTGTTTTCGTGAAGGGGCTTTGATACGGAGATATCTAAATATCTGTCGGCTGTATTTATATGATCCCTCAGTTAACCATTGATTCTGTGAACTTCTCACCCCTCTTAACCATGAGACTATCTCTCCACAACTACTTAACCCCTTAAGGACCAAACTTCTGGAATAAAAGGGAATCATGACATGTCACACTTGCACAGACATGCAGCTGGGGAGTAAGGGAAAGGAGGCCCCGGCAGAGCTCTATCTTGCAGCTCCGTCAGGTTCCTCTCGCAAGTTCCAGAGCGTTGCCATGAAAACGCCCCCGATCTCGCGAGAGTGAACTCTAGCCCCACAGGGTAGAGTTCACTCACCACTAGCAGCACAGTCCCCCCTCCCAGGCTAAAAGTAAGAAGGGAGGGGGGATATAATGCCACACACACATCACCATCACACACTGCACCCTCACGCACACACCGCTCCCCCACACATTACACACACACACAGCTCCCTCTCATAAACACACAGCACCCTCACACAACAGCATCC
Source organism: Pelobates cultripes (assembly GCA_933207985.1). Taxonomy (NCBI): domain Eukaryota; kingdom Metazoa; phylum Chordata; class Amphibia; order Anura; family Pelobatidae; genus Pelobates; species Pelobates cultripes. The sequence goes on from OW240920.1 coordinate 88,909,884, forward strand.
ATCACACACTGCACCCCTCTCACACATACACTTTACCCCTCACACACACACACACATACTGCATCCTTCACTCACACACACACATCACCCCTCACATGTACACACAATACTTCCATATATATATATGGAAGTATACACACACACACACACATACTGCATCCCCTTTACACACCCTCACTACAGCCCCTTGCCACACATGCATTACATTACACCACAAACACAACATGACTAAAACCAACCTTATTACACAATTCTACACCACAATCAGCTCACTCTACACACACGCAATCCTACAAGCAGGCTCCAAACACATTAACAATACTCTTTCCTGGCCCTTTTGTCTCCTGGTATCCCATTTATATAGAGACACCAGAGAAAAGTTGCAAGGAAAAACAGCGCAAGCATGTTATCAAATGTGCTTGCACTGTGCAGAACAAATATAGGGCATATTTCTCATGCTAGAGCTCTTCAGCAGAGCTCTGCGCATGGTCTGCCCTGGAAGAGCATTAAACCAACATGCTCACTTTGAGAGGGGGTGTGCTTGTCGTTGATGATGACAACACACCCTCTCCACCCGCCCCTTCTTTGTGGCCCGCTGTGATTAAAAAATGCCCAGGCCGAAATTTTTCCCCAGTCCGTCCCTGAGCAGAGGGGATAGTCTTGGCTATGTTCAGGCTATTAAGCCCTTTGGTGGTTACAGTACCTGAAGGTCTGTTAGCTCTCCACTAGAGCCATTTCTCCCCTTTGAGCAACAGTGGCCAATTTTCCCCTGGAACTTACAGATTAAATGCCTGCTTGGCCATCAACCAATACTTTTTTCAGCCATTTTTTTGGTACATTTGAGTAGGTCATTTTGGTAATGTGGCAATAGTGGGTAATCAGTTTTTAAGTTACAATGTCCTTATGAGGTGTGTGTGTGTGTGTTTGCACTGAACATTCATAATTTGGAAGTCTTGTGTATTTCTTTCCCTCGCATGGTTATTGCTGGGGTATTACCCATTGTTGTGCTGCCATGGATATGGCCAGCAAAAAGGACTATTTATTTCTCCTTACCGTAACTTTCTTTTCCTGGTCATAGGCCATGGCAGCACAAAGATCCCGCCCTGGGATGTTGCTGGAAACAAGACTGAGAGTAGGAGGGGTTACTTAAACCTTCTGTTTTAATTAGGTTCCTGTCTAATTAGGGATAGGGAGGAGCTACCCATTTTTGTGCTGCCATGGCTTATGACCAGGACAAGAAAATTATGGTAAGTATGAATACATTTTCCTTTTTACTAGTGCACCATGTATCTATCACTTCAATCTATTTTTTTAGCAGTTGCATTTCACAAATTACGAGCACAATTCAGTTTCAGAATTTGCTATGTTTCAGCCCTATAAAATTTGCTTAGAGTGTCTCTTTATATTATGGTAAAAAGAACACATAGCAAAAGTGCCAAAAAGCCTTGGTCGCAAATGCGCAGAATCTCAGAAAAGAAAGAGGTTAAACATTTGTAAACACAATTACAATATTCCAATAGCTCAAAAGTGCAAATTCTTCTTTAATTGGGTAGTTAAACAAGTAGCAAGATAGAACTTTTTTATATTTAGATTAGATTATAGATATTTTACTCTTTTTCCATTTTGAAGAGAGCATCTTGAGAAGATAGGCATCTTCGATGGACGTTACCGGGCACAGAAGCTCTCAGATTGCACTGTAGCCATACCAGTACTCAAAGAAAAGCTCAGTTCGTGTATCTTGGAAGAACTAACAACAGTTGTTGCACCTGGAAGTTCCTGCAGGGAAACTTTGATAATGGTGAGAATGAGGTTGTAATTATACTTGAAAAACTCCTCTGCATAACATTCTTACCTTTTTAATGGAAGAAAAACCTGCTTTAAAATGATTGTTTTTAGCAAGCACTTGACTGTCTAAACCGGTAACTGAAAGCTAAAAATTGTATCCTGTAAAGATGGTGCAATGATTTATATCGTCTAGACTCTAGTGTCCTATTGGTGTGACCAGTTTAATGCCAAGCTGTTTAGGAGAATTTTCACATAAACTGAAATTAGTCCTGGTGTTCAGACTCTGCCTCCTAGAAATATATACTTCCCTATTAAAGTTGTCAAATGTATCCAACTTGGAAAGCATTAATTCTCTTAAAGTTCAAGTATTGTGTATCCCAGCACTGCCAGGCTATTAATGATGTCCAGGTTGAATTAATTTAACATTTATAATGTAGAAGTGCACATTCTGCAATTATAAACTTTAGTTTACTCCTAAAAAGATTAATATTAAACTGGGGGACAGTGCCAGGGCACTTTTAGGCAAGATAACTACTACACTGTGTGTATGTTCCAAGCACCATGATCACTACAGCTCCCTGTAATGCTTATGATTCTATGTGTTCTGGCACCATCCCAGAGTAATTTCTCAAACCTTTTAAGAACGTTTGGACAACTTACCTGGGTCCTGCCGAGAGCCTGTTGCCACAGTCAGCTTTCCATATTCTCCTTGCAAGAGAATCCAGTTTGCTGCACTAAGCTAGTGATGGCTGTGCAGAGACACTCTCATTGGCTGAGAGTGTCAGTTGAGTAATCTCAGCCCAGGAGTGTGGCTCTGTACCAGATTTTGCTTTGCTCAGGGGAGACATCTGGTTTCTCCTACAGGAGAAGTCAGGTGCTGTGTGGATCCCTGGGGGATCCAGGTTGTTTGTCAAACCATTCAGGGAGGGTGCGCTTGGATAGTCTGAGCACCATAACTACAGTGTTATAGTGGTTTGGTGCTTGCAATGTTCATTTAAAGGGTAAACATGGTAGACATCAGTATTTTATAGGTTGACAGGATTTCTGAAATCTATTAAAGCTTCATATTGGACATTGTCATTAAATTCTTGTAATGGGTGGATCAACTGACTTTGCAATTGTTTGAACGGACTCAATAATCCAAAAGTATTATGGCAAATTATTGTTTTTCTGTATATGATGAAATTGTGTGTCTTATTTACAATTAAGTTAGTCTTGTCTTTTTGGTATATTAAGTAATTGGTCTTGGCATTGGCTTTTCAGAATCCTGTGCTGTCCAAGCGTGCCCGGATTCAGTCTCCAGCCCAGAAGTTGCGTATAGATCTTTGTGAGCTTTTAGAAAGCCACGGTGTGGCTTGGCCACGTGACCTTGAACGTGACTTACCCCATTCATGGCAGAAGCATGGGGATTTAATTGTTTTCAATGAGAACTGCTTCAATGATCCTTTGTGGAAACAACAAGGTTTGTGCTTACTATTACAGTGATATATGTCTATAAGCACGGCTAGTCTGGGTCAAAATAGAAAGCACAGTAATCTACCTCTTCCATTTAAAACCACGAGCTACAGAGTACATTAGGTCACTTGGGAGCAGTAATTTACCTGGACTAGGTTTCTGCGTACATCTTCTGCTACCCAAATGTCCCATCATGTCCTGGAAGAAAGAGGAGCTTAAGCTCAGTGTAGTAATTCATGCTTATGGTAAGAAAAACAAAAAATGAACAAACTTGCCATTTTATTTATTTATTTTTATCTATAATTGTTTAAAGGTCCTGAGCTTTGGATAAATGTGGCATCTTCGCTTGGAGTTAGACGCTTAGCGAAGGAAGGCTGCATTCAGGATGATGGTGTGAGATCCCCTACCGTCACTCTGCTGCTTGGGGATAGTGGATGGGTGGAGCACATTGACAATGGCATCAGGTCAGACCTGTAATGAATTGCATGAAGAAGTGAATTATGTCTGTATTGTATTCCCATTAATTAGTTAAATCTCCATCTACAGATACACTTTTGATGTCACCAAATGCATGTTCTCAGCAGGGAACATATCAGAGAAGCAGAGAGTGGCATCCTTCTGTTGTTCTGGGGAGATAGTGGTGGATCTTTATGCAGGTGAGGTGTCTTCTGTTCCCTTATAGTGTATCTTTGTGTATTTATGCATTAAAGGACCACTCTACACCCCAAAAGCTCTTCACCTTGCTGAAGTGCTTTATGGATGAGGCGTATCCTAGTTTAACCCCAGTTTATAAAAGTGCTGATTTCTGTGAGTAATCAGCACTTTTCTAAGTAAACTATGATTGACAGCCAGGGGGGAGTTCCAAACAACCAGGGAGGATTTCTTCCTACTTCCGTCAGCTCCCCTGAGGTCAGGGCCGGTGCAAGGATATTTGGGTACACAGGCGAAGACGATTTCATCCCCAGCCCCTCTGTGTACATTCTCACCCCAGGCCCATCTATGTGTCTTTTTACACCCCAGGCCCATCTATGTGTCTTTTTCCCCACTGAGGCCCCCCTGTGTGCCACTCTTTCCTCCATGTCCCTTAGTGTTCCTCTCTCCTCCCCTCCATGTTCGTTAGTGTTCCTCTTCTCGCCCTTACCTGTCTCTTAGTCCCCCTCATTCCCCTTAATGTTCCTCTCCCTTGTTTTTTAATGGTTTTTCCCTTCCTTCCCCTGTACCTTAGTGCCCCCCCCCCTTAATGTTCCTCTCTCCCCTCCCTCTTTGTTAGTGTTCTATTCCCCCTCCCCCATAGTGTTCTATCCCTCCCCATAGTGTTCTATCCCCCTCCCCATAGGTGTTCTTTCCCCTCCCCTGTCCCGTAGTGTTCTTACCCCCTCCCCTATACCATAGTGTTCTTTTACCCACCATCCCCTGTCTCAGTGTTCTTTTACCCACCATCCCCTGTCTCAGTGTTCTTTCACCCACCATCCCCTGTCTGTGTTCTTTCACCCACCATCCCCTGTCTGTGTTCTTTCACCCACCATCCCCTGTCTGTGTTCTTTCACCCACCATCCCCTGTCTGTGTTCTTTCACCCACCATCCCCTGTCTGTGTTCTTTCGCCCACCATCCCGTCTGTGTTCTTTCACCCACCATCCCCTGTCTGTGTTCTTTCACCCACCATCTGCCTGTGTTCTTTTTCACCCACCATCCCCTGCCCGTGTGTTCTTTTTCACCCACCACTTCTGTCTGTGTCTTTTCACCACTCATCCCTGTCTGTGTTCTTTTTTCACCACCATCCCCTGTCTGTGTTCTTCACCCACCATCTCCCCTGTCTGTGTTCTCTTTTTCACTCCACTCATCCCTGTCTGTGCTCTTCACTCCACCATCCCTGTCTGTGTTCTTTCACCCACCATCCCCTGTCTGTGTTCTCTTTTCACCCACCATCCCCCTGTCTCATAGTGTTCTTCACCCACCATCCCCTGTCTCATAGTGTTCTTTCCACCCCCATCCCCTGTTCCCCATAGTGTTCTTCCACCCCCATCCCCTGTCTCATAGTGTTCTTTCCACCCCCATCCCCTGTCTCATAGTGTGCGTTCTTCCAAATTCCATCCCCTGCTCCCATAGTGTTCTTCCACCCCCCGCCCCATAGCTTCTCTTACCACCTCTCTATCCTCTGTCTCATAGTGTGCTCATCCCTCTCCTCCCTGTCTCATAGTGTTCTTCCATCCCCCTCCCCGGTCCCATAGTGTTCTTCCACCCCCTCTCCCCGAGCCAGTACGTGTGGACGCAGCAGCACATGGGGACCAAGTCAGAGACTTCTCATTCTCATTGGTTATTTCCCTGTGAGGAGACTGAAAGTCTTTTCCTGGGGAAAAAGGGAGGGCTTACAAAGGCTGTAGTCATAATAACTGCAGCTTTTGTAATCTCTTTTAGACTATACTCCCAATGAATACATACATGGAAATATGCATGCATGCTTGCATACATTCATTGGGGGTGTATCTAATAAAGTGTGGGGTTGTTTTTTTGTTTTTTTTCAGTGTTTTCTTTTAACTGTGGAGTGGTCCTTTAATTATTGATTTTTCTTAACATTGGAAAGTGATATCAACAAACAAGAACAATGGAAAGGAAACTTTAATAGTTACATAGGCTGAAAAGAGGCATGTGCCCATCAAATGCAGCCTTTCTCACATTTCTAATTTTGCAACAAACTAGGAAACAAATTCCCTCTTGAGCCTAGAATGGCAGTCAGATTTGTCCTTGGATCAAGAAGCTATTACCCTACAGTTAAATTATATTATTGAATATTCTGTTTCTTGCAAGTATGCATCTAATTGCTGTTTAAACATCTGTATGGATTCTGATAAAACCACTTCTTCAGGTAGAGAATTCCACATCCTTATTGTTCTTACGGTAACAAAACCTTTCCTTTGCCTTAGACAAAAGCATGTTTTACTGTGAGTGACACAGTAAAATAACTTGGATATAGTTTTTAGTTTGTCATAATTTTGTGTATACCTGTGGTAGGAAATAAAAACATTGATGTATAATATTTTATTATGCTTTTGCCTCAGGTATTGGATACTTCACAGTGCCGTACCTGGTCCACGCTGGTGCCTCTTTTGTCCACGCTTGTGAGTGGAATCCCCACGCAGTGAAAGCATTAAAACAAAACCTGGAACTCAACAGAGTTTCTGAGAAATGCCTGATTCATGAGGGTGATAACAGGCAGGTAAGAATTAAAAATCTGCCTAAGCTTGCTATACGGTGTTCTGGTTCCAAGGAATTGGCTATTACGCAAACATCTGTTTCTCAATTCATGGTATGCATATCTCAGGGGTAGTCGTGGCATGGGTTTGGGGTATATATGTCACGGTTGGAAATTTGATGTAAATAAATTATGTTGTCCCAATTTATTTGTAATTTCTTTACACGCTTAACTCTCAGATTGTAGCCCTCTAGTTAAATGTTTCTTTACTTGAGACACCACTATCAGTCATCATTACACACACACTGTTTTGAACATACATTTTTACATATAAAATTGCCACTGTGTACAGCACTCTTTCTACTAATTTGAAGTCACATTTTACACTTCTGTAGCTCTTATCACTGTGTCTGAAAGAGCTCCAGGGTCTATCTCCCAATTGGTGAGTTACTATTATCTTAAAAGATCACTATATGGTCAGGAACACAAACATGTATTCCTGACCCTATAGTGTTAACACCACCATCTAGCCCCTCATGCCTCCATAAATATAGCAAAATCTTACTCTATTCAAGCCAGAAGCTGTAACTCTGCATGCTTTTAGACTCAGAAAAACAAGCAGTCTGCTGACATCATCAGAAGTGGTAGCCTGATCCAATCACAATGCTTCCCCATAGGATTGGCTGAGACTGACAAAGCGGCAGATCGGGGGCAGAGCCAGCATGATTCAAACACAGCCCTGGCCAATCAGCATCTCCTCATAGAGATGAATTGAATCAATGAATCTCTGAGGAAAGTTCAGTGTCTGCATGCAGAGGGAGGAGATACTGAATGTTTGGATGCATTTTAGGCAGCCATGACCCGGGAAGGATCTAGAACAGCCATTTGGAGAGTGGCCAGTGAAGTTATCACTAGGCTGTAATGTAAACACTGCATTTTCTCTGAAAATACAGTGTTTACAGCAAAAAGCCTGAAGGTAATGATTCTACTCACCAGAACAAATTCAATAAGCTGTAGTTGTTCTGGTGACTATAGTGTCCCTTCAATTATTTTGCCATTTGTCCAGCCATCCCTGACGCCAGCTCCACATACTGCATGTGCTCATGAGAATGGTGAGTACTTCCTTGCACAGCATGGGATGTGTATGCCAATATGCGAGTTAGTCAAGCCAGAGATGAACTTCCTTTATATAATCATGTTGGAAAATCTGCATTCTCCTTTTGGTTCTCTACAAACAGTCCGCTATGGCTCCTGTGAAGTCTGATATGTCTGGGATTAGTTTTCCCTATGAGTTTTAATTATTTTATAGAGGCAGTTGGCGTAGGTGCTCATCTCTTGGCAGAGGCTATGAAGAGAATGTTCTGGTCAGAATTTGTGGATGTCTTCTCTCTGATGGCTGTGACAGTTGATAAGCAGTTGTTCTAGGTAGAGAAATCCTTCCCTGAACACTGCGTTATTCCATTTTATTCAATAGTATTCTGACCATAAGAGTGGAAGCTCTCAAAAGCTTGCATTTGAGCATGTATTTAATACACCATAAAAAGGTATCACTGCTTACATCAGTATTTTTATCTTGGCATCTGAATAACTTGACTAGCACGGCTACTCCAATAGATAGTGTGTGTGTGTGTGTGTGTGTGTGTGTGTATATGTATATATAGCGAGGCAATACTGTTGTGCATCACCTCCATATCTCAAGTTCTCCTTCGGCCCAGAAACTTGAAAAATCATGTTCCCAGCTTGACATGCAAATGAGCACAGACAGGCATTGTGTTTCAGACCTCATCCTGCATTTCTGCAGGTACCTTTAACAAAAGATACTGTTTTAGATACAGTATCAAAAAAAACAACAACCTACAATGGATTGTGACACCACTTCAAAGACACCACTGACCAGAAACCTGCAGTGGGACTGTACAGTTTCAACATGGTTGGCCACCAGTTTTGTTCTGGAAGTTGAAGGCTGTATGTTTGGGCTTTAGTAGACAAATCTCAGTATATGGAAGGTAATACATTATTAGTAAATTTCATTAATGGCATGATTGTTCACTTTGATACCAACATCTTTATTTAGTGAAAAACATGATTTTTAAAGTTCAAGAATAAACTATTTATAACTATTTTATATCTCTTTAGTTGAAACTACAAGATGTGGCTGACAGAGTAAATTTGGGCCTTATCCCCACATCGGAGCCTGCTTATGAAGTGGCCTGTAGAGTTTTGAAGAAGGATACTGGAGGAATACTGCACATCCACCACAATGTGAACAGCTTTATTAGACATGCAGGACTAAATATGAATGGTACGAAAGAGGACGTTATTAAATGGAAGAATATGGCTTGGAAGGAATGGGCAGAGGGAACTGAATCTCAGGTTCGTGCTATTCTAATGAAAGCCAGCGGGAGCCCATGGCACACACAAATTTTACATTTGGAGAAAGTGAAGTCCTATGCGCCATATATAGACCATGTTGTTTTAGATCTTGATTGTCGACCATTGCATGAAACGTGAACGGTAACTATATTTTAATAAATTTGAGAAAACAACCCAATGGTGTTTAAATTCAAGCACAATGGAAACCCTTGTCACAAAAAGTTATAAATGATAATGAATATCCCCTGCTCACTTATTGCTAATTAAGCAGTTCCTTCTTTACATTAGCAATACCAATTTCAATCTAATTTGGATGTTTTTTATTTGTTGAGTGGAACAGCAGTTAGGTTTACAGTTCCTTAGAGCACAGAATAAAAAATATATAATTTTGCTGCAGTGACAATGTTCCTTTTACTATTAGATGTAAAACTTTATGGGTTTACTTGTCCACTGCTTCTACTTTTTTTTCCTCTCTATTTTGATGGACATTTTTGTGACTTCCTCAGTATCCATCATGTTTGGAATTGTGCAGCTAAACCAAAAGAAACTATATTGTATATTATTGCAGGTTTTCTTAAATAGATTGTTTGTGGAGTAAAATTAAATGTAGGGCAATCTTTATGTAGAATAACAAAATTACATTCTAGATGGCTTTTCTTTTAGAACCCTACATTGCTTTCTATATATAATGCGTATGTTTATGGCATTATTAGTCTGTAACATTTCCAACTAGGAGTAATCATACCATCATTTTATATAGAAAATGTTTGCTGAGGAGACACTAAATATAAAAATATTAATATATGTAAAAAGAATTAAACAAACACTTTAACACAATACTACTTTATTTTTTGCATTCTTTATTTTTATGGACAAAAGTGTGGTACAGAAGTAACAATATATATATGCTATATGACAGAAATATAAGAGTATCATGTACGACAGATAGTATCCTTTTTGAGTTGGATAAATAGAACATAAGTAAAAGAGAAGCAGTTACATTTATTGTTAATAAGTCATTCATAGGATATGAACCATCTAACAAGCTTAACCTACTAGACATGACTACTAATATATAGACTGTGGATAATTCTCCATGACTCGGAGCTTGGGGAGTGGGGGGTGCTAGAATATATTAGATGGCCTTTCTGGTGGCAACATAATTTAATTTCAGCTAAAATATCTGCATGGAAATATAGGTTAACCTTAAATAGATGTGGTAACACAGGCCCTCTTAGAACACAAAAGAGAAAATAGAAATAATGGCAAATCTCATACCATATCTGTGATGGGGCAGGTGATAAACTGAGCTATTATGAAACGTACCATGTTCTTGTGATCTCCAGAGTAGTACCGAGCGTTGGAGTAAGACTCAGTGACTGCAGGAATAAAGCTGGATTTGGTGGTGGTGTTGAGTTTATGCAGCTGCTCTCTTCAGTGGCTGAGAGAGAGTGAGTTGACCCCCAGCAACAACTGTTAGCCTCCCGGAGCTTCTTCGTGCCAGACTGAAAAGATTACCAGTCCAAAGTTGAATTCCATAGGTCTTGCAAAAATGTGAAGACTCAAAGTGAAGGGGTGTTTGCAGCTTCAGTGCTTCCATTGCCGTCTTCTTATCCTTATGTGATGGGAGGTGGATTAATACATCACGAGAAACTTGTGCCGGTGCGTTAGCCAATTTCAGAATGCAATTACCGCTCTCAATGTACATCAATTTGGCCTGCTGTTGATGCAAAAGAGATACCAGTAAGCGATGAATTAAATGTGATAGATAGTTATCCGTCTGCCCCTGACCTCAATATTCTTGCTCCTCGGGTAGTCATCAAGAGCATCCATGTGATGGAACATTGTCTGCTGCAAGGCCTGTAGTTGTGCTATCTGTCTTTTACTGGCATTCACATAAGTAGTTTGTTGTTGTAGAACTGATGTTCTAAAAAAAATAAAATAAAAAATAAGGG
>OW240920.1:88920742-89074797 GCA_933207985.1 Pelobates cultripes
AGTTTCTCTGAAACTGCTATGTTTACAGAAAAAAGGGTTAACCCTAGCTGGACCAGGCACCCAGACCACCTCGTTAAGCTGAAGTGGTCTGGGTGCCTATAGTGGTCCTTTAAAGAGGATCTATTGTTTATTTGTTTTTTGATTTGATTTACACAAGATACCTAACATTTTTAAAGTGTAAAATATGACTGTGACACAATTATACACTAAATTATTCACTAAAAAACATCTATTTATCAATTGCATACGTATCTGCCCCTTAGGATATGAAATATTTGATAAAACTCCAATTGTCTACAGTCACGTAATTTTATAATAACCATACCTGTGTCCTGAATGCCCTTGGGCTTATTAAAACAAATAGCACCTTGAAGGTCAATGAACTATCAAAATAATAGCAATGCAAAGACAAACACTGCTCATTTCCATTACCAATGTTAAGCATGAAATAATACCATTATTTTGAGGGTATGTTTTCATCAAAATGGACTTGGTAACAGGTTTGTCAGGTTTGAGGTTAAGATGTATTGAGCCAAATACAGGGCATTCTATAGGAAAACCTAGTTTAGCCTACAAGAAATCTTTCACTCAGATGTTGAGTTCAGTTCCAAAAAACATCACGGTTCCAAGGCCCCTGACCAACTCCTGGTCCCTAGGCGGCCACCTAGAATCGCCTTATGGTCAATCCTGCTCTACAGCCAACATACTGTACTTCAAACCGCAGTCACAATAAAAAACATTTTACACCTTGTTTGGAATGTTCTATAAAGCCAATAGTAAAAATCCCCAAAATTTTATTTTCACAATTTCAATTCCAGGTTGTAATACAATAAGTTGCGGAAATATCCAAGGAGAGTGAATACTTGTTCAAGACACTGTACAAACATATTTTTTCTGTTTCTAACCATGCCCATGACTTTTCCCATATTCCACTGTCTGTGAAAATTCCCTGCTACAAGTACTCCTTAAAACCCCATGAATCAGGGAGGCAAATTAGTATTTTTAAAGAAATGTCAGAATAACTGACATGCAACCTGTACTGATCCCCAAACAGTTCCATGTTTTATTTCTGTGCTTTTTGGATTTTGACCTCAGGTATGCACATACAGGATCCTCATAATCTCCCATGCCAAGAAAACTCCATGCACAACATGCTATAGCTTTTGATAAAAACAAGAGACAGGTCACCTGTTCATGTTCCAACATTAGGCTCAGTTTGTCACTGTGCTGTCTCAAGCTGTGAACTTCTTCTTGTAGAGCGTGTACTGTGTGCTGCATTCTCTGTGTAGTGTTTCTATATATTTCATCCCACTGCTGGTTCAATTTCATCAGCTGCAAGAAAAACCAAAGCCTTAGTATTATGATAACAGTGATAACAGTGGAGGTTTGTGCATAAAGAATAATGATGGCATTACGTTAAAAAAAAGGAAAAATCCACAAGGAAATCCCATTGAATTCCATGGTGGATGCTCCAATGTAAAATGTTCGCTTTAGAACTGCTAATTACATATGAGCCCCCGTATCTATGTACACAGGTAATGAACACACAATGGAGAGATTTATCAAAGTGTTCTGACCTAAACAAGTGGTCTACAGTCAAAAAGTGAGGTAACCATGGAAATGAGTGGAACCCACAGGCACATTCAACTGTGACTTCTTCCCTTTTATACTATTGCACCATTTTATTTAAGAAAAGAACAGCAATAAACAAATAACAAAAATATGAAACAAACATAAATATTTCAAAAGCTGATGTTAAAGGATACCTGTCATGGTACTTTGCACTTTACATTCTATCTATACCAGGGTTAGTAAACCTTTTTATACATACCACTTTTGTATCTTTGTTGATGATAACATTTCCTTACCGCCCATTTTAGAAATGAGGGTTTTTTTTCCAAATATGTACTTAAATATATCTTTTTTCCCCTTTTTTCTATTTTATTTTATGCTGTGTGTGTGAAGGGTGCTGTGTGTGTACATTTGTGTGTGTAGTGTGTGAGTGGTGCAGTGTGTGAAGGGTGCAGTGTGTGTGTGTGAAGGGTGCAGTGTGTGGGTCAGGGGTGCAGTGTGGTGTGTTAGAGGTGCTGTGTGTGTGTGAAGGGTGCTATATGTGTATGAGAGGTGCTGTGCCTGTGTGAGGGTTGCTGTGCATGTGTGAAGGGAGCAGTGCGTGTGTGTGTGGGGCAGTGCATGTGTGAGGTGGGCAGTGCGTGTGAGGGGCAGTGTGTGTGAGGGGGCAGTCAGTGTGTGTGAGGGGTGTAGTATGTGGGGGTGCAGGCTGTGTGTGTGAGAGAGGGGCTGTGTGTGTGTGAGGGAACAGTGCGTGTGAGGGGGCAGTCTGTGTGTGTGAGGGGTGTAGTATGTGTGTGAGGGTTGCTGTGTGTGTGTGTGTGTGTGAGGGTTGCTGTGCTTGTGTTAAGGGTGCTGTGTGTATGCAAAGAGGGCATTGAGTGTGTAAGGGGGCAGTGTGTTTGTGAGTAGGGGCAGAGCATATGTGAGGGTGGCATTGTGTGTGTGATGGGGTTGTGCATAAGGGGTCAGTGTGTGTGAGGGGGCAGTCAGTGTGTGTGTGTGTGTGTGAGGACTGTAGTGTGTGTGAGGGGGCAGTGTGTGTGTGATGGGTGTAATGTGTGTAAGGGGGCAGTGTGTGTGTTTGTGTGAGGGATGTAGTGTGTATTTGTGTGTGAAGGATGCATAGGGTCTGCTGTGTGTAGGTGGGTGGGATGTAAAAATCTATCTTAATGTCTCCCCCTCCCTTCTTCTTACCTTTTAACGGGGGCAGAATGCTGCACAAGCACTGGTGGTCCAATGGTGGTATGTTCACTTTGGGCTGCAGCTCCTCGGCTGCAGGCTGACTCCTTCTCTTGAGCACAACACTGTATTGTAATGTTTATGGTGGCCTTGCGGCAAGCTCCAACTAGCCTGCTGGGGAGTTCTCCCTAGCTGGAGTGCTCCCTCGGCAGCCACCTGCCGACTTGACCACCCGGGGTCAGCAGGACCAGCCTCAGGGGGGCCCTGGGGTGGTCGGCTCCTGGGCCCCCCAGGGGAAGAGGCTGGCCCTGTGGCTACATACCGGGTCGCAGGGGCGGCCGGGCCCCCTGGTGGGCCGGGCCCGGTCGCAGCCGCGACCCCTGCGACCCTGGTATGTACGCCACTGCCTGCTGGCCTTGGTCCACGGCTATCGAGGCCCACTTGGCGTTTTCTGCATTACCCACCACCGCCCACTTAAAATCCCAAACCAGGTTGACCAGGACCAGGTTGACTATCCCTGATCTATACATTCTTTGTATACATTGTGCTAGCAAAATCGACAGTCAATGTATAGATTCTGTGCAAAACCTCATTCAGAATATCAGCGTAGGCTATAAATGTATGTCTCCAAAAGAACACACCTAGAGGCTGTTCTCATGCTCGTCTTCAATGTTCATCTGTGCTGCTGATAATGTCATATCATTTCCTTCTGGGACGGTCACTCAGGATTCCACACAGGAGTCCAGTGTGAAAGGAGAAAGTGATCTCTACACTTCATCATGTATCCAGCCTTTTGCCCACTAACACAATGAATGGTACTGATGTACACATTTGTACACATTTATAGCGATTTTCTCTCTATATATGTGCACCTGCAGGCCCCCGGTTTCTGTTCACTGCAGCAGGGGCCCGCAGCGCACTCCATCTTCCCTTCCCACCAGCTGCTTTGTAAAATAAAATGTAGTTAAACAGGTATGTAGTTAAACACATACAATACATCCCTACACAAACGCACACTGCATTCACTATACACACACACACAACCTCCACCACACTAACACACACACTGCATTCACTATACACACTACATCCACTAAACAAAAACACACTATACAGTCACTATACACACTACCACCACTACACAAAAACACACTATACAGTCACTATGCACACTACCGCTAATACACAAACACATACTGCATTCACTATACACAAACTACATCTACTACAACAAAAAAACACACTGCATTAATTATACACACACTACATCCGCTACACAGACACACTGCATTCACTATACACACTACCTCAACTACACAAGCACACTCTCTGCATTCATTATATACACAAACACACTATGCAGTCACTATACACATACTACATCCACTACAAAAACACACACTATGCATTCATTATATACACGCTACATGCTTACACAAACACACACTGCATTCACTCTACACACACTACATACCTAGACAAACACACACTCTGCATTCATTATATACACATTTCATCCATACACAAATACACACAATGCATTCATTATATACACAAACACACACTATGCAGTCACTATACACATACTACATTCACTGCACAAACACACACACTGCATTCATTATATACACACTACAAGCTTACACAAACACACTGCATTCACTCTACACACACTAAATACCTAGACAAACACACACTCTGCAGACACTATACATACTACATGCCTACACAAGCATAAACTTCATTCACTATACACACACTACATCCCTACACAAACACACACAATGCATTCATTATATGCGCAAACACACACTATGTAGTCACTATACATACACTACTTCCACTGCACAAACACACACTGCATTCATTATACACACACTACATCCACTATACACACACTGCATTCACTATACACAATATCTCCACTACACAAACACACACACTGCATTCACTATACACACAATACATCCACTACACACACACTGCATTCACTATACACACACTATCTCCACTACACAAACACACACACTACATCCACTACACACACACTGCATTCACTATACACACTCTGAATTCACTATACACACTATCTCCACTACACAAATACACACACTGCATTAATTATACACACATTACATTCACTGCACAAACACACACGCTAAATTCACTATACACACACTACATCCACACACATTAATTGAATATACACAGTATCACCACTACTTAAACTTACTCAGTATTCACTATACACACACTACATCCACTACACAAACACACACTGCATGTAGTATGCACACTACCTCAACTACAGAAACACACACTGCATTCACTATACACACTACATCCCTACACATTCAGAGCCTGATCTCGGGAGGGGGACTTGTAGATTATCTAAAGAAATAATCCAGGCACAATAACCATTACAGCTCAGTGTAGTGGTTATGGTGTGAGTAGTGCCAGGACCCAGAGTAAGTAGTCAAACCATTTAAGAACAGTTTGACAACTTACCTGGGGCCTGCTGGAATATAAGGCATAGGAGCAGTAGTGTGTGTGAGTGGTGCAATGTTTGAGGGGTGCAGTGTGTGTGAAAGGTGCAGTGTGTGTGTGTGTGTGTGTGCGTGAGGGGGACAGTGTATGTGTGTGTCGGCAGTGTTTGTCAGGAGTGCAGTGTGTGTGTTGGGGCAGTGTATGTGTGGGGCATTGTGTGAGCGGTGCAGTGTGTGTGTGAGGGGCAGTGTATGTGTGGGGCAGTGTGTGTGAGAGTTGCAGTGTGTGTGAGGCTTGCAGTGTATGTGTGTGAGTGGGGCAGTGTGTGTATGGGGGGCAGTGTATGTATGTGTGGGGCAATGTATGTGTGTTTGGGGGCAATGTGTGTATGGGGAAGTGAATGTGTGTATGGCGACAGTTGTGTGTATGGAGGGGCAGTGTATGTATGAGGGGTAGTGTCTGTATGGGGCACTGTGTGTCTGGGGGGCACTATATGTATGTATGTGTGTGTGTGTGGGGGCACTGTATGTGAGGGCAATGGTGTGTGTGGGGGAAATGTGTGTATGGGGCAGTGCATTTGTGTATGGAGGGACAGTGTGTGTGTATGAGGGGGCAGTGTCTGTATGGGTGGGGCAGGTGTGTGGGGCACTATGTGGTGTGTGTGGGGCAGTGTGTGGGGCACTGTATGTGTCTGTGGGGAAATGTGTATGGGGAGCATGTGTGTGGGGCAATGTGTGTATGGACGGTGTGTGTGTGGCAATGTGTGTATGGGGGGCAGTGTGTGTGAGGGTACTGTATGTGTGTGGGGGGCAATGGTATGGGTGTGCAGTGTATGTGTGTGGGGCAGTGTGTGTATGGGGGCAGTGTATGTGTGTGGGGCAATGTGTGTATGTGGGGAAGTGTGTGTGGGTCAATGTGTATGGGGGAAGTGTGTGTGTGGGAGCAATTTGTGTATGTGGCAGTGTATGTGTGTGTGTGTGGGGGGCAAATGTGTGTATGTGTGTGTGGGGTGTGTATGGGGGCAGTGTGTATGTGTGTGTGTGTGTGTGTGTGGGGCAGTGTATGTGTGTGTATTGGGGCAGTGTATGTGTGTGTGGGGGGCAATGTGTGTATGGAGGGCAGGAAGTTGGGGGGGGTTTAATAATATGTTGTTTTTTTGGGGAGGTCCCAGTGGTGAGACACAGCAATGCTCCGTGCTCGCGAGTGAAGGACCCAGAGGAGCTACAGGCTGAACTCCTGGGTCCTCTCTCCCTCCCTCCCCTGCTGGCTGCCAGCACGGTGCCTGCGGATCCTCCCTCCGGTCCATGAAGGCACATTGCTGGGCTGGCACTTGGACAGTGCCAGCCCTGCATTAGTCGGCAGGGGAGAGCCTCGGTCTGCCTTGTAATCTTGGGGCAGGGGGACAATTGCCCTGGTGCCCCCCCTCTTGGATCCGCCACTGACACAAACACACACTCTGAATTCCCTCTACACAAACACACACACACTGCACCCCTGTTGGCGGACACGGAGGTGGCCCTGTGGGCGGACTATGGGGTGGGCCGCGGGTGCCCAGACCTTGAGCTGTGCCAGGGGCCCCACAATTTCTGATGGCAGCCCTGAATGGCAGTATACTTAATTTGTTTCACACATGTCTATCCTCACAGGCAGATTGCAGTACCATACCCTGGCACTGCATACTGATATCACTCATGATTTCTACTAATTCTGTTGTTGTGCACAAAGTGATCACCTGTATTAATTTCCTCTGACAGCCAAGTGCTATTTACTTATTGAAACTACCTACAGTTCTATTCTATAGCAGTTTGATTCCTCTCTCTACTTCAATCAATAGAATTGTGTTTTTGATGTCATTTCATATCTCTTATGAAAAACAAAAAATGTGCAGTACTCATGGCATCTCATGTTACACCTTCAGCTTTTCATTGTCGTACATAATATTGAGCATTGTCAACACAAGCTAAAGCTTGTTTGTTACTCTATGCACAACAAAAATAAAGACATTTTAAAAAGTGCTACAATTTAAGAGCCATTCTGCTGGTTTCCACGGTAATTGGACCTCATTTAGCATTTTTACTACGGAATATCCCCTGTTTTTACCTTGATAAAACCCTCCCTTGATTTAATAAGCTTTCTAAATGATTTAATAGTGTTATAAAAAATCCCAAATGATTTACGTACAAAAATTCCCATAGACTTTAATGGGGACTTATCTATAGAAATTCTTATTAAAGTCTCTGGGAATTTTTGTAGCTAAATCATTTGGGATTTTTTCAAACACTATTAAATCATTTAGAAAGCTTATTAAATCAAGGCCTTTCTGTTTTACAGAATAAAATATCCCTGTAAATCATGGACATTCTTATAATGTTATACCTAGACAGACCCCGATATTGTATACAGACAAATGGGCACCTCTGCATTCAGTCTCCGGAGTTCCGTGTTTTTGTTCAGGAGTTGGAGTTTTTCTTCATCAGACACAGTAACCGACATGCTCTCTGTGATAACTGTTCTATTGTCCTCGGAGTCTAACCTGTCATTGGGTTCATCCGTGACTGGTGCTGGACACTGGACCTGGCTGTTGGGAATCAATAAGGACATAATCAGATAAATGTTACTTTCGAAAGGGAAATCACATACTATTGCCCGTATTGATTTTATAAGACCATCTACCAACTGCCTGGGTTAAATATTGTTGGATAAGCGTTAAAGATTATTTAATATTTTTGGATACATTTTTAAAATGATTTATTAAACTTATTAAAATATAAACAATTATGTCATACATGAAAAAATATATAAGTATATAAAAAATATCCAAATATTACAAATTTAAAATACTTTGCGTCATATTAAATCATTTTAAATGTTTAACCAAAAATATAAAATTATTCAGAAAATGTATTCCACAATATTAAATCAGGTCAATATGTGATATACCCTTGCAGAACTCTGCAAGAACCATCATTTAAATGCATGTTACCCCAATATTACTTAGGGCCCCAAACAGAAATACTTTTGCTACCGCCATATGGTTGTTAAGAACCCTACTATGCATTGTTTTGAACCACCTATAGGTTCTATTCATCCATTCCCCTCCATCCCTCTCATAGTTACTCACTGTTCCAAGTTGTGCGGGGAGACGTCATCTGCTGTCCAATCTGTGGCAAAATCTGCCACCCCATCCTCCATCAATGAATATGAGCCAGAGTAAGGGAGTAAGGATGTTGTATTCATTCTGACTCTGGAGACAAAACGTAGAACCCAAAATCCTAAGTTTAAGCCGGTACATTCACTTTAGGTGCAAACTTGTGATATTAATAGTTCTTGAATACAAAGTATATGAAACACACGGTGGTTGAGCTGATCACGCAGGGAGCTTTAGATACCTATCGTTTTTCCCTATCTGATTTCTAGAATCACAAGCAGACAAAAACATTTCTGGTGTTACTACCCCCAGCATTTGAATTCCAGTCTTCTCGGCTGCCCTGATATCTTTAACTGGTGTATCTCCCCCATTTACAGCGTCTTACTCTTCACATTTGCTATAATACCTTGCTTATTTTTGTTCCTCTGTATTGCTTTGCTATGTAGAGTGCCACTGCCTCCCATGTTCACCGACTTTTCATTTTTCTCATACTACTTTTACCATGTCTCTCTCGCTGTCTATGCTACCTGCATTCTAACTTATGTGATCCTTGGGCTCACTCGTATTACTTGTCTTTGTCTCTTGCTGCAGTTTAGAATATCTCTCTAGAACCTCTAACGTTCGTAACTATCATTCCACCACACTTTCTTTCACTGTTCTATCTCTCTGCAGTACTTAACCCTTTTCTGGCTGTCTACCCCAACTCTGTATTTCTAAAACAGAGTACTATGCTAAGGTACTCTATACTGCACATACCTCAGCTGTCCTCTCTCTGTTCTTCAGTCACTGTCACATGCTGTCTTTTTTTCTGGCAATAGCAGGAAGTGTTGTGTGGAAATCTGTGACACCAAAACACAGTCAGCTGTTTCGTCACTTGGGAAATTACCTTTCAAGCACTGAACACAGAGGCTGCAAAATGTCAGTAACAGCACACATAACAGGCTACTTGTCTGTCATTTGTTCCTAAAACCATCTGGCTACTGAATGTCACATCTGCAAATCCTGCACTCATAAGCGGTCACATCAGACTTGATTAGATTATTAAGGCTGAGAAACAGACTTCATATAGAGACGTCCACTGGCTCTGTACTAACAAGCATTGCAAGGGACAATGCTGCAGTTTAAAAGGACTTCAACCTTTATTGAAGGTTAGTTCTGCTTCCTCTTCATATATCAGCTGAATCTTAAAACCTTCAGAATGCAGCACAATGTACAGAGCACAGAAATGACGGTATGACAAAAAACTAGAAATCTAAATGTCAGGAAGAAAATATATCAAGAGAATCATAGTTAGTCTCTTAAGAAGTATATATAAATGTAGAAGTATGTGTGTATATGTATATATGTGTGTGTGTGTGTGTGTGTATATATATATATATATATATATATATATATACACACACACACACTTATATACACACATAAAGACGACGGACACTGGGAAATTCCGTAATACAAGTAAGAGGAGACTCACCAAACCAGATTGTAAAGTCACAGCTTAGCTCACAGGGTTAGTTTACAGCATCATCAGTAGTGATTGTTGTAAGGGTGTATGGGCGTTACAGGTGCGTAGGTGGCCAGACTTCCATTCTAACAAAAAAAAAAGACAATTGAGTGGTTGCAAATCTGATCAGTCCTGTAATATGTAGTCTTTCTGTATTAAAACCATCTCGTCACAGTACTCGAAATAAAAATACTTTTGTTACACACACAGAAATTGCGACACAGTCCAAGTCAGAAAGAACACAACGCTTATTACTGATTGAATGGAAAGAACATAGCACTCACAGGGTTTTCACATTAGCTGAATCTCAACACAGTGTGAGATTCCCCTGTAACATATCTTTGGTTATAACTGGAATTTTCAGTATATCTGCACTTCTTATAACCTGGACTTGTGACATGCTTCTTCTTAGTAGTCTGTCTAGGGGTAATAGGAGTGTAAGGCCTTAGTGTGACAGGTGTTCTTGCAGGTGCATGATTAATTTTGCTAGACTAGGAGTGCTAATGGATAAGGAAGCATGCTAATTCACTATTATGGTTAGAAATGAATAGGATGACTGGAACAGTCCTTAATTACAGTGAAGAATTCAAACAGACCAATGTATATTGGGTGATACATAGTGTAAGAATGGCCTTTGTTGGGTGTGCTTTGTTTCCCTGTCTGATCTTCTGCCAATATCTATCTTGAGTGTCAATGCAAGACAAGTGAAAATCTACATACCAAAGGAGATCAATACATACTGAGCTCCTAACATATTTAAAGGGACACTATAGTTACCAAAACCACTTTAGCTTAACAAAGCAGTTTTTGTGTATAGATCATGCCTTTGAAGTTGCACTGCTCAATTCTCTGCCATTTAGGAGCTAAATCATTTTTGTTTCTGTTTATGTAGCCCTAGCCAAATCCTCCCCTGGCTGTGACTGATACAGCCTGCATGAAAACAAAATAGTTTCATTTTCAATCAGATGTAATTTACTTTGAAAGTTTTTATTTCCTGTTCCGTAAATTGAACTTTAATTACTTACGGGAAGCTCCTGCAGGATTCATCAAGCTATTAGCAGAGCAGGAGATAAGAAATTCAAAAACAAACAGTAAGTATAAACATTACATAACTCAACAGGAAGTGCTTAGGAAGGCTGTGTAAGTCATATGCAAGAAGGTGTGACTAGGGCTGCATAAACAAAGTGATTTAACTCCTAAATGGCAAAGGATTGAGCAATGAGACTGCAGGGGCATGTTCTATACACCAAAACTGCTTCATTAAGCTAAAGTTGGTTTGGTGTTTACAGTGTCATTAGCTGAATCTCAACTCAGTGTGAGTTCCCCAGTAGCATACTTTTGTAACTTGAATTTTCAGTACATCTGCACTTCTCAGAACCTGGACATGTGCAATGCTTCTCATTAGTTTGACTAGGGGTAATAGGGATGTAATGTCTCAATGTGACAGGTGTACTTGGCATTGAACCATAAGTGTTTAAATTATTAGCTCCCCTCACCCACATTCAGAGTAAAAAATTACACTAAACCTGTCTGTTATCCAATCAAACTGGCAGCCACTAGTGGCATAGTTTTGGACAAATCTAAACATTGCTTTTTTCTGCTTAACTTTGTCCCAAAAAATGGACAGTGTTTATGTACCACATGGCTAAAGCAGAAATTCTCATTTAGCCACATTTTGAAGCAAAAAGCAGTGCATCATCTAGTGGTACCCAGGTAAGTGTGAAATCATTCACAAATAGTATGATCTCTTACAGGGGAAAGAGCACCCACAAATATTGGAATATTTGCATAAATCTGAAGAATTCCATAGCGTGCATCCTGTTCTCTTATTCTAAGTATTCTTGTGTCCTCTAAGAGGTAAATGCCCTACTTCTATAATCCCCATCACTGTCAACCAATTAAACACCAAAGGAAGCTGACCTTCAGGATACATTGGTTCAAAAAATAAAGATAGTGGCTGCAATACATATTACTGAGCAAGACTTGTGAGAAGTGAGGCTTGGCCTCAGAATTATGTGATTGGTTGGTTTTAGGTATAAACCGATAATTGGTTCTGCCGATTATTAGAGCAGATATTCTAATCAGTTTTGGTCTTGTAATATACAGATAACTTGCTCACCTCTACCAGTCTCCGCATACAGTCTTCCGCATACAGAAACTCCAACTTTTAGCCACAACCTCACATCTCCCCTCACATGTGGAGCTCAGCTGAAGGCAAGAAGTTGATACAGTGAATAATCTCCAGTAATGTACTAGGCTGGCTACCTGAGAGAAAGAGGATTGTGATTGCTGTTAAAAAGCACACTTCTATGAGTAGCAACACTGTACATTGTGTATTGGCTGTCTTAGAGTGATAGGAGTGTGATTGCTGTCAGCATAGTCAGTTAAGTCCAGATTTGTGTAGAAATTGTGCTGCTTTTTTAAAATCATCACCGGTTATCAGCAATCAGCCCGAAAAGGCTACACATAATCTATATCGGGATCAGTTCTGGAAACATGATATTGGTTGATTCCTTGTTGGCTTCCAAGCCAACCAATAACAGTTCTATTGCTGAGTATTCAAAGTGTGGATATGCCTTTACAAAGGCCTTTCCTGCCTTGAATGCTTAGTCTGCGCAGAGTGCTCCATGAGCTCACATGGATTTTTATGCTTTGAATTTTTTTACAAATCAGTTTTTTTTTTTTTAAACTGTCTGATTAGATTATTGTGGATTTTTATTTGGCATATTTTGGGCCCAAAGAAAGAAGACTCAGAAATAAAATCGTCACACACCGGTCAAGTTATTGTGCAAAGGCAGATCTTTTAATGACTTATGTTGGAGATGGTGCAAAATCGAGGGTCATGTCTCTATATGTGGCGGAACTGCCCCAAGGTGGAAAGCTTCTGGGAACAGGTCCGGGACATAATTGTTGGGGTTTGTGGGGATAATAATATTAGGCAGCATGCATAATAACAATCAGTGAATGTTTAGTATAACATAAGTATGCAATACAATGGCAATATTAAAACAATCCAACGGCTAACAGCATCAACTGTCACTTAGTAAGATTAATGAGGTATTTCACAGACACAGAAAGCTAAACTTCCAGCGAAAAGCCATAAAACCTTGGCTAACAGTTAGATCAACTGAGTAACCCTTTCAATGCTGGTTAGTCCTCTGAGGCATAGAATATTCTATTCTATTGCTATTTTTAATTAAAATAACATTCAACCAGATCATTAATCAATTCCTGTACCATCCAAAAGAGTCAAATCTACAGATTCTATAAGCCGAATTTTAATTTGCCTAAAAAGATATCTTATCTTATTTCAGAGCAAATCAACACACATGGATAAAAACAGCGGTATGCTAAAATGTGGTAAGATTCCAGTACTATGTAATTATCTGACTCCACCTGCAGAATGGCGTTTTATAACTGCATATTCTTTATTTAATTAAGATTCATCAATTATGGGATCTGATCGCGATTTATCCATGCATGTATCCTGCTATTAATAGATTTTAATTAATTAAGATTAATTAAATAAAACCAGCATAATTACCAGTTATGATGTAGATGCTCTCATCAGATGCTCTTAGGTTATCCCAGGAATTGAAGTGTGGTTACGTGTGTGCAAAGAGATAGTGAAATTAAGTGTTCTGTGTCTCTCTCCTCAGTCTGTTTGTATGAGGGTCTCTCTGTCTCAGGTGTCCTTCCGTGTGTCTCGTCCCGACTCTGAATTTCAATCTGAAAGCCCCCCCAAAAAACTAACCTCTCTCTTCCCTTTGTCCTAACTTTTTAAAGGGAAAGATTCTTTCTACGTCATCAGTTGGTAAAACCAATAGGTTACTGAAGGTGTGGTCAACCTGCAGATCGCAATTTAGATTTTTGGTCCATAGAGGGCACTCTCACCTCACTAAACTTTCCTATCCAGGAAAGAGTTAACTTTTCCTGATGACGATTTTGACGTCATTTGGCTTATCTAAAATGACTGCCATAACTTAAATTTGCTGTCAGTTCAAAGCATGTCTTTGGATTTTCTCCAGACAGCGCGTCGACATTCCTGTTGTAATTTCTAAAATTGACAGTTCTAAACTCAATTTCACCCTTTACTTACAATGGGACCTTATTGCTTTGTTTACATTAAGCATTCCTAAGCTCAGCCTGTTTTGGCTGGTTACAGAAAGTAAGGAAATTTTGTGTCTGTCTTTGTTAGCCTGAATCCAAAATGGAGTCCGCTCTGTTCTGAGTGACTCTGGCAATATACACTTTTAATTTCTATCTTAGCACAAAATGTATTTCGATATAAATATTCTGACAGGTTCTGCAGAGACCAAAAATGTTGGAACTCTGGTCTTGCTTGCTTTACAAACCAATAGACAAGATACCTATGCACTCAAGAACATAATTTAACACTGTTAACGAGCCCTTACCCAATATTAGAGGGGTGAGGGGACTCCGTTTGTGGATGTGGCGGTAGATAAAATCAAAGATAAATACTTAATGGACATGCCTACTGCCAAAGTAATAAACACCATGAAATATTTTCGCAGAGTATAGCAGCCCTGAGAGAAGAGTCAGATGTCCTGATCAAGGAGCTTGCAGAGCTTGGTTTCCGCCTGGTAGGCACCCCACTGGGAGGGTCACCTTTACCATACTCCGTTCCCATCCTACTTCCATCTAAACGTCTTTCTCCTACTTTTCACTTCTTGTTCATTTTTCTTCTTTTGGGTATATAATAACCTAATCTACTGTATTAAAAGGTTGGGGATTGAGATTGACTCTATATTGACTAAATATGTAACATTGTATAGTTCTTTTGTCATTATCAGCGACCAATCTTCTGCAAATAAAATCAATATGAAAAAAAGGAAGAAATAAGATCTTCAATCAAGTGTTAAATATTTTATTACAGAATTTTTTTCTTTGACACCACTCACTGTTATTAGTTTGAGGGGGCTAAATAGGAGCATATTTCTCTAGCATTGTGGCTCGTATGAAAGGAAAAGACGGTACAGTTGTGTTCAGAATCCAGCCTGTGTGCCGTGATAGTAAATATTGCGAATCTTAAACTGACTTCCAAATGTAAATTAATTCATTTACACTGATCAGCCACAACATTAAAACCACTGAAAGGTGAAGTGAATAACATTGATTACATTGTTACAATGCCATCTGTCAAGCAGAGGTGTAACTAGAAACCACAACTTCCCCCACTCCCCAGCCCCTCCATTTGTCATACTCATGACCCCCAGCGCCTCCATGTGTCTCATTCATGCCCCACAGGGTGAGTGTGGCATGGTTGGGGGGAAGAGTATGATAGAATTGGAGAGATTAATGTGATAGGTGTGAGTGTGGCAGGGTGAAAGGGGCCAAGTGTGATGGAGAATGAGTGTGTCAGTATTGGTGGGGGTGAGTGTGACTGCTAGAGAAGGGGAGTGTGAATATTTCAGAGTGATGGGAGGTGAGAATGGCATGGGTGAATTATAGAATTGGGTGAGTTATTGTGAGTGTAGCAGAGTAAAGGGGGGTGACAGTGTGTGTGGTGGGGTGGCAGTTACACAGACACACAGGTGCATACACACATGCAGATAAACAAACAAACACACACTGACATACATGCAGATACACACCATATAACACATACAGATACATACAATGACAAACTGGCTGACACACTGATACACATGCAAAATACAGACACACAAACTAACACACAGATACACAGACACGTACTCACACAAATACACATGCAGATATACATACACGCAAAATGACAAAAATTCAGATACAAAGAATGACACTCCTACAGCTACAGTGACACACACACAGACACACACTGACACACATGCAGATTTACAGACACACATACAGACAGATACACAGACACCTAATGACAAACATTCAGATACATAGAATGGCTCTCATACAGATACAAACAGTGAAACACATACAGATGCATAGGGCACACACTGACAAACAGATACGCAGACATACAGATACACATACAGACACAGACACACATACATGCCTACAGACACACATACATACAGACACACATGCACAAACACACACACACAGACACACACATATATACAGAGACACACACATACATACAGACACAAAAAATGGTGTCAGAGCACACAATGCATCGCAGTTTGTTGCATAAGGGGCTGCGTAGAGTGCCTATGATGACTCCTGTCCACTGCCAAAAGCACCTTCAATGGGGACATGAGCATCCATGGACCATGGACCATGGAGCAATAGAGTAAGGTTACTTGGTCTGATGAATTATGGTTTCTTTTAGATCCGTTAGATGGCCGGGTGCATGTGCATTGTTTACCTGGAGAACAGATGGCAACAGCAGGGCTGGCTTTAACGCAGGGAAAATGAGCAGCTACCCCGGGCCCAGTTACTTTTGGGGGGGGCAAAAACAGCTGCCCCGTGTGTCCCGCTGCCCTTAACTATTTAATTTTTTTGCCGGGGGCCCACACACTAAGGAGACCCACCAGGTGGCCCATACACTAAAGGCTGCCCAGTGTGCATTTGCAAGCAGGGGCCCGGTCGTGTGCTGTGGCCCTTTAACCGTGCAACCAAGCCCCTTACTTTTCAGTAGCCTGGGAAGAAATGACTGCCATAAGTCACTTCCTCCCACAAAGAACAGAGAGCCACGTGGGAGAGACAGAGAGGAGGGGGGCTGTGCCGAGAGAGCCAGTCCCTAACTTTCAACAGCTTGTCTGTCAATATATCTGTCAGTTTATGTGTCTGTGTGTGTCAGTATGCCTGTCAGTGGATGTGTCTGTGTGTGTCAGGATGTCTGTCAGCGTATGTGTCTGTATGTCTGTCGCTTGTGTGTGTCAGTATGTCTGTGTGTGTGTCAGTAAGTCTGTCAGTATAAATGTGTGTCAGTATGTCTGCCAGTGTATGTGTTTGTCAGTATGTCTGAGTGTGTCAACATGTCTGTCAGTGAATATACGTGTGTCAGCATGTTTGTCTGTGTCTGCATGTGTCAGTATATATGTCAGAGTATATGTCTGTGTAAGTATGTCTTGCACCTTTCTAATTTCGATAAAATGCTTTATACTATAATACACAAAACAGTGCAGCAATAAAAAAGTGCTAATGTAGTGCAACAAATTACACACTATGGGGTCACTCCGAAAAACACAGAAAAACATACAGTGAATAATAATCATATAGACGACCCTGGGCAGCAGCATGCACTATGGGAAGAAGGCAGGTTGCTGGAGGAAGTTTTATGCTCTGGACAATATTTTGCTGGGAAACCTTGAATTCTGGCATTCATGTGGATGCTATTTTGACACCTATTATCCATCTTGAGATTGTTGCAGACCATGTACACCCTTTAATGGCAATGGTATCCCCTGATGGCAGTAGCCTCTTTCAGCAGGGTAATGCACACCTAACACCAGTGGCGTACACACGACCCATGGGGCCCCGGTGCGAAAATTGATCCGCGGGCCCCCCACCCGCGCGGGCCGGGACTGCAACACAGTGAGAAGATGCTGGACGTCCATAGGAAAGCATAGAGTAATGCTTTCATATGGGCGGTTTGAAGGCGCGTGCGTGGATCGGGGCGGAAGGATCCCCAGCGCCAAGGGAGTCCGGCGCTGGAGAAAGATAAGTGCTTAAGGGGTTTTAAACATACGCACACACACTCTCACGAACAGACGCATACACACTAGCTAACAGAGACACACATTTACTGACAGAGACTCAGTTACAGACATACATACTGTAACGGCACCCGGGCATAAAAGGGGTTAAAAGCCATTTAGAGGATATTCCCTTCCAGATATACAGGCAGCTACTCCTGAACTGGAAACAAACGAATGCTTCAAACTCCCGAACTGGAACCATACAAATACTGCAAACAGGTGAACAGAAAAACCATACGAACAGTTTACACTCCAGGCAATCGGTCTGAAGCAGCAAACAGTAAATCCCCTCAAGAACGAGACAAGGCTCCGTGTTAAGGGTCAAGCAGTGATCTGTTTTTTTTTTTTTTTATATATTTAATCTTTATTGAAAAAGTTTTTCTTATTTTTTCCTTTTTCTTTTGTTATATTTCCTTTTTTTTTTCTTTTTAAAGAAAAAGGTGTTCACACACATTATTACAAAAAAAAAAACAATTAGACATTAAACATTAGACATTAAACATTAAAAGGAAAATAACATGATGTATGTGTAAGAACATTACAAATCGATCACTTTCAATACAAAAAGGGAGGGAGATTTTCAATATATACAATAATGCCTAAGAGACTTTTTTCTTTTTTTCTTTCCTTCCCTCTCTCCCTTCCCTTCTCCTTTTGTCTATCAAGTCCCAACCCTATGTATTAATACTTTTAATGAAATTTCCTACCTACCTATATTAATTCAGAAAAAAAACCAAAAAAAACAGACTGCCCTTTGCTGAGAGTTAGTCGCATATTACTCCTAGGAACCTAAAAACAGAACATTTAACAATCATTCTTTCTACCAATCAGGCTCCGTAAAAATATGGCTTATTTAGATATTTATGCACAGGTTCCACTACCCTTTCTACAATTCCCGAACGTATAAACCTTAATGTATGTTAAGTCTCATTTCTTCTTCCTAATTTTACAATCCATTTCTGCCATTGTTCAATTCGTGGATTGTAATAGTTGTCTTGTCTCAGTATCCCTATTTCCATTTTACAATTATTCAAGACCTGATGTTTTATCGTCTCCCAAGACAGAGAATCTGGAGTTTTCCAAAATCTTGCAAGAGTGGCTTTAGTTTCTACAAGGATGTGGATAATTATTTCTTTTTTGTCCTTTGGAATTGTGGGCCATCCAATATGTAATATCATAGAACTACAAGTAAAATCAAGATCCACCTCTATTTCCTCCCTACAGAATTTCGCTACCTTTTGCCATAATTGAGATATAATCGGACATGACCACCATATATGAACATAATCTGCTCAACGCCAACAATGATATTGGCTTCCTGGATATATTTTTTCTAATTTATCTGGAACATAGTGCCATCTATTGATAACCTTATAGTGACTTTCCGATAGATTTAAACAATGTGAAGCTTTCATTACTGCATTATTGGCCTTAAGCCTTTCATTTCTCATAATACTGATTTGTAAGTCTTTTTCCCAGGCTTTTAAAGCTGGAAATTCAGGGGATGACTTATATTTTCTACAGATTTTGGAACATTTAGAGACTAAATTTTTACTATATTCGATATTTAATAAATTTATAAAAATTTGTAATTCCTCAGAAATCTCCACGATTCTGTGTCTCATTAAAAAATGTTTTATCCTTAAGTACGTAAAACTTTCTCTATAAGAAAGGGAGAAGGCTTGTTTGATCTCTTCAAAAGGTCTAATCTGTTGTTGTTGGAATAACTGATTTATTCTATTAATGCCTTTGTCTAACCATGGTTCAAGATTGAGATCCTCAATGTTAATAGACAATACGTATATGGGTAGATCAATGATGATTTTATCTGTGATTTTAAATCTTTTTTTCCAGATTCTCCATTGGGCCAATAAATTATCTAGAATGAGACCCATATCATCTCTCTCACCCTTGTGTATATTCCAAAATAGAGCCATTAAATCCGGAACTTCCACTCTTTTAGCCTCAATCTTTGCCCATGATTCCCCCCTAGAGCTCTCTTTCATAGAAGATATAATATGTGCCAATGAGCAAGATTCATATATATCTGTAATGTTGGGAACTCCCATCCCTCCTAATTTAGACTTTAGGTTCAAATTTTTTTTGCTAACCCTAGGTTTTTTCCCCAACCATATATATTTGTCTAAGGCTGATTGAATCATCATGAGCCATGGTTTAGGCATTTTCAGTGGTAACATAATACATAGCTCCATTTGGGGATCAAGTAAGCCTTTACAACATTGATTCTGCCTATCCATGATATCTCTGCTGTTCTCATATCTTTCAGTTGTTTATTAATTTGCATCATTAAAGGCATAACATTATATTCTAGAATCCTGGCAGGATTACTAGAAATCTTTATACCCAAATGAACAATAAATTTTTTTACCCGCTCAAAACTATATTTCGCTCTAATATGTAATTTCTCCTCCTTATTTATATTTTTAGCGAGAATATTTGTCTTGTCTACATTTAACTTAAAATTGGAATACTGCCCAAATTCATGAACCACCCTAAGCAGTTCATCTGTTGATGTTATAGGGTCTGATATTGTGATTAAAACATCGTCTGCATGCTTCCCCGATATTCAAGCCAAATGGGGAATCCCAGAAAAGGATATCTTCCCCTACTTACAGCTAAAACACACTATTACAGCCCACGTTCAGACTGCATCACCCACTATACCTGCCACTAAGATTGCAGCCAGATTAATACCTCACAGATGCTGGACTGCCCCAATGAAACCCAAAGCCCTCTCACTTTGCTATAAGGCATTACTAGAATTAGCCCCACAGAAACCACTGACATGCAAACAACATTGGGAATCAGAGAGGGGAACCGCATTAACAGAGGAGGAGTGGCTTATTGCCCTAAATGGGATTAAAAAATGGACCAAGTGCTATTCACATATTGAAGCGCACCGCAAATTGCTTTATAGGTGGTATATGACCCCCGATAGATTACACAAAATATACCCAGATGTCTCACCCAAATGTTGGAGATGCGAGGTAGAGGAAGGGACTCTGCCACACGTATGGTGGAATTGTGGGGGATACAACCGCTTTGGGGGGATGTTCAGACTCTACTAAAAGAACTCGCAATTCCCAACTTCCCCATGGACATCACGTCCTGCTTGCTATTGCGATTCCCCGAAAACACACACCAGATCCACATCCAACTAGTAGGAATAATCCTCATGGCTGCCAGACACCTAATTGCCTTAAATTGGAAATCACACAGGTGCCCGAATAAACAACAACTAATAGACAAAGTCCAACAATTCTATATATATGAGAAAATGTCCACTGAGACCGCTAAGGCCACAGATAGACTTAGAGATGTATGGGAAGTTTGGAATAAGTGGTACAGGGGAGGGAAGGGGAACTAAAGAAGGATTGGTGCACGATAGGGACTTTCATACCCTGACATGAAACGACATGGGTAACAGCGTTCAATAGGAATTTCCGTGGTTGTCGGAAACTTTGTTTGTGTAAATACATTTGTTGAGTTAATATTGCATGAGACCACATATCATACTGAAGGAAGAATAGACCACCAAGTGAAATGAGAGTGAAATGTTAACGTGTGCATTTAAACAGATGCAAACAGTGTGTTACTTTACGTTACTTTACTAACTACTGTTAAAACCAAACCTCTTGTCTTTTGCATACTCAGTTATGTTTGTTATGTGAATCAACTATGTACTGGATTCATAACCTTGAAAACCTTCAATAAAAACTAAATATAAAACATCGTCTGCATAAAGTAACGTTTTATAATCCTCTTGGCCTATTGTAATTCCCTTAATTTTATCATTATGTCTAATGTCACAAATCAGGGGTTCTATATATAGCAAGTATAGCAATGGGGACAAGGGACAACCCTGTCTTGTCCCGTTCCTTATATTAAACCACTCAGAGATTATGCCCCTCCCAATTGTTCTAGCCATTGGGGAACTATACAAGGCCATAATAGCGCTCAGAATCCAGCCTTCAAAGCCAAAAGCTTTTAGGGCCTCCCTAAGGAAGTCCCATCTGACCCTGTCACAGGCCTTCTCCGCGTCCAATGACAGGGCCAGCAATGGAGTACCCGATTCATGAGCGTAATCCAGAATATCATTCATTGTTCTTATACTATTATTTGATTGTCTGTCCTTCATAAAACCCACCTGATCCCCATGAATTATGGACGGGAGGACTCTTTGTAATCTATTTGCCAAAATACTTGCATAAATTTTTATATCAGAATTTAATAAAGATATGGGGCGATAATTCCCTACAAATTCCTTGGGTTTATCTGCCTTTTGTATGGGAATTATATTGGTGTATAATAATTCATTGGGTATATCTTTTCCTCTAACTATGTTGTTAAAAAGATCTTTAAGGTGTATTACTAGAATGTCCTGGAATTGCTGATAAAATATATTTGGATAACCATCCGGCCCCGGTGTTTTTTTTTTTTTTTTTAAGGACTTAATTGCACTTATTATTTCAGTTTCTGAGAAGGGGTCATTAATAGAATTCATTTGTTCCCTTGATAATTTTTTTAAACTTTTATTTTGAAAATATATTTCTGGATTATAAGAATAACTGGGTAAATTATACAATTTTTGATAAAAGGAATTAAATGCTTTACCTATATTTTCAGGTGTTAATTGAGTCCCATCCTCTGTAATAATTTTTTTTATTAACTTATTCAATTTCTCACCTTTGACTTTGTTTGTGAGCAATTTGATTGCTCTATTTCCTCTATAATACCATTTTATTCTTAAGTATTCCATTTTTTTTGAAGTTTGTAGAAGTAAGATTTTATTGATTTTATTTTTTATTATTGCTATTTTCTCACTTATCTCTATATTTGGATTACTTTTATTGGAATTTGTTAATTTATAAAGAGATACATATAATTCTGTTAGAGAAGCTTTTTTATGTTTTTTCTTAATTGAACCTAATTTAATAAAGTATCCCCTGGTGTCTGGTGTACCTTTATTTTTATTCTCTTCAAAAAAACGGTTTGTTAAATCTTTTATTGTATTTATATCTTGATGCTCCCTCAGGAGTAATTCATTAAGTCTCCAATTATTCCTGATTTTAATATCTGGTGAAATAGTAAGATCAAGTATTAATGGGTTATGATCTGACCAGGTTACTTCTTGAATCAGAACCTTTTTAACCCTATGTGAAACCTCAGAGGAACCTAAAAATAAGTCTAATCTAGAATAAGTACAGTGTGCTTTAGAAAAACAAGTAAAGTCTTTTTCTAGTGGATGGTTAATCCTCCATAAATCTAATAATCCATACTCATTTATCAGAGTTGAAAATTGAATTGATGATTTATTTCCCCTTTTATCTTGGATGACCCCTGTTAGTGAATTCCTATCCAACGTTCCGTCCAAGATACAGTTAAAATCTCCTCCCAAGATAATCTTGCCCTTTCTAATTTTTTCTAGTTTACACAAAATCATTTGTATAAACTGCACAGAATTAGTATTAGGAGCATAGATATTTACAATAGTAAATTCTTCATTTTGTATTTTACATATAGCTAAAATAAACCTTCCATTTTTGTCTATATCCTGATATATGATTTGAATATCTAGAGCGTCTGTTACTAAAAGAGCTACTCCACATTTCTTTTTATCCTCCAATGAAGAGCAGAGTTGAGTTTTAAAGTTTTTGGGGATGAAGCGTTTTGTATCTCGTCTTAACCAGTGAGTTTCTTGTAATAATATAACTTTTGCACCTTCCTTTTTAATATATTGAAACACCGTGGTTCTTTTAATTGGGTTATTTAGTCCCTGTACATTTATTGTCATAAACTTAACCATAAACTATCCATCTGTAACTCGTGACTATAACCCTCAGCAAAAAAGCATAAACATAAAAAAAAAAGAAAAACACATACCACATTTACATTCATGTAGTTCAAACATGAGGCATTCCATATCCACACAATTAATACAAAATTCCATCTCCACTCCCACTTAGTGGAAGACAGAAGATGCATCCCAAAACCCTGGGTTTGCATCCAAAACTCCAAAAACAGATATGGAGTTAAATTGGGGGAGCGTGAGGGAAACCCTCCTCTAGAGTGTCGCAGGGAGTCTATATAATCCTTATAACAAAGAGAAAAGAGGGAGAAGGAAAAAAACAAAAAACTCATTTATGTATACATTATCCTATTCCCCACTAGCAAAGACATTTTACAATGTGATTATTTCAATTTCTTATATACCAACTTTATATTAGTGAGGTCAATCTATATATTCTATAACTTTTACAGATGAATACCGTATCGTACAAACCATTATAATCATTTTAACTATTGCAATTGCACCATAAAACTAAAAAAAACTAAAAACTAAATAAAAAATAAAAAAATTAAAAAAAACAACTATTTACAATGTGGTTATTTCCAAATTCTTATATACCAACTTTGTATTAATATAGTGAATCTTTATAGTCTATAGCTTTTTCAAAGCAGTATCTTACGGACCTTATAGTCAATTTAACTATTAAAATTACATCCAGAAGGAGAAAAAAAAAAAAAGAAAAGAACACATTTGTAGATGCCTTAACCTATTCCCCACTAACAGAGACACTTTGCAGTGTAATTAATTCAGTTTCTTGTATACCAACTTTATATAAGTGAGATCAATCTTTATATTCTATAAGCTTTCCAAACCAATATCATATCGTGAGGACCGTGTTAATCATTTTGGCTATTAAAATTGCACCAAGGAGAGAAAAAAACCCAAAAAAACACATTTATAGATACCTTAAGCTATTCCCCGTTAACAGAGACACTTTGCAGTGTAATTAATTAAATTTCTTGTATACCAACTTTATATAAGTGAGATCAATCTTTATATTCTATAAACTTTCCAAACCAATATCATATCGTGCAGACCATGTTAATCATTTTGGCTGTTAAAATTGCACCAAAGAGTGGAAGGATCTTTATATTTGAGTATTCTTCTTTTTTACTACCTT
Organism: Pelobates cultripes; assembly: GCA_933207985.1. Lineage (NCBI taxonomy): Eukaryota > Metazoa > Chordata > Amphibia > Anura > Pelobatidae > Pelobates > Pelobates cultripes. The sequence goes on from OW240920.1 coordinate 88,945,289, forward strand.
GCTTTGAAGCCTTTCTTAGTTCTTCTCTAAATAAGTAGGAATTACAGCAGACCATAATGTCCCTGGGAACTTCCGTTGAAAGATTTTTTGGTTTTGGAATTCTGTGACATCTCTCTAAGAATTTATGATTCTCGTCCTTCTGAATACCTAATTCCATAAAATATGATTCCAGAAAAACTTTAATTTTTTCTTGTGTAATACTTTCTGGGATGTTCCTTAATCTCAGATTATTTTGTCTTGATCTGTCTTCGAGATTATTTATCTTTGATTCTAGCTCTTGAATTTTCTGGTTTAATTCTCCCTGTTGCTGTTGTTGGTTTTTGATTATTATATCAGTTAAATCCATTTTTCTTTCAACTTGATTAATCCTCAGGCCTATCTCTTTAATTTCCTTTTTTAAGTTCGCATTATTGTTAAGAATTTCTTGCTTTATTGCTAAAAGTTGCTGATCTAAACAACTTTTTAGAAATTCTGGCGAGACCATCGAGTTTTCTATTTGTGGTGTTTCTAATTGAGCTGTTTTTTTCTCTCCTGTTATCAGGTTAATTTCTTTTACGAAACTCTCCACCAATGATTTATCCATTTGGGGAGTAAAAAAATTAGAGAGTATTTTTTCAGTCTTAGTCTCTTTTCTTTCCAACCTCTCCTTATGCTCTTTATCTTTATCTTTGTTAAGGGTCGATTTATTTTCTTGGTTTCTTCTAGTTGACATAATTTTGTTGAAATGTGCCACCAAATTTTCTTCTTAATTCTTCTCTATAGCCTTCAAACTCTATCAGCTCATTTCCTTGAATGGGCTAGTCGACTGATCTAAACGTGCTTCTACAACTTTAAGAACCTGTAATTTATATATCACGTCCCACCTTTAATTAATTAGATTTACTTTCATCTCTCTTTCAACTCTCGCTTTTTGACGATATCTTTATGGATATTCTCTTTATAAGGGTGTCTAGTCATAGGTGGAAGTGTAGTGATTTAAAACACATTCTGTTGTATTATCCAACTATGGTAGTTAACACACTTCTTTTAGACCACTTTCCATTACATTACTTTAGTGACCCGTGTTTGGTAAAGCTGGAGGGCCCAAGAGAGAAAAATTCAAAATATTTTAGGCAATTATATAGTGTGAAGGATATCAGAAGTAGGTAATTCTCACCAATCTAGCCTGCATTATAAATGCCAGCCTTCCTTAGGATACTGTCGTCCACCATATATTTGTCAAATATGGAGTATCAAGTATCCACTGCAATCACTTATTTTGCCTTTTCTCCCATAACAGAAGTAATGATGGAGCGTTTTCCTTCCTCTCATGAATTAAAAAGCACTCGGGTCAAGGATTATGATCGGGCTGCTTCTTTGTATCGTCTTCTCCAGCAGCTCTAGCATACCGCTAAGAGCTCCGGCGTCTATCTCCCACGACACTCTCGGCGGGCTTCACTCGCTCCACCCCCTTCCATAGCGTTCACGCATGCACGCGGCCTACGTCATCCCCGAGCCCACAATATGAGTAGTTATTCTTAAAATTTCACAAAAATCCCAAGCAGTGATCTGGTTTAATGAGGGCTACCTACCCGGTATTTATGCAGGTCTGCCACTTGGTGGACACTCCCCTAGAGGACCAGATGGAAGACTTTGACCAAAAGGATACAGTAGCCAATCACATACATACACAGTAGCCAATCACATACATACACCGACATCACAATCCCTGCTCTCTATCCTAGAGATAATTGGGAAGTAATCCAATTATCTCCAAGTACAGAGGCAAACTCCATTAAGCACATGGCAGTAAAAAGACAGTAAAAGACATAAAAATACATAATATAAAAACTACTGAATGAAATATGCATGTTCAACCTATCCCCAGATAGCTTAGATCTGAGCGCACATTATTACCGAATGGCGCTCAGATCACATACGTACAGTTCAATCGCCATGGAGCCAAAGTCTTTCCCATAGTCTTTCATTACACGAATAGGCTCCATGGCATGGCTATCTAAAGCTAAACACCGCTGGCCGATCGGGACTTTAAAATGGCCGCCGCCACATGTGAGCTACACGAACAGCGACCTCCCAGCATTCACCAATTAAGCTGTGGTTAACCGCAGCTTCTGGGACGTCAGTTGATGGCACACTCTAGTTCACAGGTGGTCGATCGTTCGGTAATTTGTTCGGTAGATTCAATCTCCCGAACACCCAGGCAGAAAGGCATGAACAAGCCTTACTGCAGGGGCAAATCAAGCGTTTTAACATGGGTCCATAGCCTAAAGGGAGCAGGCGAGCAACCAGGCTTCTCCAATGCCCAGTGGCGAGGTCGGTTTCACTCACACACTCACTGACAGACAGACACACATAAACACTCACTTACAAAACATACACTCTCACTGACAAACACACACTCATTAACAGACACCATACAGACTTACTAACAGACACACACAAACTAACACTCAGTAACACACACACACTCACTGACACACAAACTAAAACACACACTGACATTCACTAGCAGACACACTCAATAGCAGACACACACTCAATAACAGACACACACAAACTAACACACACAGTAACACACACAAAAACTAACACACTCACACACACTCACTAGCAGACACACACAGTAACACACACACTGACACACAAAAACTAACACTAACACACACACACAGTCTAACACTAACAAACACACACTCTAACACTAACACACACACATGTTTCTTTAAAATTTAATCCCCCAGCCTCCTTATCTTTGGGAGAGCTATCGGGATTCCCTGTGGTCCAGTGGTGCTGCTGGGCGGCCGGTTACTGGGCTGGCTGGAGCACGCGCGAGGGAGCACTCTCCCCTGAGCGCTCTCTGCCCAGCTCCCTCGCGCGCCGCGTACTGATGTCAAAGCCACAATGACGTCATATGCGGTGCGAGAGGGAGATGGGCAGAGAGTGCTCAGGGGAGAGTGCTCCCTTGCGTGCCCGCCAGCCATCCCACCCAGTGGTACCAGGGCCAGCCTCGGGGGGCCCTGAGGTGGCCAACTCCTGGGCCACCCAGGAGAAGAGGCTGGCCACACTGGCGTAAATACTGGTCGCAGGGCCGCGGTACCTCTGTATGTATTCCAGTGCCTAAGACACTACAAAAAGTGTTAAGGAATGGTTTGAGGAACATGTCAAAGCGTTCAAGGTGTTGTCTTGGCCTCCAAATTCCCAGATCTCAATCTAGTTGAGTTTTTGTGGGATATGCTGGAACAACATATCTGACCCACGAGGTCCTATCTTGCAACTTGCACTTAAAAGATCTGCTGCGAATGTCTTGGTGCCAGAAACCAAGGGACATGCTTTGAGTCCATGCCTCAATGCATCAGAGTTGTTTTGGCAGCATGAGGGTGGAAACAAGTTGAGAAAGAATGAGGTTAAAATGGCCTATGACTTCAACTATTTGCCTTAAGTGGTTTGTGTTCATCACATTTTGATTCTGAGTCTGTGCTTTCAGGTTGCATGCAGTACCAGCTTTGGCAATTGGGACTGTATCCATACCAATGATTATAAATTACAAGCTTTACCAACTCTGGCCATACATAAATTATCTTGTCAGCGCTTAGGCAAACTGTGTGGTTGTGTTTAGGTGATATGCATTGCCCATCAGCTCCCTGAGTTTTGTGCCTAATCATGAATTTAAAGAAATGCTGTAGAGTTAGGAACACAAATATGTTTTCCTGACACCATAGTGTGAAAAACACTAAGTATCCCCCCTGAGCCCCTGAATATAGTAAAATCTTACCTTTATTCAAGTCTCCTGTTGCTGGCTCTGCCCCTGATCTGCTGATTGGCTAGCATCATCAGAAGTGAAGATCTGAGCCAATCACAATGCTTTTCCATTAGAAAGCATTGGTTTGGTTAGGCTGAGTGTGTCAAGGAGGCAGATCAGGGCCAGAGCCAGCACAAGCCAAACACAGCCCTGGCCAATCAGCATCTCCTTATAGAGATGCATTGAATTCCCAGATTTTACTATTAACATGACGTAAAGTCATGATTTTATTAATGACACAGAGGCTCCTGTTATGCTTTCTCTTTCCTTTAATATCCATCAGCAGCGAAGAGAGATGTACCGTATATACTCGAGTATAAGATAAGTTTTTCAGCACATTTTTTGTGCTGAAAAACCCCCACTCGTCTTATACTCGAGTCACTGTATGAATTTTGCCAACTTACATTGCCATAATACAGACCAGGACCGCCGGGCTCATTACAAGCCCTGCGGTCCTGTTGGGGGCTGGCAGAGAGCTGTAACTTACCTTTCCTGCAGCTCCTGTCAGCTCCCTTCTCCTCCGTTCCGGTCAGCTCCCCTGTAAGTCTCGCGAGAGCCACGGGTCACACACTGCATTCATTATATACACACCCACTGTAAATAAATATTCAATTAATATAATTTTTTTGGGATATAATTTTATTTAGAAATTTACCAGTAGCTGCTGCATTTCCCACCCTTGTCTTATACTCGAGTCAATAAGTTTTCCCAGTTTTGTGGGGTAAAGTTAGGGGTCTCGACTTATATTCGGGTCAACTTATACTCAAGTATATACGGTATACAAAAGAGAAAATGAATAAACATAACATTGCATGGTAACTGTGCAACCAATCAGCATCCAGTCTGTGGTATATCAGGGGTTGCACTCCTCAACTCTTCATCTTTCTGTAGCTACCCGAAGACCAGCAGAAACTGTAAAAGCAGAACAGAACTGAACCAAGAAAAATGAATAGACAACATGTGTCCTTCTTCTGTGGGATAACAAAAACTTTAACCACATCTCAAGACTTCATGGTGATGGCAGAAGCATTCAAGCTAAAAAAGATGAGAACAATGGTAATATCGAGTTGTGATTTGACTTCTGTGAATGTGTGCAACAGTATAATATATACACTCAGAAATATATTTAAAATCCTTCGAATATGCACAACAAGTCATCCTCATTGGTACTTACCATGAAAGGCTATAAATGCTTGACAGCAAAAAATTTTTCCAAAATCCCAATCCAAAGGGAAGGGTGGGTGGGAATAATACTAGCCTCCGTGTCATTAATATAATCATGACTTTACGTCATGTTAGTATTAAAATCTGGGAATTTTATTAAAGACACGGAGGCTCCTATTATGCTATTTTAATCTCTTCCCGACCGTGGACGTACTAGGTACGTCAGACAAAAATGGTCCTTAAGGACCGCGGACGTATCTAGTACGTCTGCGGCATTCCTTAATACTTAACCGATCGCCGCCGTTCCCCCACTGGCGATCAGTGTTGCTCCCAGTCTGGGGTGACTGCCTGACAGTCCAGACAGTTCAGCAAATTAGTCGTACAGGCATCTGCCTGCAGGGGGACTGCCTGGGTTGTCAAGCAGTCTCCCTGCTTCTCTAAAATAAAAATAAAAATATTATTATAAAATATAAATAATAAGTAAATAAAAATCAGTAAAAAATGTAAAAATAAAAAAATTATATATATATATATATATGTAATTTTATTCTAACTGTATTTTGATATTAATATATATATTTATATCAAAATACGCTTAGAATGAAATTATTTATATAGCTCTGTGTATAAATAAATAAAAATAATACGACATATATATATTCATATATACATAAATAATTTCATAAATATGCACGTAGACTTTAAATACATAAATATGTGTATATATTTAAATTCTATGTGCATATTTATGTAATATGTAATATTTTTACATAATTAATTTTATTGATTGCTATTTAAGGGACCTGCCTGACAACCCAGGCCAAAAGTCCAGAGAACTTAATTTGCTAGCACTGTATTTAACACTGTAAATTTCCATGACACCCTAAAACCTGTATATGGGGGGTCCTGTTTTACTCAGGTGACTTCACTGAACACAAATATTAGTGTTTCAAAACAGTAAAACATATCACAGTGATGATATTGTCAGTGAAAGTGAAGTTTTTCGTATTTTTCACACACAAACGGCACTTTCACTGATGATATCATTGTTGTGATACACTTCACTGTTTTAAAAGCACTAATATTTGTGTTCAGTGAAGTCTCCTGAGTATAAAAGTACCACCCATGTACAGGTTTTATAGTGTTTTTGAAAGTTACAGGGTCAAATATAAAAAAGAGGGGGTGTGAATCAGCGCCTTCAACTCCAAGAACAATATATGCAGCAATCCTTTAAGAAGGGGAATGTAACGGAACACCCGTACTCCGACTGAGTACCCTCCGTTGATGGAGGCTTCCTAGCTTGCGCGGAGGACCACAAGCACCACACCGCTGCTTGTGGAGTCAGGAGCTGGCGTGTGGTGAGGTTTTTCAGGCCTCTGGACCCAGGAACTGACAGATGAGGTGTGTCAGTTTGCCGGGTCAGGATTCTCCATGATGCTTGGGGTCCCTGGTGAAGTCTACCAAGAAGCCTCTGCCTCCTGTGTTGGGGCGGTGTGCGCCTCTTGGTTTGCCGCCTTGCTGAAGCTTGAGCTGGGTGCTTTCCTTCCCGTTGCCACTTTGATGCCTTTTGTGCTGTCGGCATCTTGGGTTTCTGCTGTGGGCTTTGCTTTTGCCGCCGAGGTATGTGGCCCTCTGGCTGCGGTTGCGTCGCTCTCCTCCTCTCATTCTCCTGTCTTTGCTTGAGGTTGATTGATTTGGCATGCTTGACTCTGACATTTGTGCCACAATGCGGGTGCCTCTGTGAGCAGAGTCTCGGCGCCGTGGGCGATGCAGGGGACTCCAGAGTGGCTGAGTCAGAGGTGGTTCTGGTACAGCAGGTGAGGCATGTTGTGGGGTCAGTGGGGAACCCCGCTGTCTCTCCTCGATGCGGAGCCAGAAGGCTGCGAAGACAGCATCCAGCTGTGTGAGTATCGATCGGGTGTTCACAGTTTGAGTAGGTCTGTCTGTGACCCCCGTCATCTTTGGTGCAGCAAGCATCCATCGGCTTTGGAACCACGAGTTGCAGGGATGTTCTCCTGAGACCGGGATGACCCCCACCGGTCCAAAGGGGGGGGAACGAGGGCCCAGTATCGGGACTCCAGTTGTGAGTGGCGTCGGAGGAGCGGCCGTCTCCTCCGCGCCAGCCATGCTTGTAGGCCGCATACGGTGCTCGGGTGAGTCTCATTTCAGATGTGGCATGTTTGGTAGTAGTTGGATCACCCGAGTGTCACCAGTGGCTTGGTGGCCCTTGTGTGTGTCGTGCACCCGCTTTGGTTTGACGTTTTTTCGCTTTATTTGCCAGTAAAAGCAGGAGCTGTGTCTACAAGCATCCGCTCAGCTCAGCGGTCAGGCCCCGCCCCCCCCTTTTTGCATTTTTAACACACAAACAAATATAAATGCTAACTTTGGCCAGTGTTTGTGACTAAGTGGCTACTAAAAAAGACTGGACATACCCCATATTGAATACCCTGTGTTGTCTACTTAAAAAAAAAAAATATGTAAGGTGTGTTTCAGAGATTTATGACAGATAAAAGTGTTACAATGTCACTATTGATCATTTTTAAAAAATATATATGTAACGGCACCCCCAGGTATAAATGGGGTTAAACAGCCGTTTAGAGGATATTAACCTTCCAGATACACAGGCAGCTACCAAAGACACCAATCCACCGAACCGGAGAAGCATATGAATGTTGTAAACAGCCGAACCGGAACCATATGAATGCTGTAAACAGCCAAATAGGAAAAACCATACGAAAGGTTTACACTCCTAGCAGTCGAACTGGAACAGCATGCAATAAATCCCCCCCGCAAGAATGAGACAAGGCTCCGTTTTGAGGGTCAAGCAGGAACAGACAGAGCTGTGGGTTTATTGTTCTTATATACACATTCTTACACATTAGTACCACCCACAGGGTTTTGGAAAATACAGTTTTTCCACATTATTCATAATTTTAAAAGTATGCATCCCATTCACATAAGAAGCATGTCTTTTCTGCCCAAAACCAGTTCCACAGAGTCTTCTATCCTGGAGATAATTGGGAAGTAATCCAATTATCTCCAAGGACAGAGGCAAAACTCCATTAAGCACATGGTAGTAAATAGACAGTAAAATACAATAAAATACACAAGGTTACATTTATTACATAAAATACAGACATGCAACATATCCCCAGATAGCTTAGGTCTGAGCGCACATTATTACTGAATGGTGCTCAGACCAGTGGTGTATCCTGGTTTTGTGCTGCCCTAGGCAGGACAAAACTCAGGCGCCCCCCTGCCCCCGCGCCACCCCCACCCAACCCTTCCCCCCGCCCCACCTTACACACACAGTCAGACACAAACACAGACACAAACACAGTCAGACACACACACAGTCAGACACACACACACAGTCAGACACATACACAAACACAGTCAGACACAAACAAACACACACTCACAAACACAGTCAGACACAAACACACACATACACAGTCAGAGACACACACACACACACAGTCAGAGACACACACACTCACAAACACACAGTCAGACACAAACACAGTCAGATACATACACAAACACAGTCAGACACAAACACACACACACTCAGACACATACACAGACACAAACACACACACACACACACACACACACACACACACACACACACACACACACACACACACACACACACACACACACACAGAGACACACACACACACAAACACACAGTCAGACACAAACACAGTCAGACACAAACACAAACACACACAGTCACAAACACACACAGTCAGGCACAAACACACACACACTCAGACACATACAGAGACACAAACACAGTCAGACACAAACACACACACACTCAGACACATACACACACACTCACAAACACAGTCAGACACAAACACACACAGTCAGACACACACACACATTACCTTTTTTTTTTTTTTTTAATTTAAATCCCCCCCCAACCTCCTTACCTTTGGGAGTGCTGGGGGGGGTCTCTCTCCCTGGTGGTCCAGTGGCTGCAGGGCGGGCGGCGCTGGCAGGCGGGCAGGCGGGCGGGCAGGCGGGCGGGCGGCTGGCGAGGGAGCACTTCCTATGAGCTGACTGCTCAGCTCCCTCGCGCGCCGGCTGCAGAGTGAGGCTGGGAGCCGGAAGATTACGTCATCTTCCAGCTCCCAGGCTCACTCTGCGGCGCGCGAGGGAGCTGAGCAGAGAGCTCATAGGAAGTGCTTCCTCGCCAGCCGCCTGCCCGGGATGTCAGTTAGCCGCGAGGCTAACTAGGCATTTGCCCTGGGCATTTGGGGGGCGGCGTTTTTTGCCGCCCCCTGAAAAATGCCGCCCAAGGCAAATGCCTTGTTTGCCTCGCGGCTAATACGCCCCTGGCTCAGACCACACACATACAGTTCAATTGCCATGGAGCCAAAGTCTTTATTACACGACTAGGCTACATGGCATAGCTATCTGGGTTAAACGAGTTCATTCGGTAAATCCGAGAATCTACCAAACGCCAGGGCAGAAATACATGAATAGACCTATCTGCATAGGAAAATAAAGTATTTAAATGCTGGTCCATAGTCAAAAGGCAGCAGGCAGGCAACCAGGCTCCTCCAATGCACAGTGGCGAGATTGGTCTCGTCACAATATATTTTAAAACAGCAATGTCCAACATGTTTTTATAGCCCTATAACTTGCAAAAAAAAAAGCTAAGAACACGTTAACATTGGGTATTTCTAAACTCAAGACAAAATTTAGAAACTATTAAGCACGGGTGTTTTTTTTCGGTTGTAGATGCATAACGGATTTTGGAGGTCAAAGTTAGAAAAAGTGTGTTTTTAAGAATTATTTCATCATATTTAATAACTTTTTTATAGCAAATTATATGATATGATTAAAATAATGGTATTTTTAGAAAGACCATATTATGGCCAGAAAAACAGTATATAATATACAGTAAATTAGTAAGAGGAAAATTACAGCTAAACCCAAACACCGCAGAAATGTAAAAACAACCATGGTCCTTAACGGTAAGAAAGTTTAAAAAACATCGTCTGGTCACTAAGGGGGTTAAAGCTGAGCCACAACCTACTCCGAGAAGTGTTGTATCAGTCTAAAGTAAAAGGAAAGTTGATTCTGTGGACCAATCCGCAGCCCTCAGGATGTCTTCTAGTCTGCAACCAACTGTTGAAGCATTGGAAATTGTGGTATCGATACCAGCCATGGATAACAGCCATTTAGCCTAGCGAGCTAAGGTAGGTGTAGACACTGGTAGATGAGGTCTTTTAAACGAGATGAATAGAAGGCCGTCTTGTGATGGGCACAATGAAACAGTGCGTAGTTTATATTCCTTCAGACATAAAATCGGGCACAGATTAGGTTGTTCTGGCAATCTAGGACAGAAGATGTTTTTGGACGAAGACTTCGTCCTCTGCGAAATATAGAAGGATACTCCTTCTATGAAGGCCCTGGCAAGCCAATCCAACCCTCTGATGTCAGATACCCATTTGCAGGACTGCAAACAAAACAGCATGAGTAATTTGGCTGATAGCTGTTTCAGGGATAACTCTGTGTTTTGCAGCTAGAAGTTCACTCTGCGGAGCGTGGGTGGCGTAGGTCATCTGGGCCAAATACCGGGGTTGCCTTAGCGTCCAGTAGTTCGCCTGACCCTGCCAGGTCTGATAGCTCAGTTGTCAGAGCCTTTTTGGACGATGCAGAGGCAAACTGCTTCCCTGCAAGGTCCTCGCCCTTAGATATCTCGTCCTCATAAGGATTCGGGTAAGTCTCGTCTGATCCCTCCTCCACACTTTTGTCCAAGTTGGACAGTATCTCTTGGGCTCTCATCCTTTTCCAAGTTCTGGCTGCTTTTGCCCAGCCAGTGGCTCTGTTGCGCAGTTGTTGTGCGCCATCATGGACAGCCCGAGTGGAGGGGTATAGAGTGTTTCCGCTTGCACAGGGCTTTGTGGCCCGGCAAGGTTACGCTAGGCGCAGCAGCACTCTGCATAGGGGCTTGGGAAGCAGGGTGTGCCTGCATCAATGCCTGTGTAATGGACTGGGTAATCATGGAGTACATGACTCCCATGGCCGATGTTAAGGCCTTACTAATGAAATTCGTCATTGTTGCATCCAACAGGCTTTGGAATTCTTCTGAGGCCATCAAGGTGGTGTCATCCATGGGGTCAAGGGTAGGGGCCCTGGTAGAGTTCAGAAGTCAGAGGTTTGCCAGCAGCCCCATGACCAGTAGACTGCATACTGATATGCAACAATCAGAGTGTCCCCAAACGTGGGTGTTCAATAACTATATCTAGCCCAACAAAGCTACTTAGGGAAGGTATGGAGAAACTATGAGATAACTATGAGAACAGAGTAAAGTTGGTAAGTGGTAAAGATGGCTTAATCCAGCCACACTAACCCAAGGAGCTAGCAGGAGGCAAAAACCCTATAGCAAACAGATACACAACAACAACGATACCTGGGACAGCGAGTGTGCCAGAGGAATAGGAGCCGTGTTCTGTCAGCCAGCCGGACCGCACTGAGATTCCCGCTCTTAGGGGTAAGAAAAATGGGCGCCGTCACTAGCAGTGACATTGGAACAAAAAAAAATGGCAGCCGCAAACGCATTGCACATGCGTGGCAATGAATGGCATCACTTGCGCACGAAAACACATGCGAACGGCATCCAGAAGCAGTGAAAACTTGAGACGAAAGCCGTGGGTGTGTCCTGACGACCATGGTTTCCCACGGGCAGGGAGAGGGCACGGATGAGGCAGGAGAACCCCTGGTGCCTTCCCTCGGCCTGATAAAAGATCATGGAGAGGGAGGCAGAGAAGGGGTCCCCGAGGGAAATGGGCAGACCCAGACAGATGTAAAATCAAGCAGTTTGGCACACCCCCTAGATCTCAACTAATCTATACAGACATAAAACATATAGTAATTACGGTATCATAATAGTAGTAACAAAGTAAAGTGATTCTTTAGTACACAAAAGTGTACTTAGCTGGTCTGAGGGAGCAGCGAAGAAAGAGAAAGAGTTGAGGAGTGCAACCCCTGATATACCACAGGCTGGATGCTGATTGGTTGCACAGTTACTATGTAATGTTATGTTTATTCATTTTCCCTTTTGTAAATTAAAGGAAATTAAAGGAAAGAGAAAGCATAATAGGAGCCTCCGTGTCATTAATAAAATCAATGCATCTCTATGAGGAAAGTTCAGTGTCTCCATGCAGAGGGTGAAGACACTAAATAGCACTGCTGCACACTGTGAGAAGCAGCTGCTTCTTGCACCGAATGTGCCCCGAAAGCTGTGCCTGCCGAAGATAAAAGCCAATGGACCAATCTGGCCAATGTAGTGACTGAAACTGGACAGTAAGGTCGAACATAAGATATCAACAGTGGGCTGGAGAAGGGAGACCGTGGCGTCATGGTAGCGTCCACATAGGAGCGTAGGGTCGACATCACGCCATGTTGACGATCTGAAGGGAAGAACAGATAGAAAACGAAGTGGAGTCGGTTTTTGGTGCCATGGGAGATATGAATGGTAACCCCATTAGGGGACAAGGAGAAGGCATCCACATCGAAAACCTGCACTTCAGAACCCGTCCGAAAGAGACCAAGCAGAAAAGAGAAGTAAACTTGGTCCATAAGTTGCCGTAGAGAGAGTCGGTCGTTAGAGGGCCAGTTACGCAAAAACTGGAGGATAACCCCGACGTCCCAAAGCCGTGAATATTTGGGTCCTGAAGGACGACATAACCAAATGCGGCATATAAGGTGATCTTGCCCCACCGGAATCCCATGTGATGGAACGTGGGCTGCTGAGATAGCCGACCGAACCACATTAATGGAATGATAAGATTTTCCAGTGATAAATAGCGATGAGATACAGGTGCCGTAAGGGGATCGAGGTTCCGTCCCAGACACCAATTGGACCAGGACAGCCAGGCTCAGAGGTAGCATCTTCTCGTCCCTGGCACCCAGGAGTCCCATTGGAGGTCCTTAACATCCTTCGATAAGTCTCTGATGCACCATGCACCCCGGAAAGCGCCCAAACCACCAAGAGGAGGTGGCCTCCTAGGATCATCGGATGCGATTGTCCTAACGGGTTCCTGAGGACTGACAGGGTCATTTGGCAGGAGGAGGGGATCCTCGTAAGATAATTCCAGTAGATCTGGGAACCAGGCTTGACTCTGCCATAGAGGTGTAAGTAGCGTCAGCACCACTTCCGACAGACCTGGTGTAGGACTCTTGCTATCATCGCAAACGGTGGGAAGGCATAGGTTCCATGGTGTGGAATCTGGTTGAGTGCCAAATATGGCTCGGCCGTTCCAAGCCTGCACGCAGTCCAGCCACCATTGAAGTTCCGTGCAAATTTTGTCCGACATCTGTACAGGTTGATCGCATGTGAGGTTCTGGCGAAGGAACCATGCCTTGAGGCATTGCATGGCTCGATAATGTAAAGGGCCTGGGAAAACCGCCTGGATGGAGGAGGACAGCAGACCCACGATACGTGCGAGCACTCGTAGAGGGATGGATGGAATTCAAATCACTTTGCAAATCTTTTTTCGAATGGCAGAGACCCTCTGGAGAGGTAGACGCAGGGTACAGGATGTGGAGTCTATTTCAAATCCCAGGTACTGTGTGAGAGGGGTTCAGCGCTGATTTTGGCTGATTGATCACAAAGCCCAAGAACTCCAATAATTGGACGGTGTAGGTGGTGTAAACTCGTAGTATGTCCCTGGACTCGTGAAACAGTAGGATAACATCTAGATATATGATGCAATGTATCCCCTGAGGCCGGACTACAGGTTTTAGCATTTTTGTAAAGCACCAGAGACTGAACGGCAGGCATGTGAACTGCCACGTGGTCCCGTGTGAGAGGAAACGTAGGAACGGACGACTCATTTCGTGTATGGCAATCGAAAGGTATGCATCCTTGAGGTCCAGACAGGTGAACCAGTCGCTGTCCCAGAGCAGGTCCCAAAGGAGGTGAATACCCTCCATTTTGAAGTGATGTTATACTACGTGGGTGTTCAGTTCCCGAAGGTTGATGACCGGGTGAAATTCCACAGATTTCTTCTTTACCAAGAAAATGTTGCTGAGAAAACCGCCTGGTTCTGTAGCCGGTTGAATAGCACCTTTCAAATGCAGGTCCCATAGTTCCCCATCTTTCAGTTGCTTGTCTGCGGTGGCGAATCTTAGTGGACAAGGGGCTTAGATTTAAAACTGGACGTCCTCGAACTCTATCTGGTAGCCCTGCACGGTTTGTAGGATCCAAGTGTCTGATGAAAGGTCTGCCCAGATTTGGACAGTATGTGAAGGGAAAATAAAATGATGACTTGCCAGAGGTGAATCTTGCGCGAGAATGACCTCTTCCATCGCGGCCGCTGTCTGAGCCTCTGGAATAATGAAAGCGTTGGTGGTTCCCCACCTCCAGGTAGAAGTGTTGGTTCTGGTTTGTACAGGGGCATGATGGCCAGAAGCAACTGGTGGCACGGCCCCTCTGCCGAGCCCTGCCAAAAACACCTCTCGGTGTCTTCATATTGAAGACTGAGCCTTATTCAGTGAAGTAAATATATTAATGTATATATTTGGCGTCATCAGCCAAATACGTCATCCGGGCCAGAGGCCCGATGGCATCCAGAAGTTTATCCTCTGCCCCTTTAAAGCCAAGTTCGACCCCTTTGAGAGGGTCTCTGCCACCACGGGCCATAAACGTCAGCATGAACTGGTCAAATTCCAGGGTATAGGCCAGTTTATCGGCCAGCATAGGGCAAGGGCATTCCGACCATATGCGTGTCCTAACCTCCTTGTCAAGGGTTTACGGAGCCAAAGTGCATGAAGTTGGCTAAGTGTGCTGGGGGTGACCAGTCACTGGAGCGAGGGTGGCGGACGTTCCGCGGGTCGAACATGTGTAGACTGCAAGTGTCCAGGAACACTTCAGTGTCATCTTGATAGCCCGGGTCGTCGCCGGTCACTGTGTCTTCTTTCTGGGGCTCACCCAGAAATGTTTTCATTACTCAAGTCAAACCTAGTAGTGAAGCCCCATGGGCCCTCATCCGAGTTGGACGCTTCCGCCTGCCACTCATCCAGTATAGAAAACGCGTTTGTGGGATCCTGCTCCTTATTCGAGGAGGGAATCTGCACAGGTCCTTGGACTGGCTGTGCCGTGGGTCTTCCGTGCTTGAGAGGCGCTTTGCCCTTCTTGGCATTAGACCCCCGCCCTTCCAGTAGCGTTTGGCCAGGAAGGAGCTTTCCCTGGAGGAGTCAGAGTCCTCTGAATCCACCCTGTGGTGGATTTGTTTGGGGGCCATCTTAGCGGGGTCTTGGCCTCCCGATGGATATGTATTGTCTGGGGGGCCCGGTCAACGCTGGGCGCTTTAACAGTGCAACCGGGCCCCCTGTGATGACATCACAAGCTGGGAAGAAGTGACTGCATGTCACTCCTCCCAGAATACACCAAGCCCGCGCGGGAGGAAGAACAGGGAGTCAGAGTGGGAACTCTGATTCCCATCCACCTGAGCCACCACTGGACCAGAGGGAAAGTCACCCTCCTACACCTAAAAGGTAGGAAACAGGAATGTGACTTAAACATTTTGTGTGTGTGTGTGTGTCTGTATGTATGTGTATGTGTGTGTCTGTCTGTGTATATATGTATGTGTGTCTGTCTGTATGTGTGTGTCTGTATGTCTGTGTGTGTGTCTGCATGTATGTGTGTGTGTGTGTGCTTGTCTGTTTGTATGTATGTGCCTTTGTCTGTATGTATGTATGCCTGTCTGTATGTGTGTGTGTGTGTCTGTCTGTATGTGTGTGTCTGCCTGTGTGTATGTGTGCCTGTCTGTTTGTATGTGTCTTGTGTGTGTGTATGTCTGTCTGTCTGTATGTGTCTGTATGTGTGTGTGTGTCTGTCTGTATGTGTCTGTCTGTGTGTCTGTATGTGTGTGTGTCTGTCTGTCTGTATGTATGTGTCTGTATGTGTGCCTGTCTGTTTGTATTTATGTGTCTGTGTGTGTGCCTGTCTGTGTCTGTGTGTGTGTCGGTCTGTCTGTATGTATCTGTCTGTGTGCCTGTATGTGTGTGTCTGTCTGTATGTATGTGTCTGTCTGTGTGCCTGTCTGTATGTCTGTATGTGTGCCTGTCTGTTTGTATTTATGTGTCTGTGTGTGCCTGTCTGTGTCTGTGTGTGTGTCAGTCTGTATGTATGTGTCTGTGTGTGTGTCTGTCTGTATGCATGCCTGTCTGTTTGCATGTATATGTGTGTGTGTGTCTGTCTGTGTGTATGTGCCTGTATGTATCTGTCTGTCTGTATGTGTCTGTGTGTGTGTCTCTATGTATATATGTGTGTGTGTGTGTCTGTCGGGGGGAGGAGTAGTGAGGGTGGGCCCCATGGATGAGTTTCGCAATGGGGCCCATGGATGAGTTTTGTAACGGGGCCCCATGGATTGTGTGTATGCCACTGGGTACACGCATTGTAACTGGGTATTCAAACATTTAGATTTATCCAACATTTTATTCACTTCGTGGCTAACATATGTAATCTTTATATCATTTAGTGCAATTATAACCTAGCCCCTGTCCTCGGTGTTCAGCTTGGCTGGTTATCTCAGGGTGCTCGTCTAGATAAGAGCTGCATTCTTTTGACCCTGTTCGCGTGCCTATATACAGATGCCTCGGGCAGCGTGGGTTTCGGGGTGTATTTTCAAGGGAAATAGTGCATAGCACAGCGGCTCGATGTTCTATTGTGCTTATTGGTTACCTTGGCTTCGGACGGGGGGCTTCTCCAGTGCTGTTAAATGGCAAAATGACAGCCCTGGCCTTTTTGTTTAAATTGCAGGGGGTGTAGGATATCACTAAACGATTTGTAGTATGCCAAGTACTCAGGGGCATCCGGCGGGGTCACACGGTTCCCGTTGTCCGTGGGGACATTGCAGGCGCTGGTGGGGGTATTGGACGGCATTTGTTATTCAGCATGCGAGGCGGCTCTTTTTAAGGTAGCATTTTCCTTGGCCTTTTTCGTGTTGTTTCGGGTTTCAGAGTTAGTAAGAATCAGTGCCAAAATGGGGGTTTGCAGCTGACGGACATCTTCTGTGAGACGGGCCGACTCACTATTTTGCTACGATCATCCAAGACGGACGTGTTGTGAAGAGGGGTGCGCATTGTGCTCTATAGCGTCCCGGGCAACACTATCTGCCCGGTTGGGCGTCTCACTGGATATCTGGCAAGGTGCCCGGTTGGGGTAGAGTACCTGCTGGTCCACGAGAATGGTTCATCTCTCCAGTTCAAGTTCTTGCGGGTGTTCCGAAAAGGTTTAGCGGCATTGGTGTTGGCGCACGCGGAATTAGGTACGCACTCCTTCCGTATTGGGTCTGCGACTGAGGCGGCATGGCTGGGTCTGGGGAAAGGGTGGTGCAATGCATATGGCGCTGGGTTTGATGTGGGCATTTGGTAGGTTTTTTCCTTACCTGTCATTTTAAGGGCGCGGTACATGGCTTGGATCATCGGCCACTCCTTCGTGTACTGGTCTGAGAGGAGAGTCGCAGTTAGGCCTCAGGGGCTTGCAGCTGGGCTTTCCTGCGGAGCTGTTAGAGGTGACATGGTTCGGGGTTTTACCATTGGTGCTGCGGTCCATTCGCCTGGGCAGTCCATCCGACATTATAGTGCTCCATGCCGGAGGGAATGATATGGTGCTGGTTTCAAAGAGAGAGTTGGTACAGGCAATGCAGAAGGACATGCGGAGTATTGTGGGACTGGTCCCTGGGGTGACAGTGGTTTGGTCCAAGATATTGCCTCGGACGAAGTGGAGGTTTGCGCGGGATGTCCAGGCGATGGAGCGCAGCAGGGGAATGGTGAATAAACTGATGGCAATTATTATAAGGAAACTAAAGGGGATAGTGGTACGGATTTGCCCACAGGGGGGCGACAGGACCGGCCTCTGTGTTGCTGATGGGGTACATTTGTTGGGTCTCGGTTGGGATTTCTTTTTGCTCGGTTTACAGGAAGGAGTAGAAAAGACCTTGTTTTTGAAGGTTGGGGGAGCCCGAGCGGAGTAAAGGGTCATTCGCTAGGGCAGTGGTGGTAGCTTGCTCCTGGGGATGGTAAATGGCCTCACAATGAGGATTTAGTGATAGCCTAATGGAGGCTTGTTGAGAGGTGGTGAGCCAGAAGAGGTCTTGCAGCCTAATTGGGGGCTGGGCGGGCGGTTCTGTCCCAGCAGTTGGAGCAGTTCCAACATGGGAGATCTCTGGCAGCAAGCTGGGTGCTGGAAAAGGTTAAATTGTTATGTTAATCATGATATGCAAGTTATTTATGGTTATGTTAACCCTGTGGTAGTCATTGCCTAGGTTATTAAAGGTTCGATGTATATATAATGTTATGGGGGCAATGACCAAATTTTTGCAAATTAATTAAATAAATAAATAAAATGGCTGTGGCCTTTTCTACCCACTATGTCTGTGCCATGTGGTTTGATTTATGGTAGATACAGCCTGATAGTCGGGGCAACTGTCATGTGCTAAGTCCTCTGGGCACTAAACCTGTGTTCAGATTGCTTCAGGAGAGTTTGCACATGATCTGCACTGATTAGGGCTCGCTATACAGGCCATCAGTCAACCCACCTTAAAGGTTATCGATGTCTCCACCCCCTCCTACCCCACCTATCTTCTTCTCTTGTGTCCATTCCCCCCAGTGATGAGAGGAATGCACCAATTATGATCAGGGCCTTAAACATACTTTAGCTGCTCAAATATAATTTGCTTGCTATTTTTTGTTTGGAGGCATGTTTTGTGATTATAACTTAATATCCTGAGTACTAAAGTTTTTCAGCAATATATAAGTAATCTATAATAATAAATAAAAATATACGACTATGGTGTATGTTTTGTTTATCATGACATACATTATTTTATTTCGCAACACTGTTTTGTATGGAATAACTATGAAATATCAATATATTTCTCCTGTTCATACTTTGATTTCATTTCATTAGAACAATACGGCACACTTCTTGTTCAAATACTGTTATTAGATTTTTCAAAATGGGCTCTTCTTAGCATTGTACAGTATTTTATTATATGTTTTAACTTCTACAGTAATTCGCTTGGAGAAAATAAATATCTAACATTCTAAACGTAATCATTAATTTGTGATTTATTAATACGTTGCATTCTATAAATTGCCAGTGGGTGATGATGCTACACTGTTATTACTGTACAGCAGTTCACAAGAGCTCACTTTACAACTCAGTTAAAAAAATATATCAACTGTTCATAAGTGATCAAAGGCCTCTAAATAACGCAAACATGGCTTTTCTCGTTCCTGAAAAGAAGAGGACAAGTCTTCACACAATCAGGAATATTTACTAAAGTGCAAATTCAAAGTGAATTTCACATTTAGGCCTGAGTAGCCGAACTTAAAGTGTGGCTGTTTTAGAGAATTTCCCCAGTTTGACTATTTTGGAATTCACTTTGAATTCAGTTAGAATTCTCACTATGGTGAATAATCCTACAGATGTTCTGATCACAAATGCTGGGAGCTTTAGTCTCTAATAAAGTAGATAATTTTTTAATGTGTATAAATACTTAATAGTTTGCCATGTATATATTCTGATGAAAAAGGACACTCATTTATACCAGAATTAGTTTGTAATAAAAGGATAAATAATATACTCTTAAAGGGACACTATTCTAAGCACTAAAATCACTTTATTTTAATGAAGTGGTTTTGTCATATAAACCCTGTCCCTTTATCTGGCAATGTAAAAAATTGCAATGTTTACATCTGTCCAATATCATGCCTGATAGCAAATAGAGTTTCTTCCTCATTGCGGCCTTTAAAATTATTTTGCCCAGCATGATAACATTGAACAACACTGGATTATCTGTGACCTTGGGAAGCAGCCTAGGGCATACCTCCTAACATTTCAAAGGGACAATGAAAGATACTAGGGATCAAACGATTATTGGTCTGACCGATATTATGAATTTTCGGCAATATCGGTATCGGCCTATAAAGATACCGATATAGCCGATAATGCAGACAGTGGGGGCCCGCACCAGTGGCGGATCTCAGAGAAGGTCGAGGCTCTCCCCTGCCAGCACATGCATGGCCGGCGCTATCCAATCAGTGATCCACTCTGCCGGCAGCCGGCAGGGGAGGGAGGGAGAGAGGACCCGGGGGAACTCTTACCTGCAGCTCCTCTGGGTTCCCCTCTGGCAGCACGGAGCGGGAAAAAAAAGATAAAAAAAGAACTGGAAACAGGTATGAGCTTCTTTGTTAAATTTTACTGGTTTATCAACAACCCATGCATTGATATAATCACTGAGCATTGGAAAAACAGCTGCTAATTGAAATGTGAATAGCAGCAGTGGTCACCCGGAAGTGACTCCAGGTTCTGAGTGCTGCTGCTGGTTAGTGTTGCTTGGGTGAGAGATGCTGTTATTTTCATTGTTGGGTTTGTACTAAAACGGGTGTTTGTTGGGTCCCCCTGATACTAAATAGGACTGCTGAGCCAAATGGGAGTGCGGGAAATCATGTAACGTTTGGCATGGCTGTATCTATAAAGAGGGTTTGTACTAAAACGGGTGTTTGTTGGGTCCCCCTGATACTAAATAGGACTACTGAGCCAAATGGGAGTGAGGGAAATCATGTAATGTTTGGTATGGCTGTATCTATAAAGAGGGCAATAAGTGCAAAACTTGGAGCAATTATCAGGGGCATTTCGCTGATTTCTATTCGGATTGTTTCACTTTGGCTTTATTCGCTAAACTGAATTAACAGGACACTATGCACCTCATACACACACACTGCCCCCCCATACACACATTGCCCCCCACACACATAAACTGCCCCCCTTACACAAACACTGCCCCTCATACACACACACTGCCCCATACACATATTGCCCCACACATACATAAACGGCCCCCATACACACATACTGCACCCCTCACACAAACACTGCCCTCCATACACACATACTTCACCCCTCACACAAACACTGCCCCTCATACACACACATTGCCCCCACATACATAAAATGCCCCCCATACACACATACTGCACCCCTCACACAAACACTGCCCTCCATACACACATACTTCACCCCTCACACAAACACTGCCCCTCATACACACACATTGCCCCCATACACACATACTGCACTCCTCACACAAACAATGCCCCTCATACACACAAACTGTCCCCAATACACACATACTGCACCCCTCACACAAACAATGCCGCTCATACACACACATACTGCACTCCTCACACAAACATTGCCCCTCATACACACAAAATGCACCCCTCACACAAACAATGCCCCTCATACACACAAACTGCCCCCATACACACATACTGCGCTCCTCACACAAACAATGCCCCTCATACACACAAACTGTCCCCCATACACACATTCTGCACCCCTCACACAAACAATGCTGCTCACACACACACAAACTGCACCCCTCACACAAACAATGCCCCTCATACACACAAACTGCACTCATCACACGCACGGCACCCCTTACCCACACACACTACCCCCCATACATTGGCTGATCGGGGGGCAATGGGGAAATTGCCCCCCTCCCCCCCCCGAGAAAACCAAGCAGACCAAGGGACTCCCTCTCCCCTGCCGGCTAATGCTAATCAGAGATCTCCCTCCCCGGTCCGCAGGCAATTTGCTGACAGTGGGCAAGGGAAGGAGAGAGGACCCGGGAGCTCAGCCTGCAGCTCCTTCGGGTCCTCTCTCGCAAGCGCTCCGGATCTCGCGAGAGTGAACTTTGTGGGCTAGAGTTCACTCTCACCACTGCGACCACCAGGGATCGAGAAATGTCCTCCCTCCTCCCTCAGTAAAGGTAAGAAGGGTGGGGGGACATAATATATATTTATTTTAATTAAATAAAACAAAAAAACCATACTATAAATAAGCCACCCTACCCTTCTTATCACACACACACCTTGCCCTCCCTACACACATACACTACCTCCCATACACACACTTCCCCCATACACACATAAACTGCCCCCATACACAAACTGCCCCATGCACACACACACTACATACACACATTGCCCCCCTACACACATACACTGCCCCTATACACATACACTGCCCCCCATACACACACTGCTCCATACACACACTGTCCCCCCATACACACTCTGCCCCCATACACACATTACCCCCATACACATACACTGCCCTCAAAAACACATTGCCCCCCCACACACATATACTGCCCCCCATACACACATTGCCCTATACATGCACTGCTCCCCATACACAAACATTGCCCCACAGACATACACTGCCCTCATACACACATTGCTCCACGCATACATACTCTGCCCCCATACACACACATTGCTGCACACACATACACTGGCCCATACACACACTGCCCCCATACACACATTGCCCCCCATACACACACTGCCCCATACACTAATTGCCCTACACATACACTGCCCCATACACACATTGCACACACACACACACACACTGCCACCCATACACACACATTGCTTCACACACACACATACACTGCCCTTCATACACACATTGCCACACACACATTGCCCCCCCCATACACACACCTATACTGCCTCCCCTACACACACTGCCCCCCATACAAACACATTGCCCTACACTCACACATACACTGCAATCCTCACACACACACACAGTGCAACTGTCACACACACATACTGACCCACATATACACTGCCGCCCTCACTCACACACTGCAACCTTCACACACACACACTGCTCACACACCGTCCCCCTAACACACACCCACATACACACACACACACACACACACACTGCACCACTCACACACACTACTGCTCCTATGCCCTACTACAGCCCCATTTCCCAGCAGGCCTCAGGTAAGTTATCAAACTGTTCTTAAACGGTTTAACTACTTACTCTGGGAGGGGGTCCTGGCACTATTGGCACCATAACCACTACACTGAGCTGTAGTGGTTATTGTGTCTGGATTATTTCTTTAAATAATCTACAAGTGTCCCTCCCGAGATCAGGCTCTGGATCCGCTCCTGCCCCCATACACATACTGCACCCCTCACATGAACAATGCCCCTCATACATGTGATGTACAAATCAGTCAATAATTCCTGTATAACGAAGAACTCACTTCATTAATACATATTGTGAGAAAAAATGTGGAATGGTTGTTGAGGGAAGATATATTAGGCCTGATTTACTAAACAGCAGCCTGAGGTTTCTCAATTAAATGCCCCAGTTAGAGATGTAAGGTTTGCATGATACATTGTTGGTACTCTGCAAAACACGGTAAGGGTCCCTTGTGCTGAGCATTTGGAGAGCAGGGTGGGCTAGTGCACCAATAGCACTAGTTGCTATTTAACAGCCAGACCAGATCTTGTATATACCTTAGGAGTTCCAGAGATGTGAACTAATTGATACTGACCTGTAGCTGGTCAATTAACAGGCAGGCTTTAAAAAGAAGGGATCAGCCTGTTGCAGGGTGAGGGAGAAAGAGCCAGAGGAATGGTGTGTCTTGCAGCTATATTTTGTTATTGTAAATTGGTAAGTGGGAAGGCCACCCAATTCCAGATAGTGATTAGTGTGTTTAGTAAGTGCTCAAACAAGAGCAAGGAATTTTGTTTTGTTTATTTTATTTTGACGCACCTGTATATTTTGCACCAAATAAATCAGAAAAGCTGAGCTGGATGTGTCCTGGACTTTGATTACCCTAGAAAGCTGTGGTTACCATAAGATCTGTGACAAAATCCTACCGGTAAAAGAGGTGGTTTGTTACAATATATAACCTGATCTTCATATTGCAGCCTTGTTACACAGGGTTTCTGCAGCCGCCATTTCAAATCCCTCGAACATTCTACCAACTGCCAACAGGAAGTAAAGAACCAAAAGAAAGGAAGTGCATCATTCACAGCCAAACAGCCCAACTGCCCATACATCACAATACATACACTCAGACACAGTCCATACATCACATCTCCTTCCTTTCTCAACAAAAGAAAACAAAACAAAATAGTAAAAAGTCAACAATAATAAAAGAACAATTTAAAAATGTTTCCTTAATCTGCATCATTCTGTCCATCATCTTCCAGATCTACATTCTTTGTTTCAGGATAGCTTATTCTATTCCTTCTAGGATACCATTTACGCCTTCTAACTGTGGAGTTTCTCCAACTATAGTCCCTTAATGGATCTTCTGGTTGCCAGCGGCTTGTGGCCCTTCTCTCTCTTGTTGAATGGTCAGTATTTTCGTGACCACAGCCTTCATAGTTACTTGAACTGTGGCTTGGCAGTTCTTGTTCCTGAGTTTCGTGGGGTATCTCCTCCAAATCATCCCCTATTACATCATGAGCCTCTGGACCAGGTGTATTGCAGACTTCAGAAATGTCATCATGCCAAACTCCATGCACTGGCGGATCCGGGGGGGGGCAACGGGGCAATTGCCCCCCCCGAGAAATCCGCCGGTCTCCCTCCCCTGCCAGCAGCACATGCAGGTGCTATCCCTGCAATGTGCCTGCGGACCGGGGGGGAGATCAGAGATCTCCCTCCCCGGTCCGCAGGCACTGTGCTGGCAGCCGGCAGGGGAGGGAGGGAGTGAGAGGGAGGACCCGGAGCTCAGCCTCCTCCGGGTCCTCCTCTCGCGAGATTTGAAGCGTTGCCGCGGTTACCACAGCAACGCTCCAAATCTCGCGAGAGTGAACTCTAGCCCGGGAGCGCGGGCTAGAGTTCACTGTAACCACTGGGACCACCAGGGAATCCCCACTGGGACCACCAGGGATGAAAATATGTCCCCCCTCCTCCTCAATAAAGGTAAGAAGGGAGGGGGGACATAGAATATTTGTTTTTTTTAATTAAATAAAGATATAAATTATAAAAAAAGCCCCCCCACCCTTAACACACACACACACACACACACACACATAGCCCCCATACTGCCCCCCCATACACATACTGCCCCCCCATACACACATACTGCCCCACATGCACACATACTGCCCTCCATGCACACATACTGCCCCCCCATGCACACATACTGCCCCCCCATGCACACATACTGCCCTCATACACACATACTGCCCTCATACACACATACTGCCCCCCATACACACACACTGCCCCCATACACTGCCGCCCCATACACACACATTGCCCACATTCACACACACACTGCAACTGTTACACACACATACTGTCCCACACATACACTGCATCCCTGACATACACTGCCCCCCCACTCACACACTACAACCTTCACACACACACACACTGCTCACACACTGTCCCCCTCACACACACACACACTGCACCCCTTACACATTGCACCACTCACACACACCACTGCTCCTATGCCCTACTACCGCCCCATTTCCCAGCAGACCTCAGGTAAGTTGTCAAACTGTTCTTAAACGGTTTGGCTACTTACTCTAGGAGGGGGTCCCGGCACTATTGACACCATAACCACTACACTGAGCTGTAGTAGTTATTGTGTCTGGATTATTTCTTTAAATAATCTACAAGTGCCCCTCCCGAGATCAGGCTCTGGATCCGCCACTGACTCCATGTCAGATATCAGTGTCTGGTTGCATGAGTGGCCCTACCCACTTTGATAGGTTGTCTATTATACGTGGTCGAAGTTGATTTGTATGTCTCCGTGTGTAACATCCATCAGAGGTTAAAACTTTACAGTGCGCTGACCCCCGAACTTTATTTTTTTTAATACTTTATTACTGCTTCTTTCCAACAATTCTGCTGATGATATACACACATCCAAACAGAATCCTCTGTGTGGTAACAATGATCTGCTTTTCCGACTTGCATCTTTGATTGTTGCTGGATGACCCTTTAATGAATCTCTGGTTTTAGCAGATCCAACTTTGTCCTGAGTTCACGGCCTAACATAAGGCATGCTGGAGGTTGTCCACTGGTTGGATGAGGTGTATTACAATACTGTAGAAGGAACTCAGACAAATGATGTTCAGGCCTCTTTCCAGCTGCTTTCAGACTTCTCAGAAAACTCTTTAGCGTTTGAACAAAACGTTCTGCTTGACCATTAGTTGCAGGATAATACGGTACTGTACGATGATGCCATATACTGTTTTCCTTGAGAAAAGCCTTAAATTGTCCAGAAACAAACTGCGGTCCATTATCTGAAACAAACACTCTGGGCAAGCCAAATGTTGCAAATAGTTTCTGTAATGCTTTAACAGTAGCTGCTGCAGTGGTCTACAACATGAATAGAACTTCTGGCCATTTAGAATGTGCATCTACCACAATCAGATACATTTTATTTGCCACTGGTCCAGCAAAGTCTATGTGAATTCAATGGTGATAGAGGCCAGGTCCAAGGTTGTACGGCACCATGTGGCAAGTCATGCTGTGCTTGTGCACAGCCTGTGCAACTTCCTTACAAAACATAACGGGCAATATCCTCATCAATGGTTGTCCACCATACATGACCTCTTGCCTTCTGCTTCATGCGGACTATGCCAGGATGACCTGCATGTAAAATTTCAAGAATCTGTTGTTGTAACACAAAAGAAATAACCACCCTTTCTCCCCGGATTAAGCAGCCATCTCGAATTGATAACTCCTGAGCCCTTGTTTGGAATGACTTGAGATGTACTGGAGTCTTTAGTGGCCAACCCTGCATACAAAAACAAGTATTTCCCTCAGCAAAGAGTCCTTAGCTGTCTCCTGTGCAATTTCTCTGGCTGTTATCACCTCACTAAAATATATTGTAGATCTTTCTGTGGTAGTTAGTTGTGAATCCATTTTTAATAAAAGTCTAGAGAATGCATCTGCATTAGAATGCAGAGCATTTGGACAATATTGTATCTGATACTGATAGGCCCCCAGAGTTAAGGCATGCCTCTGAAGTCTTGCTGCTGTTGTGATTGAAATAACTTTCTGTGGGTTAAAAATCATCAATATAGGTTTATGGTCCATAAGTAGTGTGAAGGGTCGACCATATATGTAAAGATGGAATTTCTTTACTGCCCATACTAGTGCCAGAGCCTCTTTATCTATTTGAGAATAGGTTTTTTCTGCAGCTGTGAGCGATCTAGAGGCAAAACCCACTGGCCTGTCTGTCCCATCAGCCATGGAATGAGACAGTCCGTAAGGTGATGCATCACAAGCAATGGAAACTGGCTTTTCCAAGTCGTAGTGTACTAAAAGATGTGAACTACGAACTAGTTCTTTTGACTTATGGAAAGCTGAAGCACATTCTACTGTCCAGTGCCATTGTCATTTACTCTCTAGAAGACGATGTAAAGGGTACAGGACATGAGCTAAATTTGGCAAAAAACTGTTGTGATAATTTAACAGACCAAGATAGGACCTTAGTTGTGTCACATTTTGTGGAGTTGGAGCATCCTGTAATGCCTTGACCTTCTCATCTGTTGTGTGCAGCCCATGTTTGTCAATTACATGAGCGCAAAATTCAAGAGGATCCTGCATGAATTGGCATTTATCCAAATTCACCTTCAATCCATATTCCATAAGTCTTTGCAAAACTGCCTCTACATTCTGTTTACAGGTGATACTCGAAAAATTAGAATATTGTGCAAAAGTTCATTTATTTCAGTAATGCAACGTAAAAGGGGAAACTAATATATGAGATAGACGCATTACATGCAAAGCAAGATAGTTCAAGCCGTTATTTGTCATAAGTGCGATGATTATGGCTTACAGCTCGTGAAAACCCCAAATCCACAAGCTCAGTAAATTAGAATATTGTGAAAAGGTGCAATATTCCAGGCGCACAGTGTCCCACTCTAATCAGCTAAGTAAGCCATAACTCTGAGCCTTTAAATGGTCTCTCAGTCTGGTTCAGTAGGAATCACAATCATGGGGAAGACTGCTGACCTGACAGTTGTGTAGAAAACCATCATTGACACCCTCCATAAGGATGGAAAGCCTCAAAAGGTAATTGTGAAGGAAGTTGGATGTTCCCAAAGTGCTGTATCAAAGCACATTAATAGAAAGTTATGTGGAAGGGAAAAGTGTGGAAGAAAAAGGTGCACAAGCAGCAGGGATGACCACAGCCTGGAGAGGATTGTCAGGAAAAGGCCATTCAAATGTGTTGGGGACTTTCACAAGGAGTGGACTGAGGCTGGAGTCAGTGCATCAAGAGCCACCACACACAGGCGGATCCTGGACATGGGCTTCAGATGTCGTATTCCTCTTGTCAAGCCGCTCCTGAACAACAAACAACGTCAGAAGCGTCTTACCTGGGCTAAAGAAAAACAGACCTGGTCTGTTGCTCAGTGGTCCAAAGTCCTCTTTTCTGATGAGAGCAACTTTTGCATCTCATTTGGAAACCAAGGACCCAGAGTCTGGAGGAAGAATGGAAAGGCACACACTGCAAGATGCTTGAAGTCCCGTGTGAAGTTTCCACAATCTGTGTTGATTTGGGGAGCCATGTCATCTGCTGATGTTGGTCCACTGTGCTTCATTAAGTCCAGGGTAAACGCAGCCATCTACCAGGAGATTTTGGAGCACTTCATGCTTCCTTACACAGAAAAGCTTTATGGGGATGCTGACTTCATTTTCCAGGACGACTTGGCACCTGCCAACACTGCCAAAAGCACCAAAGCCTGGTTCAATGACCGTGGGATTACTGTGCTTGTTTGGCCAGAAAACTCGCCTGACCTGAACCCCATAGAGAATCTATGGGGCATTGCCAAGAGAAAGATGAGAAACATGATACCGGACAATGCAGAAGAGCTGAAGGCCGCTATTGAAGCATCCTGGTCTTCCATAACACCTCAGCAGTGCCACAGGCTGATAGCTTCCATGCCACGTCCCATTGAGGCAGTAATTGCTGCAAAAGGGGCCCAAACCAAGTACTGAGTCCATATGCATGCTTATACTTTTCAGAGGTCCAATATTGTTCTATGTACATTCCTTGTTCTATTGATTGCATGTAATATTCTAATTTACTGAGATTGTGGATTTGAGGTTTTCATGAGCTTTAAGCCATAATCATTGCACTTATGACAAATCACGGCTTGAACTATCTTGCTTTGCATGTAATGTGTCTATCTCATATATTAGTTTGCCCTTTTACGTTGCATTACTGAAATAAATTAACTTTTGCACGATATTCTAATTTTTCGAGTATCACCTGTATGTTCCTCCTCTGATTTACCCGTCACCAGCATGTCATCTAATAGACACTGTGTCCCAGGAATTCCAGCTAACAGCTTGTCCATTGTTCGCTGCCAGAAAGCTGGTGCAGGTGAAATGCCAAAAACCATACGGTTATACCTGAATAGTCCCCGATGGGTATTAATCGTAAGTAGTGGTCGAGAATCTGGATGTATAGATAACTGTAGGTATGCATTTTTCAAGTCAGTTTTGGTGAATTGTTGGCCACTCGCCAATGATGCAAAAAGATCATCTACCCTAGGAAGGGGATACTTATCTATTTTAAGCTGTGTGTTAAGTGCCATGCGGATATCCCCACAAATCCGTATCTCCCTGTTTCGTTTTCTCACAGGAACAATGGGCAAAGCCCACTCACTATTGTGAACCCGGGAGATGATATTCAGCTTCTCTAATCTCCTCTATTCTGCCTCCACTCCAGCTCTTAGAGCAAATTGCACACTTCTTGCTTTGAAAAAGTTCGGTGTTGCTCCTACCTTTAATTCTAAGGAAACTTGTTGTCCCTTAAAAGTCCCCAATTGGCCATCAAACACTTGTGCATACTTCTCCTGTAATTCCCTAATCCAGTCAAGTCTGGTCTGATTTTCATTCAACACATGACATGGATACTTATGCACTTGAGGCATCCCAAGAGCCTTTATCCACTCCCTTCCAAAAAGTGGAGGTCCTCCTTTCTCTAAGATATAGAGATGTAGTTTCTTCTTACACTTGTTGAATGTAACTGTGACTGTCACACAACCCACTGGTATTAACAGCTCTTTAGAATATGTTTGCAGTCTCGCTGTTGTCTTGATACCGGAGAAACTGATGGAAGCAAAGCACAGAGGGATGGACACAGGTTTCTTCAGGAAGGAAGAGATTCTTTATTGGATCACCGATCGGGACTCAGAGGGACTAATGTCACCAAAAATACAGCAAGTTCTGAGCCCTGAACAATAGTGCAGGCTCCCTATATAGGCACATAACTCCTCCCATATTAAGCTCCACCCGCACATTCTCTTGACCAATCATTACAAATAAGAATTAACTTCCTGCTTGACCGCATGGCTTGTCCAGCACAATGGAGGAGGGGAATACTACATCCTGTATTCTTGCACATGCTCCGTACACTACTGATCGTATCTTGCCTCGTGCAACCAACTGATCGATACGTCAGCATATGCACGTACACATGCCACGTGGTAATCTCGGTCTACTAAATTTATTTTTACCGAGATTCCACCACAGTCTGAATTATTGGCCTACATATTTTAAGGCGTTTCCAGTCTGTTAATGAAATCACAGATACAGCTGCACCTGTGTCCAAATCCATAGTCAGTTCCTTTCCATTTACAACAACCTGAACTGTGAATGCAGCCAGATTAGAACCTATTTTATATATTTTTACATTTTGTACAGGAAATTGTTCATCCGAATCCTCAGAAGACTCCTGCATTTGTACTCTATAGGCATTCTTTGCTCTGTCTCTCAAGCGATTACTGCCTCTCTCTGCTGTGGATTTACACACTCTTTGTAGGTGGCCCATTTTACCACAAGCATGACACTTGGCATCCTTTAATCTGCATGCAGTTGAAACATGTGTAGCAGCTCCGCAGTGATAACATTTGTAATGTGAATGTTCGCGCATTCAGCCAGTCTCATAGGAAAGCATTCTCAATGCTTTCCTATGGACACTGGCGTCTTCTCACTGTGAAAATCATGAGACAGCCACTAGAGGCTGGATAACCCACGGGTAAACATAGCAGTTTCTCTGAAACTACTATGTTTACAGCAGAAAGGGTTAATCCTAGATGGACCTGGCACCCAGACCACTTTATTAAGCTGAAGTGGTCTGGGTGCCTATAGTGGTCCTTTAATACTTGAATTATAGAGATTGAGAGAAACACATATGTGTGGCTGGGAACATGGGGTGGGGGATATTAATGGAAGGAGGAAAGGAAGGAAAACAGAATAAAAATATATCAAAGCTGTGAAATAAGAAGAAACTATAGAAAAAGAGAAGTGAAGGCAAAAGAGTAACAAAAACGATATTCTGCATTGTGTGCTTAGCTGTAACATTGTCTCTGCAGTTCAGTCAGTACTGTGAGCATTCCTTACACTAGATAAGACATGCCTCTATTTTCATTGGCTGAAAAGGGTATGTTTTTTTCATACACCGAGAATCAGGATCATGTTAAAATTTGAGAGGGGGGTGACTAAGGAAGCTGTAAAACAACAACACATTTTACAACACTGCAGGAAAACGTCACAGAATTGAAATAAAATAAACTAATTATAGGTATTTTGAGCTCCCTAGCTTTAATTTAAGCTTAACTTGTTTAGCTGTGTGGAGTGTCCCTTTAATTGAATATAGTGCCCAGAGACCACTGGCACTGTCCCTCCATTCAGTATTAAACCATTTTCAAGCAGGTTAACACTGAATGAGACTCCCATACTTACTTGGCCCAAGCCATACCTCTCAAGTGTCACTATTTAGGATGGACCATCCTTATTTAGAGCCAAAATCCATCTGTCTCAATTTTCTACACATTGCTCTTGTTCTACGTTACATTTTAACCCCGTTCTGGCCACACCCTCACTCACACCCATAAAATTAAAGTATCTGTTAAGGATCGACTGATATTGATTTTTTAGAGCCGATACCGATAATCTGTGAACTTTCAGGCCAACAGCCGATAACTTTCCGATACTCTGTACATTTACTGTTTTAAAGAAAGAAACTATTTCTACACAAATCTACTGTTAACTGAACATGTTTATTATTATTTATTTTTTTGCAAATCTTTTTTTTATTAAGGTAAATGCCTAAAATATACATGCCAGTCAGCATTTTTTATGTTTTCAAGAATATATGTGGGTAGTGGATGCAGTGAGAGTATTTGATTAGTGAATGCAGAGTGTGTGTTTGTGTATCTCTAGTGGTCTCTTCTTCCATCATCAGCTGAATGCGCATGCGCGGCAAGAGCCGCGCGCGCATTCAGCCAGTCTCATAGGAAAGCATTCTCAATGCTTTCCTATGGACGCTGGCGTCTTCTCACTGTGAAAATCACAGTGAAAAGCACGGAAGCGCCTCTAGCGGCTGTCAATGAGACAGCCACTAGAGGCTGGATTAACCCATAGGTAAACATAGCAATTCCTCCAATAAGAGACAGGACTCTAGATTGAGGGTAAAGCAGGAACTCAATGCACTATGGCTTTGTTGCTCTTATATATACATTTCTCCACAAGGTTACCACCCACGTGGGCCTTGTGGAACAACCAATCATAAACCGACACACAGGGCCAGATTAAGAGCCCAGTGGGCCTGGTGCTGACAATTATGATGGGGCTTAATTACAGAATCTTATTGACCAAAAACACTAAAACAGTCATACCTCTCAAGCGTCATGTATCTGAAGGAGATGGTGTTGGAGGGAAACTCAAAGGATGCAGCTATAAGAAAACACATACTCTATGCTAATCTCTCTCTAATTTATGCTTTCATCTTTCAAGTAAATCCATACCCCCTAACAACAGTGTCCATTGAAGCAGGAAGTCAATGGGTGGGGTAAAAGGGTGGGCCACTGATGCGAATCACGTGACCAGAACAGCCAAAAGGGGCGAACATGCCCAAAAAGGGGGCATGTCTGTCCAAAGAATTGGAAGGCCAGCCTGGCATCAGTGTCCCTATGTATCACAGTGTCAGTGTCCCCATGTCACCCAGTCCCCTAGTCTCCCCATGTCTCAGTGTGTCCTGTGTCACTAGAATACTAGGGGACACTGAGAAACATGGGGACACAGTGAGACATGGGAACACTGAGAGATCCAGGGACACTGAGACACTTGGGGACACTGGGAGACACGGGGGCACTTGTGGATCCAGACATGGAGACACTGGGAGAAAGGGGGACACAGACACTAGGGACACAGAGACAAGCAGACACAGACACTGGGAGACATGGGGACACTGAGACATTTGGCGACACTAAGACATTAGAGACACTGAGAGACATGGAACACAGACTCTGGGAGACTAGGGGAGACTGGGAGACATGGGGACACTGAGACACTAGGAATACTGGCTGGGAGGCATGGGGACACACACACTTGGGACACTGGGATACATGGGGGCACTTGTGGACATAGACATGGGGACACTGGGAGACATGGGGAAACTAGGTTCACTGAAAGACATGGGAACACAGACACTGGGAGACATGGGGGCACTGAGACACTGGCTGGGAGACATAGAGACATGGGGACACTGAGACACTAGGGACACTGAGAGACATGGGGACCCAGACACTGGGAGACTAGGGGACACTGAGACACTAGGGACACTGACTGGGAGACACAGGGACATTGGGAGACATGGAGACACTTTGTCTCTAGTGTCTCCGTGTCACAATGTGTCTCCCAATGTCCCTATGTCTCAACGTGTCCCCTAGTGTCTCAGTGTCCCCATGTTTCCCAGTGTCCCCTAGTGTCCCATGTCCCCATGTCTCCCTGCTGCCTTTCCACCCATTTTTCACTTCCCTGAGCTGTAGGCTGTCTCTGCAGGCTGGGAGCTGCTGTCTGGATTCTCTGTGCTGTGTAGCTACTCCCTTGCGAATCAGTGAGTAGAGAGAGGCAGGAATGGGATATGCTGTAACTTCCTATTCCTGCCTCTCTCCACACACAGTGACCCCTACTGGCCGGTGCTGGTATTGCAGAGTAATGTCCATTTATACTGAGAAAAATATCTGCATTTGTATTGCCGGTATTACTGCAATACCAGCACGGCCAACCTCAAATAAATACATAAAATACCAGTCAGGTTGCAGACCTAAGAGTAGTGTGTAATTTTAAATGGGCCTATTTCATGGGCCTGGGCCTGGAGCTGCAGCTCCATCAGCCCCTATGTTAATCCGGCCCTGCCGACACACAGTTAAACACTCCCATTCATTCCAGCAAAAAACCTCCCCTCTGCTTGTGATATAATTACTGAACACAATGGGTTGACATAATTATCACAGGCAGGAAAATACAGTTTTTATACAATTTTTATAACTTTAAAAATATACATCCAATCCTAATAAAACTTTATAACCAGCATAACTATGAGAACAACATATCCAAAATTCGTGAGAATTGGTCCAGTGGTTCGGGAGATAGCTGGAAGTCATATTTTGACCGACTGCACGCACATTTTCATGCCCTAAAAAGTTCCAGAGAATCAGGCTGTGCGGCCGATCTATTTCCCCTGTTAACTACAGTTCAAATAGGCGAATGGCAATGAGTTGAAGTCTGGAGAAGGTAAAACTTCAGCTGAATTAAAATGGCTGCCGCCACGTGTTCGTTTGTTGAATGGCGGCCACTTCGACTACTTTGGCACTTCGGCTGTATCTGAAGTGCCAATTTAAAGTTGCAAACTTGCTCCAACACAATTTAAAGGGGCAGAAAAAGTACAATAAAATCCAATATGTACAAACAACATTTTAAAAGGGCAAAATCTTCCAGGGGCCATAGTCACAAGGCAGGAGGCTGACAATTAGTCCACTCCAGACACAAGTGGCGAAGGGCACTGCATCACATATCTCCCCTTTGGGGGGTAGACTAACCAGGTACCTGACCTTCTGTCAGTCAGAGCCTGCGTTAGTCGGGCAACCCACCCACAATAGATAAGTACCAGAGTAGCCCACCCACAACAAATTATTACTGCACCTTGTGATTCCTGGTGGCCGGCTCTGGCCTATGGGTCCCAGGTCGCTGAGTGGGGGGGCCAGCATCCCTGATCCCTCTGGCGCAACTAGGTAAAACGCGGTGGAGACTTGGGGGGCAGAGGCCAGCGGCTCTCTGCCCTGATGCCAGCGCTTCTGCTGTGGTAGCCTGGAAGACACTTGGCTGGGGAGGGGAGACATCGCTTACCTCCTACTCCTTGTTCTGAGCCAACTCTTTCTCCTGTAACATCAACCTGAAGGTAGCAACCTTTTCCTGAATCTCTGCCTTGCTATCCCTGCTCCTCCATCATTTCTTTAAGCTCGACACATTTTAATTAAACCTTCCTCTGATAGAGGCCCATCCTGTTGGGCTAAGAGTTGCTGCAACCTCCAGTAAAATTCTTCTTCCATATTGCTGTAGATAGGGACACTGCATGATAGCTAGCTCTATCCCTCTATTGTAAATCCGTAACGTTACCGGTATCTCTGCGCTGCTTCTTTATATGCCAAGATTTTGCATGTTTTCACGTGTTCAGGAGAATGCCTGCTTGTTCCTTGCTTACCTCGAGGCTCAACTTTTCTGGCTAGAACTTTGCTTCCCACTTGTAGTTACAAATAATGCTTTTGTGGGTGACCCACGACTGTGTTCCTTTTAATTTTCGGGGAGATTTAGAACGTGAATGGGACTTTCTAGCTGGGCTTTGAGAAGAGGACCTTTCTATAGGTGACATGGATCTCGATGAAGACCTTTTTCTAGAGGAATGAAGACGTTCCTTTGATTTAGAAGAGGTGTTCCTCTTTTGTATGAATTTAGTGTAAGACTGTGGCTTGTTAGTTATAGAAGGAGATTCTGTCCTTTTTGTGGATGTCAGGGAATGAGACCTGTCCTTTAAAGGAGAATGAGTGCGTGATCTGGAGAGTTTAGATACAATTGCTCATGATCCTAAATCTTTAGAGGGACCATTGTCACAAGGCAGGATGCTGGCAATTAGTCCTCTCCAGGCACAAGTGGCGAAGCACACTGTGTCACAGGAACCATGGGAAAACTGCCCCCTAGGAACCTAGATGGATGCTCAGACACATACATACCTGAGATGCATTGACCCCCCCCCCCCATCTAATACAGTTTTTTGCTGAAGGACTAGCCGGATCTAGATCCCAATCTTTCTTCGTCACCCCCTCCACCTCCCCTCCTCCACGCTCTTCTCACTTTCTTTTTTCTAGTCTTTATCTATCCTAGTATATTTACTTTGCCCCCTATCTCAAGGGGAAGACTTAGCACGCTAAGGTGACCGAAACCCAACCCGATACTCCCGTCTGGGAGACAGAGACGTTATAGACGTCAGGCCATCAATTAACTCTCACCAACTACTTGAGTGGCCCTGAGACCCCACAGCGTAATGTAAGAAAGATCTAGATACTATACTGTGAATATCCATATGGATAGAGGGCGATCCGTAGATGATCAACTTGGCAAATAAAGCCACTGATGCACAGCATGGGTTCGGGCCTCAGAGTTTATAGGCGGGATATCAAGGTCCCCGAACACCAAATGTGCTAGATATATACTCTTTGATATTCTTTTTGCTTATGTTAATTAGAAAAGAACTCATATTGACTATGGTTAGGCGACTAGAGGACCAGGCATGAGTATTTCAATATGGTCAATTTCAGGATCTCTGTTACTATATCACTGCAACACTTTATAATTAAGATGTTAATATGCTCACTTCTCGAATGTACCCACATTGTTTCTTTACATGCTGTTAATCCTAGAACAAGTCTGTTCATTATGTCAATACTAAATAAAGAATCTTAAAAAAATACTCTTTTATTCAAAATCTCTTAATCTATTTAAAATAGTTGATAATTGGACATGACATTATTCCTCTTTCTTTGTCATGTTAGGGACAAGACAACTTATTCCCTTAGTTATAATTAGTAAATATAATAACTACAGTTATTAGTGGCTTAAAATACCAGAAACTCCCAATAATAGTCTTAATTTTTTTTTTACCAAGATCTGACAGCCATTGTGGAAACTCACGTGGCAGACTGAACAGGTTTATCATTATAAAGGTTTGTGATAAGTGAAGTAAAGTTTATGCCTTTTTTTCAATTACATTTTAACTGTTGAGGTACCTCACTTATGTTAATTAGATTATATTAATCATACCACTCTGCAAACTTAAGTGAGCATACCACTTAGTCACAAACACTGGCCACACTTAGCGTTCATATTTGTTTTTGTGTGAAAAAAGCAAAATACTAATATTTGGCTAGTGTTTGTGACTAAGTGGCTACTAAAAATGACTGGACATACCCCATTTGCAATACCTTGGGTTGTCTAATTTTGCAAATGGTATGCCATCATGGGGGTAATTCTCATTCCTGGGCTACCATACGGTCTCAAAGGCAATGTAACCAATCTGTCAAATTTCAATGTGAAAAAAATGAAATGCAAGCCATATATTTGACGCTCTAACTTTCCAAAACACCATAAAACCTGTATATAGGGGGTACTGTAATACTTGGGAGACTTCACTGAACACAAACATAAGTGTTTCAAAACAGTAAAACATATTACAACAATAATATCGTCAGTAAAAGTGCTGTTCATGTGTGAAAAATGCAAAAATGTCACTTTTACTAAATATATCATCATTGTAATACAAGTTATCATTTTGAAACACTAATATTTGTGTTCAGCGAAGTCTCCAAAGTAAAACAGTAACCCCCATGTATAGGTTTTATGGTGTCTTGGAAAGTTACAGGGTTAAATATAGTGCGTGCAAATTAAATTCTCTACACTTTCTGCCTGGGTTGTCAGGCACCTCAATCAAATTCGAATTAATTCAATCACATAATTATGTTAAAAGATTACTTAAATATACACGTAGAATTTTAATATATTCTACGTGTACACTTATGTAGTTATTTATGTAATTATATATATTTATCTGTATATATATATTTGCGGTTATTTGTATTTTATATATAGATAGATATATATAGAATGTCATTCTAAGTGTATTTTGTTACCAATATATATATATATATATATATATATATATATATATGTATATATATATATATATTTATTAATAACAAAATACAGTTAGAATGACATTACATATGTATATATAATTTATTTGAATTTTTACAAAATATTTTATTTATTTGATTTATTTATTATTGTAATTATACGTGTATATATAAATATAAAATATATAGATGTATTGTATATATATATAATATATATAACTTATATATATATCTGTAACGTCATTCTAAGTGTATTTTAATACTAATATATGTACTTATATTAACATTAAAATACACTATGTATGACGTTACATATATATATAAGATGTATATATATATATATATACACACACACACACATATATATACACATACATTTGATTTTAAACATGTCTAATTATTATTATTTTTTTACTTTCCCACCAGCAGGGGGACTGTCTGGCATTTCAGACAGTTCCCCTGCTGGCAGATCCACAGCCAGCTATAGGGGGCCATGTGATCGCTCTTTGAGAGCGATCACATGGCCCCCGGGGGCCTGATTTGCCGGGGGAGGGCTGCCTGGGCTCTCAGGCAGTCCTCCCGAAGAGGATCGCGGCGGAGGTGAGTACCTGGAGACTCCTGGGGCAAAAAGCCGTTATGGCGTTCAATGCCACCATAACGGCTTTAAAGCCTATTTAAATGGTGATGGCATAGAACGGCGTAACAACATTAATGGGTTAAAAACACACCACTACATTAACCCCTTAAGGACTGAGCCAAATGTACATGTTGTGATCAAAACAAAACGTAAACAAAACTTGAGTTTGCGCTATATGTCTGTTCAGGCGTAATTTACCTCTTTCATCTTATGTGCACCCACACTTATTATATATCATTTTATTCAGGGGAAACAGGGATTTCATTTAACATCAAATATTTAGATATGAAACATAATTTAATATGAATAAAATATTAAAAAATAGGAGAATATAAGAATTAAAGAAACCTTTAGTTCTACGTGACATTCTAACTGTGAATGTCATAATACTGTTTGCTTTTACTGCAATAAAATACACATATTTGTATTCAGCGATGTCTCGTGTGTAAAATAGTACCCCCTATGTACAGGTTTTATGGTGTTTTGGGAAGTTACAGGGTCAAATATAGCATGTTAAATTTTTCAGTTTTTATCACATTGAAATTTGCCAGATTGGTTACATTGCCTTTGAGACCGTATGAGACCAGGAATAAGAATTACCCCCATGATGGAATACCATTTGCAAAAGTAGACAACCCAAGGTATTGCAAATGGGGTATGTCCAGTCTTTTTTAGTAGCCACTTAGTCACAAACACTGGCCAAATTTAGTGTTAATATTTGTTTGTGTGTGAAAAATAAAAAAAACTAATTTGAACGACAATTTTGGCCAGTGTTTGTGAATAAGTGGCTACTAAAATACCTTGGGTTGTCTACTATTGCAAATGGTATGCCATAATGGGGGTAATTATTATTCCTGGGCTACCGTACGGTCTCAAAGGCAACATAACCAACCTGGCGAATTTCAATGTGAAAAAACTGAAACGCAAGCCTTATATTTGACTCTAACTTTTGAAAACACCATAAAATCTGTACATGAGGGGTACTGCTATACTCAGAGACTTCGCTGGACACAAATATTAGTGTTTCAAAACAGTAAAACATATCACAACAATTAAATCGTCTGTGTAAGTGCCATTTGTGTGTGAAAAATGCAAAAAATTTCACTTTCACTGACAATATCGTCATTGTAATACATTTTACTGTTTTGAAACACTAATATTTGTGTTCAGAAAAGTCTTCCAAGGAAAACAGTACCTGCTATGTACAGGTTTTATGGTGTCTTGGAAAGTTACAGGGTTAAATATAGTGCTAGCAAATTAAATTCCTTGGACTTTTTGCTTGGGTTGTCCGCTAATTGTAAGTAATAAAATTACCTAATTATGTAAAATTATTACATAAATATATACATAGCATTATTATATATATATATATACACACAATACACAAGATCCAGCACACTCAACTATCCACTAAACAGCAACTTCAATGTTGAAAGATTTTATTTGTTTTTTTAAAAACACCTAATCTAGGCAAAAATAATGGGGGTTTAGTTACATTATATGATCATACATTGCATAAGCCTGCCACAACGTCAATGTACCCCATCTTTGGCAGGTCCTACACTAACAGCCTAATGTCTGCTCTTATGAGATTAACCTACTTGGGGAAAAAAATTCCATCTGGGGCTCTCTGCAGTGCAAGGCTAAATAGGGCCCTGGGATGAGGCACCTGTGACAGGGAGGGGTGCAAAACCAAGGAGGTGGCTAGACTCCCAAATATATATAAAACAAGAGGGGGTTGGCTGCACTCACCTTAACATGCATAAATGGGGGTGCTGCTGGGGGCCAAATAATACAATACACAAGATCCAGCGAACTCAACTATCCACTAAACAGCAACTTCAATGCCTGCCACAACGTCAATGTACCCCATCTTTGGCAGGTCCTACACTAACAGCCTAATGTCTGCTCTTATGAGATTAACCTACTTGGGGAAAAAAATTCCATCTGGCCCCCATCAGCACCCCCATTTATGCATGTTAAGGTGAGTGCAGCCAACCCCCTTTTGTTTTATATATATACACACACACACACACACACGTGTATATACACTATATATATATATATATACACACACACGTATATACTTCTGTATATAGATATATATATAGTATTTTGTTCTACATGTATTTTGATATTAATATATATATATTAATTTTAAAATACAGTTAGAATGAATTTACACATATATATTTTATTTATTTTTTATAATTTTTTTATTTTCTTTTTTTTAACGTATTTACATATTTATTTATTTTATATTATCAATCACTCTACACAATTATACCCCATAGTATTGGCTGCCAAGCAATCAAAGAGATTTTAATGGAAGAAGGAAAGATAGCCGATATACAAATAGATTTTATTCTTGAAGGTATAGATATTATTTTAAAAAACAATTATTTCTGGTTAATTCCTTCTACCTCCAAAAAGAGAGGGACTGCTGTGGGGACTAGGTTTGCCCCCAGTTACGCAAATTTATTTATGGCCCACTGGGAGTCTGAAGCCATTTTTAGTGATCATGCCTGGAGGGCAAAATTAGTCTCCTATTTTAGATATATTGATGACCTCTTTTTTATCTGGGAAGGTCCAGAAGATCGTCTTTTTTCTTTTATTAACCATCTTAATATCAACAACAGATGTAGAATTTTAACTCATGAATACAGCAAGGAACATATAAATTTTTTAGACCTTAATATTTTTATTAAAAACTGACAAATACATACTAGGCCTTTTTTTAAGAAAGTTTGTGTAAATACTGCAATTGATAAATCTAGCTGTTACTACCAACCCTGGCTTGACAGTGCCCCTAAGAGTCAAATTTTACGACTTCGAAGAA
Organism: Pelobates cultripes; assembly: GCA_933207985.1. Lineage (NCBI taxonomy): Eukaryota > Metazoa > Chordata > Amphibia > Anura > Pelobatidae > Pelobates > Pelobates cultripes. The sequence goes on from OW240920.1 coordinate 88,986,602, forward strand.
ATTGCTCAGAACTAAATGATTTTAACGAACAAGCAGAATTAAAAAAAAATAAGTTTATTGAAAAAGATTATTCTGAAACAGTTTTACCAGAAACAATCAATAACATCCAACAGAAAGCTAGAGATGAACTTTTAATATCTAAAACAAAAAAGACAGGTGAAACTATAACAATAAAAGTGGCAATATAAAAAAGATCATAAGGAAGCATTGGCATATTTTAAAACAGGACGAAACTCTTAATAAAATTTTACCCGAACATCCCAAAATAGTATTTAGAGGAATCAATTTTAACAAAACTTTTTACTAGAGAAACAAAAAACAAACCACTTTTATCCTTGTTCCCCCAAATTAAGGGTTTTTGTAAATGTAAATCGTGTATAGTCTGCAAAACCACCGATCCTACAGTAACATCTAAAGTAACTCAATTTATCTCTAATGTGACAAATAAGGTTTACAAAATTAATGATTTTATCAACTGCACTACAACATTTTTTATTTATCTGCTCGAATGCCCCTGTGGCCTCCAGTATGTTGGAATGACCACAAGGTGCCTAAAAACAAGACTAAGTGAACATTGCAGAAACATTTAAAATGGGTATTTGAATCATTCAGTGTCCACACATTTTATTAAACACAATAAAGATCCAAGAATGTTAAAATGTATGGGAATTAAAAAAAAATGTACTACTCCCTGGAGAGGAGGAGACATAAAAAACATTTTTGGGAGAACTGAAATGGAATGGGTGTGTAAGCTTCAGACCCTTATACCCCATGGTTTAAATGTTGACTTTGATTTGTTTAATTTTTTTAGTAATTTTACTGTACTACACTTTGTCTTTTATGTTTTAGATGTTTTTTATGCTTCCATGCTTTTATTTGTATTTATGTCTTTAATATGTCCTTTTAAGTATTTCTACTGATCTACTCTTGTATCTTTAAATTATCCCATCGTTATTCATTCATTATTTATTCCCTTCCCCCCCCCAATATGTCTGCCTTTTTCTAATAGGCATTTGCTCAACCAATATGGCGGCTATCCGAAGGCACGCCCCCCCAAACGTACCGCCATCAGTTTTATTGCAGTGTTGTCGGCCACAGCTATTGCGCGCGCCGACGGCTTGTTTACATTTTTCACCCGCCCATCTACTTACTCGTTGGCCACACTAACATGCGGACCAACGCCCCCGTACACGGCCACTTTCCTGAAGTCGGCCGCAGCACTGTTCGTGCCAACGCACACATAATACCCTTACATGGACGCGCTCATGCATTTAACTACATTTCCCATGTATCAGTTCGGCATCACGAAAGTCACGTGACCGCATTAAACTATTAATATCTATTTAGATAATTTTAATGCTCGTTTTAAATACTTAAATCGTAGCATCATGTTATATTTATTGTGTATGTGTGATAAACAATATTTAAAATATGTTTTAATGTTTTAAAATATTTTATTTATTTCATTAGCTACTGCATTCCTATTGGCTGCCCTTAGGTTTGGTGCCAATTTTAAGCAACTGTGTCCTTATTTAAACTCACCTTGCCAGGTAACATGTTCTATTACATATTGAAGAAGCCCTTTAGGCCAAACGCGTTTGTGGATATTTTATATTGTGTATTTTATTCATTAAATATTTTTTGGTCACTTTTTATTGTGCCAATCATCTTTTAATACACTTTATATTTTTTACCTGTCATTTTATTATCCTGGACTCCAAGTAATCCTAGGTGGGGATCATACCACCAATGCTATCATCAGGGAACAGTTTGCCTTTTTATATATTTTATTTATAATTGTTTTACCCAGAGAGCACTATTGGTCGTCTCTTTTTATTATTCTCTTTGAGTGTTGAACAAACCATTGAAGGAAGAAGCCTGCACCAGGGGCGTTTTAGCCGCGAGGCAAACAAAGCATTTGCCTTGGGCGGCAAAAAACGCCGCCCGCAAATGCCCAGGGCAAATGCCTAGTTAGCCTCGTGGCTAACAGGCATGCCGAGCGGGCAGGCGGCGCTGGCTGATGGTTGGGCGGGCGGCTGGCGAGGGAGCTCTTCCTCTGAGCGGTCTGCTCAGCTCCCTCGTGCGCTGCAGAGTGAAGCTGGGAACCGGGATATGACGCCATCAACCCGGCACCCAGCCTCACTCTGCGGCGCACGAGGGAGCTGAGCAGACCGTTCAGAGGAAGTGCTCCCTCGTCAGCCGCCCGCCCGACCATCAGCCACTGGACCACCAGGGAGAGAGGGACCCCCCCCCAGCATTCCCAAAGGTAAGGAGGTTGGGGGGGGGTAAATAAAAAAAATAATAAAATGTGTTAATGTGAGTGAGTGTGTGTATATGTCTGTGAGTGTGTCTGTTAATGTGTGTGTGTTTGTTAGTGTGTGTGTGTGTGTGTCTGCTAGTGTATGTCTGCTAATGAGTGAGTGTGAGTCTGTTAGTGTGTATCTGACTGTGTTTGTCTGTTAGTGTGTATGTGTGTGTCTGACTGTGTGTCAGTGAGTGTGTGTGTGTCTGCTAGTGAGTGTGTGTTTGCCTGTGAGTGTGTGTGTGTCTGTTAGTGTGTGTGTGTGTGTGTGTGTCTGTTAGTTTGTGTGTCTGACTGTGTGTGTGCCAGTTAGTGTGAGTGTGTTTGCCTGTGAGTGTGTGTCAGTGAGTGTGTGTCTGTTAATGTGTGTGTGTTTGTTAGTGTGAGTGTGTTTGCCTGTGAGTGTGTGTGTCAGTGAGTGTGTGTCTGTTAGTGAGTGTAAGTGTTTCTGTTAGCGAGTGTATGCGTATCTGTCAGTGAATGTGTGTGTGTGTGTATTTAGAAGGCTTGGGGGGGCTGGCCCGGGGGGGGCGCCTGAGTTTTGTCCTGCCTAGGGCAGCACAAAACCAGGATACACCACTGGCCTGACCTATATCCCATAAGCGGGGATCATACCGCTGTGCGCTTTCCACACTAGAGCTAGCTATAGCTCTAACACATGTGAGTGCATTACCATCTTCTTTTATCATTTGTTGTACCCTATTGGACATACCACACTATTTGGTTTTCTATTTGTTTTATCTTTTCATAATATTGGATCCCCAAGGAGATTGTTCCCGATCAAGCACTTTACAGACTATCAGATCTGTTCAGCTAAGACTTTTACATTTGGATTTCCCCTATATTTTTATATATTTTATTGGTCTATTTTGGTGCAGCCTTTATCTCTGTTTTTACATTTATCAGTATGTACCATTTGGGAATAAATATAAAAGAAACAAATTAAAACCAATGTGGCTTAGTAGAGAAGTAAAACTAGAGATTAAAATTAAGAAAAGGGCATTTAAATCGGACAAATCAGATGCATCCTATAAAAGATTTAAGGAAGCCAATAATGCGTGCAAAAAGGCGATTAGATTCGCTAAACTTCAAAATAAAAAAAATTATAGCCAAAGAGAGCAAAACCAACCCCAAAGCATTCTTTAAATACATAAATTCTAAAAAAAAAAAAAAAAATGAAAGTGTAGGTACACTAAAAACTGAAATGGGGGTGTTAGCTTATGAAGACCAGGAAAAGGCAGGAATTTTAAATAACTATTTCTCCTCCGTATATATTAAGGAAGAACCCATGGCAATAGATTGCTGCTAAAAACTTGCAGAATAATTGTAATTGGTTAACTCAAGGAAAGGTGCAACTAAAGAAAGTTAATATAAACAAAGCTCCAGGGTCTGACGGTATCCATCCACGAGTACTTAAGGAACTAAGTGTAGAAATAGGAGGATTGGAGGAAGGCAGATGTGGTTCCTATATTCAAAAAGGGTTCAAAATCCTTGCCTGGAAATTATAGAACTGTGAGCTTAACTTCTGTGGCTTGGAAAATATTTGAAAGGTTATTAAGGGATAGTATTCAAGAATTCCTTGAGAAGAACATGGTTATCAGCAAAAATCAGCATGGTTTTATGAAGCACAGGTCATGTCAAACTAACTTGATTATGTTCTACGAAGAAGTAAGTAGAAGTATAGATCAGGGTGTTGCAGTGGATGTGATCTATTTGGATTTTTTTCAAGGCATTTGATACAGTTCCACACAATAGATTAGTGTTCAAACTCAAGGAAATCGGTCTAGATGAAAATGCTTGTTCTTAGGTAGAACATTGGCTTAAAAATAGAGTGCAAAGAGTTATCATCAATGGTAAATTTTCAAGCTGGACATAGGTGGCAAGTGGTGTCCATCAGTGTTCTGTTCTGGGACCCCTTCTATTTAAAGGACCACTATAGGCACCCAGACCACTTCAGCTTAATGAAGTGGTCTGGGTGCCAGGTCCATCTAGTGTTAACCCTGCCTGCTGTAAATATAGCAGTTTCAGAGAAACTGCTATGTTTACATATGGGTTAATCCAGCCTCTAGTGGCTGTCTCACTGACAGCCGCTAGAGGCGCTTCCGCGCTTCTCACTGTGATTTTCACAGTGAGAAGACGCCAGCGTCCATAGGAAAGCATTGAGCAATGCTTTCCTATGGACTGACTGAATGCGCGCGCAGCTCTTGCCTCTTCCTCCCCATTCAGCCCGGCAGGAGGGGAGCCATGAGGGTGGGGGGGGGGGGACCCATCAACACTATAGTGCCAGGAACTTGTTTTCCTGGCACTATAGTGGTCCTTTAACATGTTTCTAAATGATCTTGAAAAAAGCAATAAAAGTCATGTTTCTTTGTTTGCAGATGACACAAACTCTGTAAAATAATACAATGTGAGCAAGATATTACTTTGCTGCAGAGGGATTTAGATAGACTAGGGCACTGGGCACTCAAATGGCAGATTAAATTTAATGTTGAAAAATGCAAAGTTATGCACTTCGGCGTAAAGAATGGACAAGCAACATATACCCTTAATGGAAGCGAATTAGGGATAACAACACACGAAAAGGACTTGGGAATTGTTATAGACAACAAACTATGCAACAATGTGCAATGTCAATCAGCAGTGGCTAAGGCCAGTAAGGTATTATCATGCATGAAAAAGGCCATTCATTCTCAGGATGAGAATATCATTTTGCCTCTTTATAAATCACTGGTAAGACCACATATTGAATATGCTGTGCAATTTTGGGCACCTGTTCTAAAGAAGGATGTTATGGCTCTAGAAAAAGTGCAGAGGCGGGCTACAAAATTAATAAAAGGAATGGAACATTTCAGCTATGAAGAAATGTTAACAAATTTAAACCAATTTAGTTTAGAAAAACGTCGCCTGAGAGGGTATATGATAACATTATACAAATATATTCGGGGCCAATACAAACCATTGTGTGGAAATCTATTCACAAACCGGACTTCACATAGGACACAAGGTCATGCGTTTAGACTGGAAGAAAGAAGATTTAGTCTAAGGCAGTGGAAAGGTTTTTTTTACTGTAAGAACAATAAGGATGTGGAATTCTCTGCCTGAAGAAGTGGTTTTATCAGAATCCATAGAGATGTTCAAACAGCAACTAGATGCATACTTGCAAAAACAGAATATTCAAGGAAATCATTTTTCAATATAGGGTAATAACTGCTTGATCCAAGGATAAATCTGACTGCCATTCAGGGGTCACAAAGGAATTTTTTTCCTAGCTTGTTGCAAAATTGGAAGTGCCTCAAACTGTTTTTTTTGCTTTCTTTTAGATCAACAGCAAAAAACAAATGTGAGGAAGGCTGAACTTGATGGACGCAAGTCTCTTTTCAGCTATGTAACTATGAAAGCCCTCTGACGCTTACATAGATTCCTTAGGTAGGGGGTCTGTCTGGGCGCTTGGCCGCGTACCTCCTAAGGTCACTAATGTGGGAAGACTGAAACTCCTCTGCACAGGCGCTGGTTGGTCTATCACCCTAATATTGGCGGCCACCAGTTTCCCAGGTAGATACATGTTGTCCATTGGGCACCTATAGTGCCAACTGTTTTTGTAAATATATAGTTCTTTTTCAGATTTAGATCGGAACTACCTCCCTCACACATTTAATCCCTCTTTTTTTTCTTCTTTCTTTCTCTCTCTCTCTCTCTCTCTCCTTCTCTCTATTATTCTCTCCTCTTTCCTCTCTCTTTGTCCTAACCCCCAGAGCTGACATTGAGTATCACGCCCCCTGCCTTCTCGAAGCTCCCCCTCAATGTCCGCACGCTCAATGTGTGCAGACTTAATGTGCCGGAACACAGTTCCAGACTTCTCCGGGAACTATGGTCATTTCGGGCTTCAGTGGCGATGCTACAAGAGACAAACTTCAAGCTCGGTTCTGAACCCACACTGAGGGACCGAAGGTTCCTCACTGGATAGTTTGCATCACATGCACAAGGGAAGAAAACTGGGGTGGCGATTCTCTTTTTTCGCAAGGGACCCCGTTCGAACTTATAGATCAGAGGACGAACCCTGATGGTCTTTCTGAAGGGACGCTTAACTCACGCCTCTACACTTTCGCCACACTCTACACCCCCAACTCCCGCCAGCACATATTTCTTACGAAGACACTGAGACTACTGGCCGACTTCTCGGATGAGGTACTGATCCTTGGGGGTGACTTCAACGTGTCCCTGGACCCGGTTATGGACATATCTCGGGGATACAGTGCGATCGCATATTCCTGTATCAGATGTATCTGGAAAGCCTTGAGGAAACTACATTTAGTGGATTGCCGGAGAACACTCCACCTGGAGATGAGGGATTACACGTATTACTGTAGGTCTGAAGAGAAAATGAAAATATCATCTAAATAACTGACCACATATTGATCAAGGAGGTCACGGAATATATAATTGAGAAAGTATTGAAAGGAAACAGAAGCATTACAGAGTCCATAGGGCTGATTAACCTTTTTTTCAGTATTTCATATATATATATATATATATATATATATAAAAAATTATTGGAAATGACCGCCCTCCAAGGACTTGTTGATAGTAAAAATAAAATATACATTTATTCTCTATCATATAAAAAGATATCGACGTTTCACCCCAATAAATGGGCTTTCATCAGGGCTAACATAGGATCCCTTATTTGACAGCAGCTTCACAAGTCCAGCAGTCGCAATTTACCTACAGCAGGCTCCCAGCCTGGGAGGTAAATTGCCTGAACGCTTCCACTTCTGGGTGGTCCACCTGTGTGGTACTTGGTTCAGTAAGCCCCATTTACTGAACCAAGTGGGAAGAAGCCATAAGCAAAGTTGGTGGTGCACATTGAGTCTATTAAGGGGAAGAGAAATGACATTAATGTCTTGCTGTGGTTTCTGACTAATCTGGCTCTAGAGGTGTTCCCCCCTCGCGGATTGACAAATGCATGTCGGTGCTGGCTTTTCTCTTCAAGCTGCAGGGCTGGTGGACTTGACCAAGCTTTTCTTGGTGTGTCAGGCATTTAGGGTCATTTGAAAAGGACGTACATTTCCGGACTCCAGGCGACCTATGTCGGCCCGATTGCTCAGGGAATTGCTGGTTGTTTTAATAAATTCAAGGTAACTTTGTTCCAAGCAGCATATGCCTTGGCCTTTTTTGGGGCATTCTGGCTATTAGAGATAGTCAGCCCTAAGAAGGTGTGCCACTGGAGCTTGGCAGTAGCCGATGTGGTAAGTAATGATGGTGGGGTGACTGTTTTGCCCAATCGTCTAAGATGGATGTTTTTGTATGAGGTAAGTAGATCCTGTTGCACCATCTGCCGGGCAAACCCATCTGCCCAGTGAAGTGTGTGGCGCTCTATTTATAGATTAGGCCTGAAGGCAGACAGTAATTATTGGTTCATGAGGTGTTGCGTTTTCATTTTCTTAAGGTTCTAGGTTTGGCTCGTTTGGGGGTGGAGGCAGTGGACTCCTTCCATATTGGGGCATCCACGTTGGTTGCAAGGCTGGTTTTTAGGTGATGATATCATGCGACAGATCAGACCCTGGGAGTCTGCAAGTTTTCGGACATATATCAGGACTCAGGGCTTACTGCAGCAAGGCTGTGAACAAGCGGAGCCTAGGGTTACTAAGGTTTAGGCAAGGGGAGATGGGAGAGGCAGTGTTAAGTTAAGGACTTTTTAAGTATCTTGCCCTGTCTCTGATTTCTTTCAGGACGCCCCTAATTGGCCACTCTCATATCTACTGGGCCCAAAGAAGAGCTGCAGTTAGAGCCAATGGTTTGCAGTTGGGCTTCTCTAAATAAGGTAAAAAAAACAGAAACACTAGAAATGAAAAAAACGTGAATGTAATCTTCCTAATGCATCTCACAAATAAACCTAAAGTAAAAATAGTGGAAGAAAAAAAACAAAAAAAAAAAAACACTTGTGTAGGAAAAAAAAAAGTATAGGTAGAAAAACAACCTGCACAAACGGAGAAGTAAATCACTGGGGAAATATATCCAAAATAATGGAAAGAAATAAAAGGATGAAAATAGGTGTGCTCATCACCCCTCCGAGGTAAATCAAAAAGGCATGAAGGCATAGTAGATCTCTAGTGCTCATATACAAGGAAAAAGATAGCCACAATCAGGGGTCAAGTCCTGGGGAAAAAAGTGTGGGAACTCACCCAAGATTCCCGCCCCCCCCCCCTTAAAAAAAAAAATTACACTCCTATGCATATAGTGCAGTGCAGGGTGTGTATAATGAATGTAGTGTGTTTGTAGTGAATGCAGAGTATGAATAATAAATGTAGTGTGTCTGTAGTGAGTGCAGTGTGAATAATAATTGTAGTGTATTTGTAGTGAGTGCAGAGTGTGTATAATGAATGCAGTGTGTTTTTAGTGAGTGCAGAGTGTGTATAATGAATGTAGTGTATTTGTAGTGAATGCAGTGTGTATAATAAATGTAGTGTATTTGTAGTGAGTGCAGTGTGTATAATAATAAATGTAGTGTGTATAGTGAATGCAGTGTGTATAGTGAATGTAGTGTTTTTGTAGTGAGTGCAGAGTGTGTATAATGAATGTAGTGTGTTTGTAGTAAGTGCAAATTGTGTATAATGAATTTAGTGTGTTTGTAGTGAGTGCAGTGTGTACAATGAATGCAGTGTATGTAGTGTGTTTGTAGTGAATGCAGAGTGTGTATAGTGAATGTAGTGTATTTGTAGTGAATGCAGTGTGTATAACAAATGTAGTGTATTTGTAGTGAGTGCAGTGTGTATAATAAATGTAGTGTGTTTGTAGTGAGTGCAGTGTGTATAGTGAATGTAGTGTTTTTGTAGTGAGTGCAGAGTGTGTATAATGAATGTAGTGTGTTTGTAGTAAGTGCAAATTGTGTCATAATGAATTTAGTGTGTTTGTAGTGAGTGCAGAGTGTGTACAATGAATGCAGTGTATGTAGTGTGTTTGTAGTGAATGCAGAGTGTGTATAGTGAATGTAGTGTGTAGTGAGTGCAGAATGTGTATAATGAATGCAGAGTGCGTATAGTGAATGCAGAGGGTGTATAGTGAATGCAGAGGGTGTATAGTGAATGTAGTGTGTTTGTAGTGAGTGTATAGTGAATGTAGAGTGTTTGTAGTGAGTGAAGAGTGTGTATAATGAATGCAGCGTGCGCTGGATGATGTGTGTGAGTGCGCTGGATGATGTGTGTGAGTGCGCTGGATGATGTGTGTGTGTGAGTGCTGGATGATGTGTGTGTGTGAGTGCTGGATGATGTGTGTGTGAGTGCTGGATGATGTGTGGATGATGTGTGTGTGTGAGTGCTGGATGATGTGTGTGTGAGTGCTGGATGATGTGTGTGTGCTGGATGATGGGTGTGTGTGTGCTGGATGATGTGTGTGTGCTGGATGATGGGTGTGTGTGTGCTGGATGATGATGAGTGCTGGATGATGTGTGCTGGATGATGGGTGTGTGTGTGCTGGATGATGGGTGTGTGAGTGCTGGATGATGGGTGTGTGTGTGTGCTGGATGCTGGATGTGTGAGTGCTGGATGATGGGTGTGTGTGTGCTGGATGATGGGTGTGTGTGTGCTGGATGATGTGTGGGGGGGGAGCATTTTTTTTTAACTTTATGTGTATGTATATTTTTTTTATTTTATTCCCCCCTCCCTGCTTCTTACCTTGTCAGGGAGGGGGGAGATCGCCTGGTGGTCCGGTGGAGGGAGCCAGCCGCTGCACAGAGGGGCCATCACACGCTGTGTTCCCTCTCCAGCTCTAACTCTCGCGAGACTCGCCTGTGCGGAGCGTTGCCATGGTAACAGCCGCGGGTCTCGCGAGAGTTATAGCTGGAGAGGGAACACAGCGTGTGACGGCCCCTCTGTGCAGGTAGCAGGGCCGGTCCTGCAGGACAGGTAACGGGAACGGCGCGGCTTCGATAAGCAGTGCGCATACGTACAGACGGAAAACTATATGGGACATAAAAAAATATAGAAACGAATTGCAGTCTCTTTTAAGCCATGTATGCATAACAAGAAAAGAGAAAAGAACCATGGACACCGAAGGCAGCAGTATAGAATCCCAATGGAATACATATGTAATATGTAAAACTTGAATATAGAAAATATAGAAAAATATATTTTAAAAGAACATAGAAAAAAATACTCTTCTCTTCTCTAAAGGCATGATCCAACATGATCCTGGTTCAGTATATACAGAGAGCACTATTCCTTGTTTTGGTTTTTCTTTTGGGTTATGCTGCTGCTATACTGCTGAGATATCTGACAACCACGTCCACTCACATATCCTAGAAGTGGGGATTGTACAGCTTTATGCTTTCTATACTAGAGCTGTTTTTTTAGCTCTCATAAATGTGAGTATATGTTTTAATTTTAATTCTATGCAAGAAAGTTGATTGAGATATCCCATGCTATTGGATTTTTCTGTTCTTTTCTTTTTCATATATATGACTACACGAACTGAAAGTCTGACCCAAGATTGTTAACACAAGAAGAATGTCTTTCCTGTGACCTGACCTGTTCCCTTGCAAGTTGCACTTTATAATTTAGGACATTATTGTGGCCATTTTTATATGTGATTTTCATCCTTTTTACTTGGTGTTTCTGGTATCCTGCCTATATTTTATACGACTCATATAATTTTCATAATAGATTTTCTGTCTCTATTTAGTTTCCATACATCTGTAGAAGTACAATATAACATTGATGCTACCTTTTCCCTTTTTTTGCCTACTAATAATTTGTTAGGGTAACCCAAATATTAGCACTTATATTTGAGTTTATACAGAGTGCAAAATCATAAAAATGGCTTTAGAATACAGGTGTCAAACGGCCTGGAAGCTAACAGTTAAGTATCTGCCTTGGAATTTCTAGGATTTGAGATTTTAGAAATGCAAGAATTATTAAAATTTTCTTCAACAAAACATTATTTTTCCCAGTATGTATGATTCACTTGCCTGCAGTTTTTTGTTTTTTTAAACTACTCTTTACAGCCACTTGGTGGCCTATATCTGCATATGTCCAATTATCGGAAAGTGCTTATTACATCAAGCAAGAGACCACAAATTACCTCGCTCACACAGTTTACACCCTGTTCAAAATTATTATGCAAATTATAGTTTTCTCATTTACCTAAATAATTGATGTAAATAACAGTCAACATAATTCTCATGATATCAACTATTAAGAGTACAATTCAAATTTTATTGAACAAACCTCCTAATGATAACAGTATTTTCTTTAAACATAAAAAACTTACAATGCACTGTTCCAAATTATTATGCACAGTAAGTTTCAAAACACTTTATAGGTTGTAAAGAACTGAAAATTGTCATTCATTGTGTTTGCAGCATATTTGCTGAAATCAAAAGCTATTTCAATCAAACTTATAACAACATTTTAACAGGTCACGTTACATTTTAACATAGGACCCCTTATTTGACAGCAACTTCACAAGTCTTGCATCCATTGAACTTGTGAGTTTTTGGAAAGTTTCTGCTTGAATTTGTTTGCAAGATGTCAGAATAGCCTCCCAGAGCTGCTGTTTGGATGTAAACTGCCTCCCACCCTTATAAATCTTTTACTTCAGGATGCTCCAAAGGTTCTCAATAGGATTGAGTTCAGGGAAGGATGGAGACCACACCATGACTTTCTCTCCTTTTATCCCCATAGCAGCCATTGATGCAGAGGTATTCTTTGCAGCATGAGATGGTGCATTGTCATGCATGAAGATGATTTTATTAAGGAAAGCATAGTTCTTCCTTCTGTACCAGGGAAGAAAGTAGTCAGTCAGAAACTACACATACTTTGAAGAGGTCATCTATACAGCTTCGGGGACCCTAAAGGGGCCAACCAGCTCTCTCCCCATGATTCCGGCCCAAAACATGACTCCACCTCCGCTTTGCTGACATCGCAGCCTTGTTGGAACAGGGTGGCCGTCCACCAACCATCCACTACTCCATCCATCTGGACCATCCAGGGTTGCACGGCACTCATCAGTGAACAGGATTGTTTGAAAATTAGTCTTCATGTATTTTTCTGCCCAATGCAGCCGTTTCTGCTTGTGAGCATTGGTTAGTGGTGGCCGAATAGAAGGTTTATGCACAGTTGCAAGACTCTGGAGGACTCCACACCTTGATGTCCGTGGGACTCCAGAGGCACCAGCAGCTTCAAATATCTGTTTGCTGCTATGTAATGGTATTTTAGCATCTGCTCTCTTGATCCGATGCATGGATCTGGCAGAAATCTTCCTCAATGTGCCTTTATTTGCATGAACCCGTCTGTGCTCTGAATCAGCCACAAATCTCTTAATCACGCTTAAGTTTTCGTGTAATATCTACTGTTTTCATACCTTGTCCAAGGCATTGACCTATTTCACTCTTTTCGGCAGCAGAGAGATCCTTTTTCTTTCCCATATCGCATGAAAATGGTGCTCTGCTTAATAATGTGGAGCACCCTCCTTTAGTAGTTTTTCCTTAAATGATCACAGGTGTCTGAGATTGTTTTCAGTGATCAAAAGAGCCCTGAGACACAATGCCATCCATCAGTTAAACTGAAAAACGAAATATTTAATCTTTGTGACACTTACAAATAATTTGCATAATAATTTGGAACAGGGTGTATATAGGCATGAAGTGACATATGTAGTATTTATGTTGCCCTATGACCAGTGAAGCTAAGCCTTCCACCTTTCAAGTAAGTAACTAACATACAGTATATAACATATATAATCAGTTATCACTAACCATTGCCATTCTACATGTTAAGCACAACTAAGTGTGAGATATGGGTCACTGACACCTAGGAGAGGACTTTTCAGTTCTGTATAGATGTAACTAAATTGCTCTTCCACTCTTTTATATGTTTCACCCTTTCATATTTCCCTTTCAGGAAACATAGTTGACAAAAATGTAAGACAATGTGGTCACTAGTAATGATGATTAACACTGCAGCTATGGAACGCTCTTCGCATTACCAAAATCCTAAACCAGGTTAAAGGTGCAAACTCAAATGTAAGAAAAATGCATACAGAAAGGTGATTTCTTTACAAAATAAAAATTGGTATGTGACTGCATCATATGCAATTTGTGTGTATGCACCTGTGTATAATGTGTTTGTCCTGGGTTTGTTCCTTGGTGGCTAACATCTGAGAGCCCCAGGGAACTGCCACCATTCTGTGCAGAACAAGAACATCATTAGACGCACCTGCAGTATGCCAATTAAATTCAGGTCATTAAGCCTATGCCCATTCTGCACATATATTACACTAAACGTGGCTTGTCAAACAGACAAGCAACTTTTTCAGAGGTGTTTGCTACCTTTTTGGTGGACTCACCCATCTTTGGCATCACTAATGATGTAAGTTGAGCATTTGGCCCTCTGCAACATTTAATAAATAAAACTTTCATATAATTTTCATATAGATGCTTGTATCCTAAGACTGCAGAAGGGAGAGAAAGGAAAGAGCCTCCTTCAGCCCCAGACTAACATCAGCTTCAGTCAGTAGCAGGATACCACTGAGCACAGGTTAGCCACCCCCCTGAACCCAAAAGGTAGCAGGATACCGTTGTAACGACCGCTGGTATTGCAGGTACCCGTTTGCCTATTTTCTCCCAAACTGCTACAGCCTGAGTGATTATGGCTCGCAGTTCGCGTGTTGATTCGAACGTTTCTCCAGCCGAAGTACAGCATCCAAGTATATTCTCTCAGAAAAGTAGACAGGTACCCAAACATCAGCCTAAACTAGATGAAGGGTGTGGCAAACTCCCCCTTGTAGCTGAATTTGCCACGAGTTTTTGGAGGGGACTACTTGCCAGCCTTTTACTATGGGCCCTGTGATAACCCATGTTCAAAAGTACTGTTTCTGCCCCTTGGACTTTTAACTGGAACAGATTCAAACATGCGGCGGCAGCCATCTTAAATTGTCCAGCTGTGTTTTGTCGTTGAGTGTATGGAACTGTTTTGGGCATGGGACCATGTGCACAGTGGGGCAAAAATAAGACTTCCAGCAAATTCCTGAACCCCTGAACCGATCTGGGTGATTTTTGGATATGTTGTTCACCCAGATCTAGAGCTAATTCTCCATTCGGTTCCAGAGTTCCCAGGACTGAGTGTCATCCAGTGCCTGGAGGTGTCAGAGCTAATTTTCCCTTCAGATCCAGGAAGGAGGTGGCGGTTCCAGGGCCCTAGTCAAGCTACGGCGACTGAGGGCAAGAAGTGCTGTGGTTTGTCCCCTGTTTGGGGTGCCAGGTGATCTGTTACAAAGGGTATAACAGGAATGCTTTATTCAGGCTAATCGCTTGGTTTATATGCAGTGAACAATGCACAGGGTTTCAGTTGACATATTCCAGGGGCATTCCCCACTGGAACGTTTGAGGGGACAGTGACAAAATACATTCTGCAAGAACATTGGCTCTCAGGTCCAGGACACTCCTACATACCATAATATAATCTTTCCCCTGTACTAGGAAAATAATTGAGTCAAGCAATTTACTAAACTCAATTATCTCCCAACACAAAAACATACATTTCTATAAAACGTAGAAAGTACCCCAAACTCCATGGGACCCCATAAAGGTCATATCCCCTGACAGCCCCGATCTGGGGGACAAACATATTTAAAAATCACCCAGATCGGTTCAGAGGTTCAAGAGTTAAATGGAGGTCTTAATTTGACCGACCACACATGAGGCTCCTGCCCAGAAATAGTTTTATAAAATTGGGCTGTGCATTTGATCTATTTCGAAAAGTAAAAAAAAACAAATAAATCCACGAACAGTTCCTTTGGCTCAAAGGTAGCGTTTGTTCCCCTAGTTCGTGGGAACAAATATAACAAATGGTGCTCTCCTGGCTGGTCTGTGAAAGGAAGCAGGCGTTCGTGTAGTTTTACCCGCGTTCGAGAAGTCGAGTGTCCGATTTTGGTTCCAGACACTCGACAACCAAGTACCGCTGCCTCCTTTCGTGCGAACAAGATGGACAACATTTTCTCTTGCACGTGTCATTCGACTATACAAATGGTGGCCACACAGAGAGAGCACTAAATTGGCGGTTTGCTTTGAAATGAATGTGCCAGTGGGTGGTCGGTTTTCAGTAGTTTTATCTACCGAACAGGGAAAAACAAAAGTACCGAAACAGCAGGGGTCGTTTCTTCACAACCACTAATCACAGGGAAGTCACCCTCCTGCACCCAACAGGAGAGTGGCTAAAAAATGTGGAACTTATGACATGTATAAGCCATTGTTTGTGTCAGTGTAGCGTAGGTGTCAGTGTGTGTATTTGTCAGTGTTTCTGTATGTGTTATTGTGTGTATATGTGTGTGTATGTGTATCTGTGTATGTATGTTTCTGGCAGTTCATGTGTATAAGTGCATACATCTCAGCATTTAAATGCCAACACTACATGCAAACACGCCCCAGATATCATACACAAACACTACATCCAAACACACACACACCTCTGCATTACAATGCAAACACTACACACAAGTACACTACTGCTTTCAAATGGCATCAGTACATACAAACACAGAACTGCATTTAAATGCCAACACTACACACAAATAGACCGCTACTTGCACACATACATACATACAAAAACAACCTTACATTCTAACACACAAACAGTGTTCCTAAATACAACCCTGCCTTGATGGGCAAATGGTAGGTCCTTATTGGCAAAGTATCAGGGGAGTTGTATGACAGATGGGGATCTACCTTTTGGCCACTTTGCACTAGAGGTAGGCCAAAAATGTTATTCACTCCAGGGCCTTCTCTACATTTATTTCACTACTGGCAGGTACAAAGGGTGTTTGCGTCACAATGTGAACCATCTGAACCAAATTGCCACTGACCGTACGCCATGGACCTCTGAGCAGATCTCCTGCCCCATGTTTACATCATACGTTTTATGTGATAATATGGCAACTACCGCTGCCAATAATAGACGTACAAGACTTTGATGTGCTGCACAATCTGATGTCTGACAATCTAAGAGCCATGCCAGTGTATTGCTCAAACAGGTCCAAGATTACAAGCGGTATGTTGATGTTTGAAACAAAAAAATGAAATATGGCCAAATCATGTAAAAATGGGGTTAGAAATTAAATAAATTGGAGGTGGAACTCTGAGGGGAAATTGTGACATGGGGACAAAAATGAAATGAGATTGGGCTAAATTATGTGAAATGGGGACAGAATTTCAATGAACTGTTAATTAAAGGGAAAATATTTCACACTCTATTGACACATATTGATGGCCAAGACCACCTTGTGGATATTTAATCTCAACTGAATATTGTCTATGTAAAGCATGTCAATTCACATAAATTAATACCCATAACAATTTTATAAGCATAGTATATGCTTTAGTTTCAGGTTTTAGTTATTTTCTCATGTGGTTTAATACAGATAATAAAATAGTTTTAAATATATGCATATTTTTTTTTGTTTCTTTGCAGGGGGTAATGTACGTGGATGCTGGCGGGTAGGGAAAGAGTGGGGGTGGGTGGTAGAGGTCTCAGGACTGGGGGGCCTATTGTTTCACTTTTACCCAGGGCCAAATTAATATTAAATATGCACTTGCTAAGAAAGAATGGCGTAATCAAGAAAACAGCCAGTGCTAGAAGAACAGAGGCACACAAATACGAGTAAGCAAGCCGAGGTCAGGATTACAGAGGTAGACAAAGTCAAGACCAGCTAAAGTTAAATATGTCAGAGAATCACACACAATACAGAACTCACTAATCGGGAACCAAGAGGAAACCATGACAGGGCAACTAATAGTTCGGGAGGAAATTTTAAATAGGTATACAAGTGTTCCTACAGGCTAGTGTCATAAGTGTGATGCCAGAACATGCGACTATGGCCTCCCACATATGACACAGAAATGCTTGTATCAAAATTGAAGCAAGCTTAGACAACATCATTAAAAGATGAGGAGGAGCAACGTTTCACACCATAATTGAGGCCAAAATGCAAAGAGGACACGGAATGGCACAAAGGAGGAGTCAGAGCAGCAGTGGTAGTCAAGAAATGATGCAGAGGAGGCATCATTGTAGCGCATACCGTGACAGTGTTGCGGTTGGATTTATATCTTTTGTAACGGAGCTCCCTGTACTCCGACCGAGTACCCTCCGTTGACGGATGCTCCTAGCGCTTCCTGAGGACTCCAAGCGCTGCAGCAGACACCACAACCACCGCAGACTCCGCAACCGCCGTATCTTGACTGGAGTCGCGCCGGCTTCCTTCCACCCTGGATCAGCTTCTGTCCTCCAGGACTGTGTGGAAAGAACTCTTCCTTCCACCCTGTACAAACCTCCAGCATCCAGGACTGTGTGGTGAAGACCCCTCCTCCAAGGAGAGCGTGTCAGGAACAAGCTCTTAAAAGAGCTAAGTGACTCAAGCTCAGGGGAGCATGCAGAGCATAGCAATCCCCAGTGTGATTATAACAGCTCCCTCCAATAACGAGACAAGGCTACATTTAGAGGGATCAAGAAGAACTGTCAAAACCTTTATTTCCCTTGGGACCAGCCAATAGGGTCACCACAATAACATTGTTGTGAAACCTCAATAAAATCACAAACAGTCAAACCATATCAAGCAACACACAGTGACTTATCACAACACAATGGCACATTTTTAAAGGGGTGGGGGGAGACAATATTTAACAGTAAATATCCCACCTGCCTGCAGAATTAGCAATATGCAAATCTACCCAAATATGCAAATGAACCAGTCTTGCAATTCAGGTAGTGCATATTGCTGTTGCTACCAACAGAGGGCACTAGACAAGCTCCATAGCCAAACCCACCTAGTTGGTAGCAAACCTCAGCAATACAAGAGAGCAGGCAATACATTACACAGTACACACACACACACTATAAACAATTACATAACACACACCCTGCACCTATAATGGGTACAGGGTGACTAAAACATAAGATAAATAAAGCAGCCTACATAAATAGTCTGTCTGAAGGTAGACTAGGGGCTTTAAAGCCAGATACATGAAAGAGTCAAAGTCACAGGGGAGGAGGCTGGCAAGTAGGCCTCTCCAGGACCAAGTGGCGAAGGGCACTTCGTCACATCTTTGTTCAGACTTTTCTTGTACATCTGGTAACTAGTACAGAAAAAATCCTTTTTAACCTTAAAGTGCCCTCTAACTCATAAGGATCTACAACTACCATGAAGCTTTGCTTTGCTGGAGAAACATGATTGTTGTTTAATTTCATAACAACAAAAAAACAAATAAAGGAACACTAACAAACCTGTATTCCTAATGATCTAATGTCCCTGTCTCCAGAGGCGTAACTAGAAACCACCAAGCTCAGGTGCGAAAAATGCACCTGTCTCACCCCCTGCACATTCTCACCCTCAGCCGCTTCATGTGTCTAATAGTGATGTCGCGAACCCGAAATTTTCAGTTCGCGAACGGCGAACGTGAACTTCCGCAAATGTTCGCGAACTGGCGAACCGGGCGAACCGCCATAGACTTCAATGGGCAGGCGAATTTTAAAACACACAGGGACTCTTTCTGGCCACAATAGTGATGGAAAAGTTGTTTCAAGGGGACTAACACCTGGACTGTGGCATGCCGGAGGGGGATCCATGGCAAAACTCCCATGGAAAATTAAACAGTTGATGCAGAGTCTGGTCTTAATCCATAAAGGGCATAAATCACCTAACATTCCTAAATCACAATGGATATGGATTGACACCTGACATATGACATATTGACACCTTGACATGTGGATTGACACCTGTCCTCAGAGACCCTGATACACACTGACACAGAGCAGAATAGAGACTGTTCCCCCTACATAGGGTCACTTGGCAGATATGGATTGACACCTGTCCTCAGAGACCATGATACACACTGACACAGAGCAGAATAGAGACTGTTCCCCCTACATAGGGTCACTTGGCAGATATGGATTGACACCTGTCCTCAGAGACCTGATACACACTGACACAGAGCAGAATAGAGACTGTTCCCCTACATAGGGTCACTTGGCAGATATGGATTGACACCTGTCCTCAGAGCCCCTGATACACACTGACACAGAGCAGAATAGAGACTGTTCCTCCTACATAGGGTCACTTGGCAGATATGGATTGACACCTGTCCTCAGAGACCATGATACACACTGACACAGAGCAGAATAGAGACTGTTCCCCCTACATAGGGTCACTTGGCAGATATGGATTGACACCTGTCCTCAGAGCCCCTGATACACACTGACACAGAGCAGAATAGAGACTGTTCCTCCTACATAGGGTCACTTGGCAGATATGGATTGACACCTGTCCTCAGAGATCATGATACACACTGACACAAAGCAGAATAGAGACTGTTCCCCCTACATAGGGTCACTTGGCAGATATGGATTGACATCTGTCCTCAGAGCCCCTGATACACACTGACACAGAGCAGAATAGGGAATATTCACTAAATGCCAAACATTGTTATACAGGGGAATATTCAGTAAATAAGGATAAGGGGGGACCTACTGTCCTCCCCCCCCGGCCCCCACCCCTGCACGGTGGGTGGGGGCTATAAATCTCAATGGGGGGGACCTACTGTCCTCCCGCCCACCCCCATCGGTGAGCGGTGGGTGGGGGCCATAAAAATAATGAGGGGGGGGACCTACTGTATGATGTTGTATCGATCAGGTAGTGTAAGGGTTACGCCCGCTTCACAGTCACAGACCAAACTCCCCGTTTAACGCACCGCAAACAACCGCAAACAGTCCATTTGCACAACCGCAAACTCCTCATTTGCACAAGGTTGGATACCAAGCTAGCCATGTCCCGTTCTTTGTCCTCACTGATGTCATTGAAGGTCTCTTCCTCCACCCAGCCACGTACAACACCAAGGGTCCCCAAAAGGTGACAACAAGCCCCCTGGGACGCCTGCTGTGTTTGGTCTTCCACCTCCTCAAAGCCACCTTCCTCCTCTGACTCCTCTTCTTCAAGACTCCTCTCTCTGCGTTGCCTCTCTCTGCGTTATTATAAGGTGTGTTAAGTAGTATTATTCTTATCAGTTTAATCCCTGTTATGTGCCTTTTTTTTGGTTTGGTTTTTGAAACCACAGTGCAGCACCAGAGGCCCGAAAATTTAGGCATGTTCACATGCTTGAAAAATTAGGTATTGTTGCAGCCGCTGCTGTAGCAGCGGCCAGAAGAATTGATGTTTGTTTCCCAGGCAGAAAGTGCCCTAAAACAGTGTTCCCCAACCCCCGGGCCGCGGACCGGTACGTGGATCAAACGTTTACCGGTCCGCGGCGATAAAAAGGTTGGGGAGCACTGCTCTAAAACATTGCGGCTTGAACCCTAGTTGGTGGCGGATAAGTCACGCAAGTCAACCGGCATTCAGAGCTAAAATACAGCAGCGTGTGGACCATTTTTAGCCCAAGGCAGCTCATCTCATCAGGCCTTTTTTAGTCGGATGTATCGCCCACTGTCAGTCCCGTCGGGATCCATCCCTCATTCATCTTAATAAAGGTGAGGTAATCTAGACTTTTTGACCTAGGCGACTTCTCTTCTCAGTGACAATACCTCCTGCTGCACTGAAGGTCCTTTCTGACAGGACACTTGAAGCGGGGCAGGCCAGAAGTTCTATCGCAAATTGGGATAGCTCAGGCCACAGGTCAAGCCTGCACACCCAGTAGTGAAGGGGTTCATCGTTCCTCAGAGTGTTGATATCTGCAGTTAAGGCGAGGTAGTCTGCTACCTGTCGGTCGAGTCGTTCTCTAAGGGTGGATCCCAAAGGGCTGTGGCGATTCATAGGACTTAAAAAGCTCCGCATGTCCTCCATCAACAACACGTCTGTAAAGCGTCCTGTCCTTGCCAGCGTGGTCGTGGGAGGAGGAGGATTTCACCTCTTCCCCTGTTAGATTCCCGTTGTGCTGTGACATCACCCTTATACGCTGTGTAAAGCATACTTTTTAATTTATTTTGCAAATGCTGCATCCTTTCCGACTTGTTGTAATTCGGTAACATTTCCGCCACTTTCTGCTTATACCGGGGGTCTAGTAGCGTGGACACCCAGTACAGGTCGTTCTCCTTCAGCCTTTTTATACGAGGGTCCCTCAACAGGCACGACAGCATGAAAGACCCCATTTGCACAAGGTTGGATGCCGAGCTACTCATTTTCCGTTCCTCCTCCTCAGTGATCTCAATGAAGGTATGTTCTTCCCCCCAGCCACGTACAACACCACGGGTACCAGATAGGTGACAACGAGCACCCTGGGATGCCTGTTGTGGTTGGTCTTCCACCTCCTCCTCAAAGCCACATTCCTCCTCTGACTCCTCTTCCTCACAATCCTCTTCCAGCGTTGCCGTAGGTCCAGCAAGCGAAGCTGATAAGGCTGGTTCTGGTGGTGATGGTGACCACAACTCTTCCTCTTCACCCTCATCTACGGCCTGATCCAGCACTCTTCGCAGGGCACGCTCCAGGAAGAAAACAAATGGTACGATGTCGCTGATGGTGCATTCGGTGCGACTGACTAGGTTTGTCACCTCCTCAAAAGGACGCATGAGCCTACAGGCATTGCGCATGAGCGTCCAGTAACATGGCAAAAAAATTCCCAGCTCCCCAGAGGCTGTCCTAGCACCCCGGTCATACAAATATTCATTAACGGCTTTTTCTTGTTGGAGCAGGCGGTCGAACATTAGGAGTGTTGAATTCCAACGTGTCGGGCTGTCGCAAATCAAGCGCCTCACTGGCATGTTGTTTCGCCGCTGGATATCGGCAAAGTGAGCCATGGCCGTGTAGGAACGCCTGAAATGGCCACACACCTTCCTGGCCTGCTTCAGGACGTCCTGTAAGCCTGTGTACTTATGCACAAAGCGTTGTACGATCAGATTACACACATGTGCCATGCACGGCACATGTGTCAACTTGCCCAACTTCAATGCCGCCAACAAATTTGTTCCGTTGTCACAAACCACTTTGCCGATCTCCAGTTGCTGCGCAGTCAGCCACTTTTCCACCTGTGCGTTTAGGGTGGACAGGAGTGCTTGTGCGGTGTGACTCTCTGCTTTCAAGCAAGTCAAACCCAAGACGGCATGACACTGTCGTATCTGGGATGTGGAATAGTACCTGGGGAGCTGGGGGTTGCCGTTGATGTGGAGCAAGACACAGCAGCAGAAGAAGACTCAGCCGAGGAGGTTATGGATGAAGTAGGAGGAGTAGAGGAGGTGACAGCAGGCCTGCCTGCAAGTCGTGGCGTGTCACCAACTCCTCTGCAGAGCCACGCATTCCATGCTTCGCAGCCGTCAGCAGGTTTACCCAATGCGCAGTGTAGGTGATATACCTGCCCTGACCATGCTTTGCAGACCAGGTATCAGTGGTCAGATGGACCCTTGCCCCAACACTGTGTGCCAGACATGCCATTACTTCCTTTTGCACAATCGAGTACAGGTTGGGGATTGCCTTTTGTGAAAAGAAATTTCGTCCGGGTACCTTCCACTGCGGTGTTCCAATAGCTACAAATGTTTTGAACGCCTCAGACTCCACCAGCTTGTATTGTAAAAGCTGGCGGGCTAATAGTACAGACAAGCCAGCTGTCAGACGCCGGGCAAGGGGGTGACTTTCTGACATTGGCTTCTTACTCTCAAACATGTCCTTGACAGACACCTGACTGTGGGCAGATGAGCAGGAACTGCTCAAGGCGAGAGACGGAGTGGCGGATGGTTGAGAGGGGGCAAGGAGGACAGCAGTGGTTGACGTGGCTGAAGATGCTGGACCAGGAGGAGGATGGCGGCTTTGAGTTTGTGGGCTGCTTGTACTCATGTGTTGATCCCATAGGCGTTTGTGATGTGCGATCATGTGCCTACGCAAAGCAGTTGTACCTAGGTGGGTGTTGGACTTCCCACGACTCAGTTTCTTTTGACACAGGTTGCAAATGGCATCGCTGTTGTCAGAGGCAGACACACAAAAAAATGCCACACTGCTGAGCTCTGCAATGATGGCATTCTGGTGGTGGACACAGCATGCGTTGATTGGCGTGCTGTCAGGCTGACCCCGGGTGCCAATGCATGCTGTCTGACTGTGCCACTAGCTCCTTGCGACGACCTCCCCCTGCTTCCAACTCGTCTCCTCCTCCTCTCTGTCTCCTCATCTGAACTTTCGCCCTGTTCTTCTTCTTGCCGAGCGGGCACCCACGTGACATCCATGGACGCATCGTCATCATCAACCGCTTCACTTGTATCTGACAACTCAGCAAAGGAAGCAGCAGCGGGTACAACATCATCATCATCACACCGTACATGTGTAATGCTGCCTGATTGAGACATATCCCTGTTATCTACATCCTCTGTCAATAATGGTTGAGCATCACTCATTTCTTCAAACGGATGTGTAAATAACTCCTCTGACATACCAAGTGAAGCGGCTGTGGTGCTAGTGTTGGTGGTGGCGGCAGGCGGGTGAGTGGTATCTTGAGAGGTGCCGAAGCTAAGCTGGAGGAGAATGTTGCGTCAAAGTTCCGAGCGGAAGCTGTAGAAGATTGGGTGTCCTGTGTTAGCCAGTCAACTTTGTCCTCAGAACTTTTCAAGTTCAGGGTACCTGGCCTCTGAAAACTGGGCATTATTCTAGCGCAAAAGGGAATCACAGCACCACGACCACGACGGCACCTGCGGGGTGGCCTGCCTCTGCCTGTCATTTTTTTTTCGATTAGTGGTACTATGCGTGCAAGCTACTGTGACAACAGATATGAGTGGCACTGTGAACTGGCAAAGGTTGGCAGAGTACACGTTGTAGGCCTGACACACAGACGCTTGGAGACAACTAACTGCTATTCAATCTATAACAGTGAAAAAAGTTTTTTGGTTTTTAAATGCATGCTATTGTGACACCAGATAAGAGTGGCACTGTGAACTGGCAAAGTACACACTGTAGGCCTGACACACAGACGCTTGGAGACAACTAACTGCTATTCAATCTATAACAGTGAAAAAAGTTTTTTGGTTTTAAATGCAAGCTATTGTGACACCAGTGAGTGAGTGGTGGCACTGGGCACAGTATCCACTGTGAGCCTGACACACCAGCTTTGAGACAACTAACTGCTATTCAATCTATAACAGTGAAAAAAGTTTTTTGTTTTTAAATGCAAGCTATTGTGACACCAGTGAGTGAGTGGTGGCACTGGGCACAGTATCCACTGTGAGCCTGACACACCCGCTTTGAGACAACTAACTGCTATTCAATCTATAACAGTGAAAAAAGTTTTTTGGTTTTTAAATGCAAGCTATTGTGACACCAGTGAGTGAGTGGTGGCACTGGGCACAGTATCCACTGTGAGCCTGACACAGACGCTGGCAGACAACTAACTGCTATTCAATCTATAACAGTGAAAAAAGTTTTTGGGTTTTAAATGCAAGCTATTGTGACACCAGTGAGTGAGTGAGCACTGGGCACAGTATCCACTGTGAGCCTGACACAGAAGCTAATTCCCTCGCCCCCAACCCCCCAGGTGTTTCATTCCCTCCCCCTAGCCCCTCCATGTGTCCCATCCGCCCCTCCATTTGTATAATTTCCCCCCGAACCCTCCATGTGTCCCATTCGCTTCCCTAGGGATGGGGGAAAGGCTGCAAGGAGACATACACTGAGACACTAAGGGACACTGGGAGACATTATGGCAGACACTGAGACACTAAGGGACATTGGGAGACATTATGACACAGACACATGGGGACACAGTGTCCCCATGTCTCCCAGTGTCCCCATGTCTCCCAATCAGTGTCCCTGGTGTCTCAATGCACCCTAGCCTCCCAGTGACCCCTAGTCTCCCAGTGTCTCACTGTCCCCATGTCTCCTAGTGCCTCCATGTCTCCCAGTGCCTCAAGTGTCTCAATGTCCCCATGTCTCCAAGCTAGTGTCCCTAGTGTCTGTGGCCCTGGTGTCTCAGTGTCCCCATGTCTCCCAGTGCCCCCATGTCTCAATGTCCCCATGTCCCCCAGTCAGTGTCTCTTGTGTCTGTGTCCCCATGTCTTCAAGTGTCCCCTGTTTTCCCAGTGTCCCCATGTGTCCCAGCCAGTGTCCCCTAGTTTCCCAGTGTCACTGGTGTCTCTGTGTCCCTAGGTCTCCCCGTTTCCCCAGGTCTCCCCGTCTTCCTAGTGTCCTAGTGACACATACATGGGGACATAGACACATTGGAATACTGGAGGACACAGGGAGACATGGGGCATTGAGACACTGTGATACATAGGGACACTGTGATACATAGGGTCACTGGGAGACCTGGGGACGCGACACTAGGGGACACTGGGAGACATGGGGGCACTGGGAGGAATCCATCTATACAGCATAATCAAACTAAGTAGTTTTTTGGTGATTTTACAGCATTTTCTCTTATGTCACTCCTTGTGATTTACATCATGTGATGTCACCCATACATATTTAATTATGCAAATTAGTAAGGCCAGTATGTTTTTCCAAGAAAGGTGGCAACCCTAACTACTTTTCACATACTCTTACTTAAGTATGGAAACTTAAGAGGGATGTATGGGAACAAAACTTGTGTGGACTGGCTGACAATGAATATAGTTAAAGGGACACTAGAGTCATCAGAACAACTACAGCTTATTGAATTTGTTCTGGTGAGTAGAATCATTACCGTCAGGATTTTTGCTGTAAACACTGTCTTTTCAGAGAAAATGCAGTCTGTACATTACAGCCTAGTGATAACTTTACTGGCCACTCCTTAGATGGCTGTTAGAGATCCTTCCTGGGTCATGGCTGCCTAAAATGCATCCAAACATTCAGTGTCTCCTCCCTCTGCATGCAGACACTGAACTTTCCTCATAGATATTCATTTATTCAATTCATCTCTATGAAGATATGCTGATTGGCCAGGGCTGTGTTTGAATCATGCTGGCTCTGACCCTGATCTGCCGTTTTGTCAGTCTCAGCCAATCCTATGGGGAAGCACTGTGAGTGGATCAGGCCACCACTTCTAATGATGTCAGCAGGCTGCTTGTTTTTCTGAGTCTAACAGCATGCAGAGTTACAGCTTCAGGCTTGAATACAGTAAGATTTTGACTATATTTATGGAGGCATGAGGGGCCCAGGGGGGTTAGATGGTGGTGTTAACACTATAGGGTCAGGAATTCATGTTTGTGTTCCTGACCCTATAGTGATCCTTTAAGGTAATGCTGACTTTGGTCTCTCTAACACTGTGGCATGTTCCCTTTCTTCTACACTCACTACATACAGCTTTTCTCTGTCCCAGACTATATACCAGGAGTGTCTGCCTGCTAGTAAGAAGGTAAGGAGACAAGTGGACCAGCGAGTGCTAGGGGACAGTCCTTAGAAAGCGTTGAGCGAGCGCATCATTAGATGCATAGTATGCCCTTAGTTGGCCAGCTGCATGATTGGCAGGCAGTCTGACATGCAATCATGCCAGGCTGGCCTTCTAATTCTTTGGGCAGACATGTCCTCTTTTTGGGCATGTTCGTCCCTTTTAGTAGGTTACGTGATTTGTGTCAGTGGCACACCCTTTTACTGTGCCCATTGACTTCCTGCTTGACTGGACACTGTTGTTAGGGGTTATGGATTTACTTGAAAGATGAAAACATAAATTAGAGGGAGATTAGCATAGGGTATGTGTTTTCTTATAGCTGCTGTTTTCTTTCTCTCCAGCACCATCTCCATCAGATACATGACGTTTGGGAGTGTTTTGGTGTTTTTTGGTCGATATGATTCTTTAATTAGGCCCGTCATAATTGTCAGCACCAGGCCCACTGGGCTGTTAATCTGGTCCTGGTCACAGCTGCGACCCCTGCGATGCTGGTTGTTACGCCATTGCCTGTCTCTAACTTTATAGGTCCTCCTCTACTGTCTGGTGATTAAAGGACTAAAAACCCTTCTTTCACTTCTTTCCAGCGCTGAGGCTCCCTTGGTGCTGGCTAGGTCTCCTCCTCTGGCACAGACATTTGATATCCTCATGCAAAGCATAAGGATGTCCAACGTCATTTAAAGGAGTAAAACTGTGCTAAGGACCAGGAAGTGCCTCTAGTGGCTTTCAGGAAGATAGCCAGAAGAGGTGCAGTTAACCCTGCAATGTAATCATATTTCAAATTGCAGGGTTAAACAGACAAGGGCACTGCACCCACACAACTTCATTAAGATGAAGTGGTCTAAAGGCCTAAAGTGTCCCTTTAACTGTTGTTTTATACAGTAGTATGGTGTTGGGATACCAGAGGAATGTGAACAAATTGAATATGCTTATTTGCAGACAATAGATAAAGTATCATCTCATTTGCATTTACTAAGAAGTCAAACTAATTAGTTTTCTTTTAATTTGCCTATTTTAAACAAATGTGTGTAATTCAGTTGACAATCTTCTGTTTACAGGATAATCCTCTCAGTGTGAGTAAATAGGTGCTCTGGGCTCATTTTGTTCACTCAGGGAGCCTACCATCAAATATGCAACCTTTTCAGATTACAACTCAGTCTTCCACCACCTAACTTTAAAATCATAGACTCCTATGGTAAGTGCTGTTCACATTAACAAATCCAGGAGAGGGCTGGCCACATGTGGCCTTGGGGCAACTTTAAACAAATTGCCCAATTCGAGTCCAAACCAGCACATTCCACCCCCTTTCTTAATGTCATATTAACCCCTTAAGGACACAACTTCTGGAATAAAAGGGAATAATGATGGAATATTTCCGTCATGTGTCCTTAAGGGGTTAAAGAACACATTTACTGCCGAAAACAAATTAAGTTCTTTAAAAAAAAAAATCCCATTTTTACATTGTGCTAGCAGTTTTGCTACAACAATGTATAAAAATAGGCTTTTCACCCACCTCCCAATTAATTCCTCGAGAGGCACTGAAACCCGAAGAATTTACTGATTAAAGACAGAAGATGAAACCTCCCACAGGAGGTCTTTCTGCTTTCCACCCATATCAACCACAGCGCATGGAAGGAATGACATGACATCACTGCGTTAAGATGCAAGCATGCTAGCAATGAAGCTAGCATGTCAGCATCAATGAGCAGGTGTGTCCCCAAGAAGGGCAAAACAGCGAATAACACAGGAGGAGCATTGGCAGAATGGAGAACAGCATGTATTGTGACTGGAGGCTAGGGCACAAAGGGGCAAAAGGGGTAAGATTCAAAAGAGGGGATAGGAAACATTAATGGGGGTAAGAAATTCAAAAGGGGGGCTACAAGACACAGAGGTGAAGATGCATTTTTGGAGGGAGGGGCGGCAAAATGCATCTTCGCCTGTGTAGTCAAAAATCCTTGCACTGGCCTTGGTGCTGGCACAAAACTCTATATATCAGTGGTTCAAGAGGCATATCCCCTCCCCACCCTCGGCCTTGCCAGACTTAACCTGTTAAAAATACTATATTAAGTTAAAAACATTAATAAAAGACTAATGTGTTAAAATATTTGTATTGCAACTCATATAGCTAAAGGAAACAGCTTCAAAACAAATTCACATATTTGTCCTGATTTTACATAGTCTAATTGTGTGCATCATATATCTAGGATTTCAGTAGATATGTGTTTCTATTTTTGTTGTAAAAACCAAACTAAAAGCTAAAAATGCACCTAAATTTTAAATGTACCAAAATTTGGAATACTTCGCTTATAGGTTTAAAGGAACATTCTAAACTCAAAAATAAATTAATTGTTTTTAAAGGTAGGCGTCTTCCTTCAATGTATTAGATATAAACCCCATTCCATGGTACATTAAACGTAAAATCAGTGTAAGAAAAAAAGTGTCAGCGTCTTCAGAAACAAACACTTCATTAAGAGGAAGCGGTTTTGGTGCATAGATTATTCATTTCATAGTGGGCACAGAAACCAGCATTGTCACACAAGCCTCCATATTTACCGAGAGTGTTTGACTCCTATTTACCATTTTACCCCACCCAGAAAAAGTTTTAGTTTAGTGTAAACAATTGAAAAGAAGCCTTAAACCCATCTGTTTCTAAAACCTTAAAAAAAAAAACAACAAAAGAAAAACAGTAGCTCCAAGCTCTATAACCACTAAAACTCGCTGTAGTAGTTATGGTGTCAGGAGTACCATAGCACACCCAATTGTAAGGAGTCAATCTATTTTAAATGAATTATCTTCGCATCTGGGTTTCAACAGGCACCTTTTCTGAGTGATTAATAATAAGACAGGTGGATACCCCAATCCCCCACCCTTCTTTTGCTGTGGGGTGGAGGTTTGCATTGTCTATGTAAGGGGAGGACCCGTTTAATGTATATCCCCTTCCAAAAAAGTAAAAGCAGCTGTGAGCAACTTATTAACTCCCACGCTGCCGTCTGTGAGAAATGACTGTGCCAGTTCAGAGAAAAATTGATAAGTTATCGTTTTTTTGTGAACATATCCAAATGCCATACTTTGGATCACATTCATTAAGACTATTTCTATACAAATTTTTAAGCATAAACACCAGTTTGTTCCGAAACATGAGGATTGTATCTGGGCTAAATAAAATTTTAACTTTCAGCCACAAAAAATAAACTTGTGCACAAAACGGATAAGAACCTCCTTTAGGAGGAAGTGTGTCAATACTAAAGTGCTTAAAAATGAATCTGTAAATAGCAGCTCAAAACACTAGTGTGGAGACTACCCATCTGCCCACACACCACATTTAAAAAAAACAAACACACATGATATAAGTCAGGCTTCCACAAACTCCGGCCCTCTAGATGTTGCTGAACTACAACTCCCATGATTCTCAGCCTATCTAGTTCATTCATAGAATCATGAGAGTTGTAGTTCAGCAACATCTGGAGGGCCGGAGTTTGGGGAAGCCTGATATAAGTGGTGAAACCTATATACAATTGTGGAGCATTGAATAGAGAACATGCTATATTGCTTAACCTTGTATCATGGGTAAAAATAGAGATATGTCTCAAATATACGGTATAAAAAATTGGGGAGTTTTCTTTTTTTCTATTTTATATATTTGCGATGTATCCCTGTTTTTACCCATGATACAAGGGTAAACAATATTGCATGCTCACCATTCAGCACTCCACAATTTAGTATATTTACAAAAATAAACCATTCTTGCATAATTTTGTATCTGCACTGCAATATTACACTGCAAAGTGCTTTTAATCTAGATACTAATGGGATAAAATAGCCATATGTAATTATGAATACATTAATTGTTATTATGTTGCAACACTTCACAGAAAGCGCTCCAGCCACCAAAAGATAAACAGAGAAAGAAGTAGAAAAAAAAAACAACAAAAAAACTTTTATATATACACCAACATTAATGAATGTGGAGCTAATGTCCAGCGCTAGGGGATGTTGCTGGGGCTATATAAATAATAAAATAATAATAATGACTTTGCTCTAACTACCAGCAGAGCCCTAATAGTACAGAGAGACCTAGAGGTGGCATTATATGCTGCAATATGCAGTGCAGGGGAATGACTGACAAGCAGAGTGTGGGGTGGAGTTGTAGGGTGTGGTTAGGGACAGGCAACCAGGGAGGAGAGGAGGAGTGTGAGAAAATACAGAGAGAGGAAGCAAAGCAAGATAGAGGAGGCTAAACCTTAGATAATATAGAACAAAATTACTGCAGGACATACATTGGGAGAAAACCTAGAGAGAACATAAAAGGAATACGAGGATACAGAACTCCACCCTACTACACACCCAGAGGAGGAGGACAGCAGTGGGCAAACAAGAGACAGCCTGAAAAACGGAGCCCTTACTAAATCCCCTACACATATAACACGAGCCTATAGGATCGGCTGTATAGATCATGTACATTGTAGGGCCAAGGGGCCACACCCAGTGAACACACCCGATATGTGCTGAGGAAGAAGAGATCAAGACAAAAAAAAAGCCAAGAGGAAAAGGCAGACTTGCAAGTGAAACTAGACACAGATCTCTGAATTATTGAGAAATACTAAGTGGATCCTTTTTTAATCTAAGAGAGGGACCAAGGATTGCCCACAGGGAACCATCCTCAAATGTATTGAGGGGCAGGGGATGCATTCAGAAACACATAAGGTAAGTCTTTATCACCTACCCTACACCTAGAGCCTGTAAGTAGTCTATCTGTTAGAAGGTGAGGGCAGGGGTCTAACCATTTAAAGAGTAGAGATGTATTGGAAGGGGCAGAATAATGATGCACATTGAATGGGTGGCTCTGCATACCGGGGCCAGGCACATCTAGTAACATTTTGTAGATGATATGGGCAGAACAGCTGCCCCTGTTCCTACACAAGACTCCATCTTGCTGTTCTTAAAGAGACAGTCCACATGAAAGGGAGGGAACAAGCTGCATTGGCCAGACACAGCAGGTAGTGGAGGGGGAGGGGTTAACTCTTATGCTCATTGGCATCTTTATACTCGGCTGGATACATTGGTGTGGACGTTCTATAAACAGAGCATTTGGGAATGTGTATGCGTGCATAGGTTGGTCCATGTTTTGGAGGAAAATAAATGCTGCTGATAAACATGTTTGTACACCTATATGTCTTCTTTTCTGCTCATAGTTTTGTGTGTGCATATGAGCTTGCATGTATTTTTATATTAATACTTACTATATACACATTCATGTAAAATCCAGTCTGATAGAAACAAGAAGTGTTGCCAGTTTGTTTCTCTTCTCTCTGTGTACGTATGAAGTATGTTTCTGAATGTGCATTTGTGTGCATGTTTTGTACCAGGTACACGAGTGGTTTATACACAGTATTTGCATGTTTGTGTGTATTATTTTATTTATTGGACCAGTATGTATGCATTACATGGTACAATTCACTAAACTTTGAGTATTAGCAAATTAAAATCCAAATGGTATAATATGGCAAAAGTAACTGTTTTTTTTTTTTGTTTTTTTTTAAATCTCCTACTGGCTATTGTCATAACTTGGCTACTTTAGCTTCAGTATTGCAATTCAGATCATAATTTGATATAGTACAGCAATGGATGAATAGCCCTGTAAATATGTACACCATTAGGGGGCAGGGGGAAAGGGGGGGGTGGGGTATTTCTCAGGCGCCCTTGGGCATAGAATTCTTGAGAACAATGTACCTCCCCATAAAGGGGCACTCTAAACACCATAATCACTTCAAGGATCCATACTGGTTATGGTGTCAGTAGTTCCTTGGCACCTTCCCTCAGTAAGGAATCAAACTATCTTCTTCCCTCAATGCCTGCTGTCCTTCCATTTTTAAGTTATATTGGTAAACCTGAGATTCCCATTCTACTTTAGCAATATCAATTGTGTCCTTATTTGGGCATCATGCATTGGCTGAGAGTGTCAGTTGACACTCTCAGACTATAAATTAAGGCCTAGTAGGGACAAAATTTCTATTTCTAAAGCATTAGAACAGGAGCAATTAGCGGACAGGCACATTTAGGCAGCTACCTTACCCTATTTAGCGAGCCATCTGGCCTGGAACACTATAGTGTTAAGAATGCAAACAACTATTCCTAATGCTATAATTTTAATCTACCTATTTTGTTTATAACCCTCCCTCCCCTACCATCCCACCGTGTGAGGGTTTTAAAGGTGAGGTGCCCCTCCACTTAGCTGAGATCATCAATGTTTACACATAGGGAAACATTGGGAGGCTAGACCGCGTGCACGACAAAACGCAGCACTGTGCCAACTCAATAGTCTCTATGAGATCACCTGATTAAAATTTGGCTATTGGGGTGGAAGACAACTGCTAGAAGCATTTTAACTCTGCAATGTAAACATTGATGTATCTACTAAACTGTAGGGTTAAAAAGACAGAGCCATGGAACTCAGATCACTTCACTTAGATGAAGTGGTCTGGGTGCCTATAGTGTTTCTTTAATGGTGAAGTCCAGGCACCATAATCACTACATGTTATAAGACCCCAGGCTCCATCACCTGGGTTTAGGTCAAAATTTTCAGATGTGTGACTAAAACCCAGTGACTCAAGGCTCCTACAGCCTCACCCCCATTCACTTGAATTGATAACTCAGAAGTTACTCTTTTATTTTAAAGCTGTTAATTGGAAGAGAGTGTTAGTTAACACGCTAATTGAAAGGTGATAAAATATTGATGAGATTCATATTTCGAGTGTGGAAGTGGAACTTCTGCATTAGAAATCACAGTGAGTGGGATGCAAGGTACGGGTTACTCACTGTCAGAGACCCACAGTTTTGGTCAAACCACTTGAAGCAGATGGCTCCTGCAGTCTGTTGCTTCATAATTACATCAGTATGTAGTGGTTATGGTGTCTAGATTGCATTTTTAACATTTCCAATAAAATAGCCTGAACATTTATATGGCAAACATCCAGTGCTTAAAAACATAAACATCTTATATCTGTTAATTTATAATAAGGATTGCATAGATTCACAACACCAAAAGTGTAAAATAAGCATATTGTACAACAGTGGTATTTAGGAGCATTTGAAACATAAAACTGTCTGCATTGACGGGAGTGGTGTTGTAATTCTGTTTTGAAATTAAAAAATTAATTTAATCCTTTTGAGAGGTGGGATCTGTCTGGTGTAATATACTCTATTGGGCACTGTGGAAAAAGTCCCCTCTCAATTAGTAGTAAAACCTGCAAAAAAAAGGGTTTTACTTATCTGAAAACCAGCACCAGGCGAAGCTACCGGCGCTGCTCTTCCCTGCCACTTCCTGCTTGGTCCAGTCAAAGGCTTCTCCTAGAGAAACCTGTTATTGGACCTTTTCGCCGGCTTGGAGCGCATGCACACGCTTCAGCAAGGGCAGTGAAGGAGGCTGAGCAAATGGTGAGGAGGGAAGGTTTAAATAAAAAACAAACAAAAAAAAAACACCATTGTTGCACGGAATGAGGTTGGAGGGGGAGAGAAAGCTTCCAATTTCTCAGTATGTGTAGTGTTTCAAGCTGACTCTTACCACCATGACCACTTCAAATCACTGAACTTAACCCATTAAGGAAATTGCTATAAAACAATGTAGGATTTATTAGACGTTTGCACGTTATTTCATTAAAGTGTGAACTTCAAATTTTATATTACAGTACCTGTATTGGAAAACTTCCTCAAGTCCTCTATATTATCAAGTTATCTATTTTATGAAGTCAGATATGCCTCCTAAAATGTGAATTTCACTTTAGCCTGACAATTCACACTATGGGGAATAACCATGTAAGTCGAGCAGCTTCTGTGCATGAGTTTAAATCACCCCTAGAAGATGTATACTAGTGTTATGAACATTTAAAATCCAAAGGACAGACATCAGCAGCATAGTTCCTATGAAATTGCTTATTTTATAACTGTCCAATCAAGTTCTCAACTATTAACATTATTTGTTGTTTGTGGACATTGGTAATAATTAGGGGATTGTGCCACATATATAAATCGTAGTGTGACAAACTAATGCACTGCAGGTACCCACCTCTCGGGTGAAAAGGTGCAAAACAATCCCTTGTGGTCAAGTAGGTAAGGGTGTAAATTTTCTGCGCTTTCTGCAGTAAAATGCTATTTTCTCTACTCCCTTCTGCATTATCTGCAGTAATACAAATTGGGGAGTTTAGATACGGTGTCTTATCCCACTGCCTTGTTTGTAATACACAGCATGCATGGAGAGACCACAGAAGAGTTATCCCCAAATAGGTGACAGAGAGGGCCACTATTTGGTTGCAAAGTCCCTTGGTCCCTGTGGACCCTATCAGGGTTATTCATTAAACTCAGAGTTTTAGTAAATTAATACACATATGGGCAATTTGAGGTTATAGTAGCTTATCTGAGAAAAAAAAAACCTCTACACATAAACTGTAGGGAAAACTTAGTTATTCTTAGTCTCAATTTTGCCACTTGGATTTTAATTTACCAATATTCAGTGTTTTTGAATTAACTCATATATGTTATAGTGTTTTAAATCTTAGTAATCAGTGAACATGGCTCCTGAAAATCCTTTTTTTTCCCCTTCTTCGTAGACCCCAGAAATTATTTTTTTCAGGATCCTAGCTTTGAGTATGTTGTGTAGGTCTTGTATTTTGTAATTGTAAAGTGTCACATTTCTGACTCCATACAAAAGTAAAGTTGTTGTTGGTCCCAAATATGTTTATCTGTGTCTAAAATATCTACAGATATTCATCACCTTCTGACTTATAAAATTACCTTGTGCTTTAAAAAGTGAAAATAATAATCAGACAAAGGCTACATTTATAATAGATTAAAATAAAATCTAAATAGGCAATATGAAATGACTGCTCAGTTAAATACATAGGGAATTAACCTTTTTTTATAGTTGTGTGAATTGAAGGAACACCAAGCACCATACTGTAACTATTTTAGAATGGTTTGACTTCTCACTTGGATTCGGCCAGGCGCTGTTTCCCGCCTCCATTACAGCTACAGGACAGCCGGAAGTTCTCTGTCTGAGCTAAGCTTGCTGATGCAGTGCTTAGTCATTGGTTGAGAGCGATCAGTTGACTTTTTCAACCAACGAGCTAGCCCTGCACTGCTGGGTTAAAGGACCACTATAGTGCCAGGAAAACAAACTTGTTTTCCTGGCACTATAGTGCCCTGAGGGTGCCCCCACCCTAAGGGTCCCACTTCCACCGGTCTGAAGGGGTTAAATACTCACCTTTCAACAGCGCCGGGCTCCCTCGGCGCTGGGGACTCTCCTTCCTCTTCTGATGTCATCGGCTGAATGCGCATGCAAGACAAGAGCCGCGTGCGCATTCAGCTAGTCCATAGGAAAGCATTCTCAATGCTTTCCTATGGACGCTGGCGTCTTCTCACTGCGAAAATCACAGTGAGAAGCGCGGAAGCGCCTCTAGCGGCTGTCAATGAGACAGCCAATAGAGGCTGGATTAACCCTAAAGTAAACACAGCAGTTTCTCTGAAACTGCTATGTTTACAGCAGGCAGGGTTAATCCTAGATGGACCTGGCATCCAGACCACTTCATTGAGCTGAAGTGGTCTGGGTGCCTATAGTGGTCCTTTAAGCTCAGGAGAGCAAACTAAAGCTTCTAGTTTTACTGGCTGCAGAGAGCAGGCGGGGAATGGCGCCCAGCACACCTGAGGTAAAAAGTCAAACTGTTCTAAAATGGAGCAAAAGGGTGCTCCAAGCACCATAACCACTACAGCACACTGTAATGGTTGTGGTGCTTGGATAGATCCTTTAACTAACATTTTAAAAATGGTTGATTGCCTGTTGATGCATTAATATATTAAACTTGAATTAACTAATTAGTTAACTCAGTGGTTCCCAAACTTTTTAGGTTCAAGGCGCCCTTAATATTACAATTTTTTTCAAGGCACCCCAAGTCAAAATGTCTAAGTTGTATATCTGTACAGCATTTGCGGCATTTACTGGCGCTATAGGGTAATGTACAGTGTTGGTGTTTGAAGAGGTGCTTGCATATAGTTATAGTGTTTTAATACAGGGGTGTGTTTGTATGTAATGTTTGTGTTTGATTGCAGGGATGTGTTTGAATGTTCACTTTTAAATGCAGGTGTACATTTGAGTGAAGGGGTGTGTTTGTATATCCCTTTGGAGTTTGAATGAAGGTGTGTGTTTGTCTGTAATATTTGTGTTAGATTGCAGGAGTGTGTTTGTATGTAATATTTGTGTTAGATTACAGGAGTGTGTTTGAATATTGCGCTGGTGTATGACATCTTGGATGTATGCACATACAGTACCACATGCACACATACTTACACAGATATACATACACACAAATTCATATAGACACCGACATGTACACACACATAGATAGATACACACACACACGCACCCTGACACACAAAAACATTGATACATACACACATCATGATACAGATGCACATACACAGACTCATATCCTGACACACAGATGTGTGCGCACACACAGACACATACTGATGTATGCACATACAGTACCACATGCACACATACTTACACAGATATACATACACACAAATTCATATAGACACCGACATGTACACACACATAGATAGATACACACACACACGCACCCTGACACACAAAAACATTGATACATACACACATCATGATACAGATGCACATACACAGAAGCACAACCTGACACACACACATGCACACCCTGACACACAAACTCATACATACACACACACACTCATACATACACACACACACTCATACATACATACATACACACACACGTGATATTTTTAATATATCCAGCCACCCTCCTGTTAGCTTACCTTGTGTGTCCAGGAGGGTGGCTTAGAATCCTGCAGGTGCGAGACAGGGGTCTGGAGCTCTTCATGCTCCTCTCTCTCCCTCATGACGCTGGGAGGAAGTGACAGGCTGTCACTTCTTCCCAGCCGGCCGACATTACAGGTACCCGGCACCTGACCAGGCCCTTGCTCAGCAGTTATGTTTCCCCAGTGCTATAATCATAGCACCTGGGAAACATTCCGTGGCACCCCTGTGTGTATGTTGCGGCAGCCCAGGGCACACAGTTTGGGAACTGCTGAGTTAACTGATATGTGTTCTCAGACTTGATCACCATATATACTAATTGACATTCGTGAGTGTAATAATATTCCCAAATTAGTGTTGTAAAGCCTGGCAATCAAGCAACAACAGAAAAATATAGCATGATACTCTGAGCACCTTAGTATATGCTATGTTCTGTGGATTTTTCTCCATTTTATATGCTTGGAGTTTATCACAAAATTATACTATTAAAATCTGTTCATCATAACACTTTACTGCCAATCTAATACATACATTATGTGATCCTCCTGTGTGTATACATAAGAAAACTGCATTCTGCTGGTACACACCCATCACACTTTTCTCTACATTATACAAAGGTACAATGCCTGTTTTAATCTGCTGAAATCTCCACACACCATGTCCTATACAAATTCTAACAATATTTTTAGTTATCCACTAAATCCTGAATTTAGGCGCAATAAATCCAAACTGTAAAATAAAGGCAAATTTGCCTAAATTTTTGCAGTTCACATTTTATTTGCTAAAATTCAGATTTATAATCCTGTGAAATATAATTTTGGGGGGTTTACATGAGAACTATAATCTCACATTTAACTTAATCTCTGAAACATGCTTTGGCACCTAAATCCCAAATGTGATTTAAGTCAGGACATTGGCGGTAGATATAGCGTGAAACAACTCAGGACTGGCCCAGTCTGCCCATAAAATAGTTTATAGTTTGTCAAAATTGTATACTTTCTGTTGATAGTGAAACAAAAAAAAAGGCATACTGTAGCAATGTCCTAATCATTCACTGTCTGTGTAGACAAAGTCATAGTCTATTCTATGTTTCTGTGTGGCCTGTTGAAGATGCATCAGGAGTGACAATGAGAGCCAGATCTAATTGATATTTAAATACATTTCTACCCCCACCACCCATTCTTGTTACTCTGAATCCTTGCCATAAGTTTATCTCTAAAGACTAATTTAAATCCCCATTTTATACTATTGTTTTTTTGCATGACTATAGCATTCGTCCTGACTCAATTTATCTCAAACCCCCTCAGTGTTTCTGTGCCTGCTTTTCCCACCTGTTTTTTTCTAACAATCTCCTCCCTTTTTTCTGCCTCCCACTCTTTGCCCCTATGCATATAAGTATTATTATTACTAGCTAAGGTTTCTGTTCACCCACCAACATGTAGATCTGTACAGTAAATAAAATATTAGCATACGTTCTAGACCTTGCCTTTAAATCACACTTTCATTTGTTAATATTTTCAATGCTCAGCCCTGGTTGTGCTGACAATTTTGACTCACTATTCCCTTTGCAAAACCCTTTTTATCTGTCTGTCTCTATTTTGTTTCTGCTAAGTGTCTGCACCACAGCAAATTTCACTTCCTGTATACAAAGACACTCCCCCACCCCCCCATCACTGTGATACAAAGGTGACAAACGGGGACAGAACCCTGTGGAACATTAAAAAAAAGAAATTGTCATTAGCCTTCCAATGTTCTTGCATGTGTTCATGTATGTGCACTGAAAGAAATATGTGTGTGCACGTTCAATTCTTGTAAGTAGATGTACCCATACCCTCCCCCAAAGCTATATATAGAGAGCCTGCAGTTCTGCAGCCTAAGAAGGTGCGGTCCCTTTAAGCTGCATTGTCACACACCAATTGATGGGAGGAGGGGAGGTCACAGCTGTGACACTGGAGAGGGAGGAGGAGGATGGGGCGGCTCCTGGGGTGGGTACATTCCTGTCCCCTGGACACTGTCACCTTGTCACCTTACTGCTTTAACCTCTGCTCTCCCAAACACAACATTAACGTCTGGTTATATCTGTAATATAGCAAGATTTGGATAACACACGCACATAGAGCAATACTCTATGATGTCAACCTGCAGAATATTAGTCCCTGGTATAATGCGAGGATATATACGGTTTTATTGGTTGCTTACTTACCATTATAGACTGTAAAAGGAAACAATAAATTTTTGGGGGGTAAACTAAGAATATTATATAGTCATTATGGTCTCATTTATGGTTACATTTCCCCATTATATAATATTGTAAAGCGCTGCAGAATAAGTTGTCGATATAAAAATGACAAAAATAACAAAGTGTGTGTGTTAAAGCACTGTGGAAACCATAATTATTATAGTGTGTGTGTGTATATGTATATGTATGTATGTATGTATGTATATATATATATAGAGAGAGAGAGAGAGAGAGAGAGAGAATAAATATATATATGTACAACATGTACATCCACTGTTTTAATAGATATATCTGTGAATACATGTGTGTGTGTGTGTGTTTTATTTTTTATTTTATTTTATCTATGCTATAGAAGACACAAATGACGAGTTTATACTGATTGGGTTAATGCTGCAAGTGAGTGCAGAGCAGGATAAATGCTCTGTGTGACACACCCTGTACTGCCACACCCTACCCCTAACCTCTTAGTAACCCTCTATGGAGCAAGGGAGGGGAGCACAGCTCTGCATCTAAACACCCTACTAGGGACCATATTATGTTTATTTATCTAGCATTAACAATTGTAGCAGAGCTACACAAACAGATTTAAGGGAATAGCAACAAGAAAAACTTACTTGGGAAAACAAACACATATAGTAGGTTTTTAGAGTCCTGCTTATATTTTAAACTCTAGGATGAAATACCACTTGAGCAGGCCCTCTTTATCACTTGTTTGTTATCTGTTTATTGTTATATCAGCATGATGGAATGTATTAACAATATATTAGTAGTAATGATAAAATGTATCTATTTTTAAAGAATCAATCTTAGCACCATAACAAATTTGCACCAGTGCTGCGAGAGGCCTTTAACTGATGTGAATTGCACTATTTACACTGTTTGCTGCAGCTATAAGCCTACTCCATTGGCTCTCAGATGTTAAAAGAGGAATTTTGCTTGTTTGCTGGGTGTGTATACTGCACTCACAGCTAACACAGACATCTCCCTCCTACCCTGGTGATAGCAAGTTGTGGCTGAGTGTGCGCATGATCTGCAGCTCAGGAGGTCTCTGCTCACAGCATGTTCACAAAACTGTGAGCTAAGCTGGGTATACATTGAAAGCAGCTGCGGTATGTGGTGCTGTCAGCTTATTGAGCAGGTCCACTCATTCTGTGTTTTGTAAAATTTATTTTGATATTATATTGTACTTGGAGAATGTATAACCAGACTAATAGAAAATAAATAATTTGGGTTCCAGACAAAAAAGATAGAAAGTGAATTTGTCATGGCGGGTTCACTGTAAGTGCTAATCTCTCCATAAACGAACACTCTGAGCACCAAGATCCACTACAGCTTGACCCGTTAATGCAGTCGGACGTGCTATGCCGTCCTGCAAAAGGAGGGCGTTAATGGTCTTAGGGTGGCATAGCATACCCTAACGGCTGTGCCCTTCCGGGAGCCCTCCGCAGTGATTCCAAATGGGGGAGACTGCCTGTCAACCCTGGTCGTCCCAATGCAACAAATCCTTCATATCTTCTTCATGGAAATTACTTAATTATGGCAAAATAATATATCAGGGCTTGACTGATTTAGTTGGAATCTAGGAGCAAGCTAATAAAGTTAGGTGCCAGTTTTTTTTTTTTCATGGAGACACTGAACTTACCTCATAGAGATACATTGATCTAATGCATCTCTGTGAGGAGATGCTGATTGGCTAGAGCTGTGTTTGTCTTCTGCTAGCTCTGCCCCTGATCTGCCTCCTTGACAGTCTTAGCCAATCCTATGGGAAAGCATTGTGATTGGCTCAGAACAACACTTGCGATGAAGTTAACCAAGCAGGCAGATCAGGGGTAAATCCAGCAGCTGCAGACTTGAACAAAAGTAAGATTTTAATATAGTTAGGAGGCAAGGGTGGCAGGGGGGGAAGGGGTAGATGGTGGTTTTAACACTATAGGTCAGGAATACATGTTTGTGTTCCTGACCCTATAGTGTTACTTTAATGTAGTAGTTCTGGTGTCTATATCCTGTCCCTGCAAACTTTTCAATGTAAACACTGCCTTTTCACAGAAACTGCAGTGTTTACATTGCTGCCCAGTTACACCTCTAGTGACAGTCACTCAGATGGCCACTACAGGTGATTTCTGGTCTAGTGTTCCACAGTGTGCAGCACCTACATTCAGCGTCTCCACGCTCTGCATGGAGGCTTTGAATGTGACCCATAGAGATTGGGTCACCCATCAGTGACCCACTGATTCAATGCATCTCTATGAGAAGATGCTGATTAGCGTATGCGCAATAGCCTCACAATGCTTTTCTAGTGGAAAGCACTGGCTTGGCTGAGATCGTGAAGATTGAATATCTCAGCCATTGAGGTGGGTACAGCTGCCGCGAGACCGGCATGGTGTGGGAAAAAAGCTGAGTAAATACACCTTTCCCATGCGATCGGAGGGGGGGCTGGTCACCAAAATAGACACTTACTTATAGACACACACACTCAGTGATTTGACACATGCATACTTACTGACATACACTTGCACAGATGCAAACACTCACTGACAGACACACACACACACACTGATACTGACAGATATACACAGTGACACACTCACAAACATTTTCTCACACACTCTCAAATTATTATTTCTTTATTTAAATTTAAGTGCACCCAGCCTTTCTACTTTTGGGAGAGCTGGTATGAATCCCTTCCCTGGTGGTGGAGCTCTACTTGCTCTTCTCTATAGCGCGCTGTTTAGTGATGCACGGGCCAGAGTAACGCCTTATCCCGGTTTCCGGCACTGCAGTGCGCAAGATGGGGCAGAGCAGGAAGATACCAACTACCTCCCTCACCACCCGCATTCACTCTGGCCATTCTGCCTCCATTCTTCATATATACGTTAATTCATAACTCATAATTATATGATTCTATTAATTGTATATTGAAGGATCTGCCTGACAACCCAGGCAGAAAGTCAAGAGAATTTCATTAGCAAAGCCTATATTTGACCCTGTTACTTTCCAAAATGCCATATAACCTGTACATGGGAGGTACTCTTGTACTTGTGAGACATAGCTAAACACAAATCTGAATGTTTTAGAGCAGTAAAATGTATAATGACGATGATATCATCAGTAAAAAGTCAGTTTTTTTGGTTTTTTTTGTCCAAAAATGCAAAAACAAATATGAACACTAACTTCGGCCAGGGCTTGTGACTACTAAAAAAACATTGGACATTTTAAATACCCCGGGTTGTCTACTTACAAAGGGTATGTCCTTGTCATTCCTGAGTGGTCATGAGGTCTCAAAGGCAACTTAGGCCCTGCAAACCAATCTGGCAAATGTCAGTATGTAAAAACTGAAACAGGCAAGCTCTTTATTTGACCCCAGGCCCGGACTGGCCATCGGGCACACCGGGCAAATGCCCGGTGTGCCGCGATGGCCGTGGGGCAGAGGCCGGAAGGGAGATCACAGAATCTCCCCGGCCGGCCCCTGCAGGGCCAGCGCTACCCGAGCGCCAGCCCCGCTGTGTGCCTTCATGGGCAGGTGAGGAGATCAAACATCTCCCTCACCGGCCCACAGACAGGGAGATGCGGCCGCCAGCAGGAGAGGGAGTGAGGGAGGGAGGAGAGAGGACCGGCGGAGCTCTAGCCAGCAGCTCCGCCGGGTCTCTCAGATCTCGCGAGAGTGAACTCTAGCCTGCAGATTAGAGTTCACTCTCACCACTGGACCACCAGGGAAGGCAGCATAGCATTCATCTCCACGGATACCCGGCTCCCCACCCCCTCCCAAGGTAAGAAGGGAGAGGGGGATATAACTTTTTTTTATTATATATAAAAATATATTTTTACATTTAAATAAGCACTCACACACAGCACACACACAGCACTCAGACACACACAGCACCCTCAGACACACACAGCACCCAGAAACACAGCACCCAGAAACACAGCACCCAGAAACACAGCACCCAGAAACACAGCACCCCCAGACACACACAGCACCCCCAGACACACACAGCACACCCTGACACACACAGCACCCTCAGACACACAGCACCCTCAGACACACAGCACCCTCATACACACAGCACCCTCATACACACAGCACCCTCAGATACACACAGCACCCTCAGACACACACAGCACACACAGCACCCAGACACACGCAGCACCCAGACACACACGCAGCACCCAGACACACACGCAGCACCCAGACACACAGCACCCTCAGACACACGCAGCACCCTCAGGCACACACAGCACCCTCAGGCACACACAGCACCCTCAGACACACACACACAGCACCCTCAGATACACACAGTACCCTCAGACAGACACTGCTCCCTCAGAGAGACAGCACCCTCACTCACACAGCACCCACACACAGCACACTCCCACACATATACAGCACACACACACATATATATATATATATATATATATATATATATATATATATATATATAAATAAAATAACCCTCAGTGA
Source organism: Pelobates cultripes (assembly GCA_933207985.1). Taxonomy (NCBI): domain Eukaryota; kingdom Metazoa; phylum Chordata; class Amphibia; order Anura; family Pelobatidae; genus Pelobates; species Pelobates cultripes. Next base: position 89,030,749 of record OW240920.1, read on the forward strand.
GTTAACAGACAAAAAAATTTAGAAACCTAGAATGTGACGGCAGATAAAAACACCTTCACACACAGCACCCCTCTTACACACACACACTGCGCCTCTCACACATACAATACGTCCAAATATAAATATATATGTATACACACTACAGCACCCCTCACACGGCACCACTACACACATTACACTCCAGATACATGCTAGATCCCTTACCCTATATGCACTCTTAATCCTCTACACACAAACACACACACATGCAATCTCCTATACACACTCTGAGTCCTTTACACACTAGATCTCCTACACACACACTGCCCCTAGCCACACATATTACACCACAAACACAAATGAAATTGACCTATTTACACAAAACCACACCACACTCTACACACACGCAATCCCACAAGCAGGCTCCAAACACATGCACCATACGCTTTCCTGGCCCTTTTGTCCTCTGGTATCCCACTTGTGGTGACACTAGAGACAATTTAAAAGCAAACACAGCGCAAGCATGTTATTAAATTTGCTTGCGCTGCGCAGAACAAATACAGGGCCTTTTTCTAATGCTAGAGCTCTTTAGCAGGGCTCTTCGCATTGAACCAACATGCTCACTTTGAGAGGGGGCGTGTTTGTATTTAGCCCCGCCCCCTACTTCGGGGGCCGCTCTGATTGAAAAATGCCTGGGCCTAATTTTTTTCCCAGTCCGGCCCTGTTTGACCCTGTAACTTTCCAAAACACCATGAATCCTGTACATGGGGGGCATCGTTGTACTCATAGGACAGCACAACATACAAATGTGTGCTTTATTCCAGTAAAAGCTAACAGCATTATGACATTCACAGTTAAAATACCACCCAGAATTTGGTCACGAAAATGTCTTTATTTCTCGCACTTTCCCCGCGATTTTATTCATATTAAATTATGTTTGATATATAAATATCTCATCTGAAGCAAAAGCCTTATTTTTCCGGAACAAAATGATATAATATAAGTGTGGGTGCACTTAAAATAAAAGAGGTAAATTATAAATGAACAAACGTATAGTTCAAATTCTTGGTTTTGTTTTGGACAGAACTTTAATTAATTGCCTCCACCTTTAAGGTATTAATGTTGTGGTTCTGGTGCAAAGAGACTGTCTCTTCAGTCTCTCAACTGTAAACACTGCTTCTTCTGAGAAAGGACAATGTCTATATTTGTCCCTAAGGACACCTCTAGTGCAGGGCTCGGCAAATTCCAGGCGCCAGATCACCATGGTGACTAGAAATTTCTCCCTGGTACCTGGGATGTCAGCCCTTAGCTATAGAAGGGGGTAGGGTCTTAAGAGGTGTGACAGTGGCTGTGGAAGGTGGATAGGGGCCATAGTAGAGGATAGGGGTTATAGTGGGGTGGCAGTGGAAAGATATATAAATATATATTTTTTAAAACAACAAAAACCTAAACCAAGTGTTATTACTGTGCTCACTGAGCCCTATATTTGTCCAAGGAGGGGAGAATTCTGATTGCCGGTGGTAAAGGGGACACACACACAGTATGCCTGCACCCCCAGTGGATGAGGACAGCTTCTTCCAGCAGATCCTAGGAGATGTATCATAGCATTCCCGTTGAAGCAGTAGAGAGGCAAGGGAGACCAAGTATGGCCTCTCTATTCGAGCATCGATCCTGCATGGGAAATCACCCTTGGACACAGAACAGAATGGGCTGGCTAGTGAGTGAGATATTTGGCCTTTGTGCCATTGTGCCAAATCCGGCCATGGCTGCTCCTCTTTGACACCAACATACTGATTTAATCATCAGCAAATCATTTTTTGAGCAAAGTAATGTCTATAATTCTGCATACTTTCCAGAGTAGCAATCATACCAACTACACTGCATACACTGTAGTTGCTGTGAACTAGAGCAAGAAAAGGGTTCTCCTGCTACTCACTCATCTCTTAAGCTTCTGTGTATACACAGTGCTCCACGCCAAGAATTGATTGACATATGAGAGAAAGGACCATTTTAAAATTAATTTCTTTCTGTAAACATTTGCTAAGAAATTTGCTGGCTCACGTTTCAGGGGAATTTTTTTATTTATATATTTTGCTCTCTAATTAGAGCACGAGAACTGTGGATATAATATTTCCATATAATGTTATTGAAACATATAATACATGATCTTTTATGTTTGAATTTGAAAGTATGCATTCATACCTATTCATTATGTATATCTAAATATTGCTTTTAGTTTTCTATACAATGTAGCTATAGATACATGCTAGATGTGTGTGTGTGAGGGAGAATTGCTCTGTGAAAGTTTAGAATGGGTGGGGAACAGAGACACACCCAGAAAATGATCCCATTGGAACATTCCAGCTATAGGTGGGACCAGCAAAGTTACAGGGTGTGTCCCCTAAAGGATAGAGTGTGAATGGCTAAGGCAGGGTCAGTCTTATCACAAGGTGATACTGTAAAATAGACTGAGGTTTGCTATGAGAAACTGCAGGGCAAAAAATTATTCAAACAGAAAACATTGTGCACACCTACATCAGGGCTACAGGCATTTATTCCATGTACCAGAATCCTAACCATCTAGTGGTATAATGGTTTAGTCAGACTGGGCCATTATATTGTGCCCAGTCTGACTAGAAAAATACAGTCTGACTAAAAATCCTTAAAAGTTGTGTAAAGATGTAAAAGAGGAGGAGTCACCAATGGAATGTTGCTGCTATTAGGACTTTGTACCATTTTTCAGAACACAACACTCTTCCTATTGGCTCTAATCTGTTACATAAATTAAGATGTAAAAGACGCATGTCAAACCATGTTAATTAATGGTGCTTTGAAAAATGTATTTTATTACATTCAAACTTGCCACATATGGTTTGTATTTGATTATACAGGATAGACAACAGTTAGGCTTTAGAAATGCTGTATTAATGAATGAAATGCAGAATTTGCTATCACAAATATGCCCACTTACATTTGCCTCAGATTGGCTGATTATTGTGAGGGTTCTAGACATCTTTATTATCTGAATTGGAACCACCCTGAAGAAATGGATCCCAGTTATTTTCAAAATGTATATCACAGCAGCAATGTGGATTAATTCAAAATAGCTTGATGTTAATGTTCCAGGTATAATAATAGTAATTATATTTTAAAAAAATGACTAAAGTTGAAAGTAAGGCTGCAGTATTTTTTTTTTACAGAATAAGATTGGCAGTAGCATTAGGATGACTTAGGGTTTGGTGGGCTTAGGTCAGTGATGGCTAACCTTGACACCATACATTTTTTTTCTGGACTACATGTCCCATAATGCTCAGCTAGCTTTTAGACTCTAAAAGCTAGCTGAGCATCATGGGAAATGTAGTTCAGAAACAATTTATGGTGTTAAGATTAGCCATCACTGGCTTAGGTTTATGGCACAATTGTCCTGGTCTATATCTAGGGAATTGGATGGAATAAATGAAGTTGATTTGGATGCAGTTCCGTTGTTTGTGAATTAGCTGAACTAACCTACATACAAATTTGGCAAATAACACATAACAGAAATTCAGCTGCCGTTCGACATGTAGTGGATATAGACAGACACCCTGCAATAGTGAGCGGCTAGCACCGCTTTCAATATAGGGTCCTTCTAAATTCTTCTACATGTAATTTTGTTATGTAAATGCTGATTACCTAAGCACTGATAATTAGCACAACATTGTTACTATGATGTTGCATATTTCTGTAAATGTATGTCCCCTGGAGTAGCTCATTACAAATATGCAGCAATGGATATGGCTGTGCTAGGGCAGCCCAACATAGGGGGTAGGGGGGGGGGGCAGAGGGAGGGGTGGGGGCAGTATTGCGGATGGGGTTTAATGGAAAGATTTACCTGCTTACTAAAGAGTATTGGCAGAGATGCTAGTTTGTATGTGTGGAGACTAACAGGAATGTTTGCCAATGATGTGTGTATGTGAAGATGTTGTACAAAGGGGGTGTGCATATATCTTGTAATTGTGGGGTCTAGTTCGAAAGCTATTTCCTTCAATTCATTCATTCTGTTCTTGTCTAAATAACCCTCTTGTCCATTCGCTTGCTCTTTCTCCCTTTCCCCCCTCTGTTCTTCCCTCCATCATAAAGGGGCTTTGGCTGCTTCCCACTCCTTCTCCAACTCCTTGCCAAATCTCCACCCTGAACCCCTGCAGAGAAATGGAGGGGGAGGAGAGCTGGATGCTAAGGAGGGGGTGAGAAGATGGAAGGAGGGAGGGATGGAGGGGGGAAAAGTTCCTTTCATTCAGTACCCTTTATTAGGTACAGATGTCTGTTAACTATTTCACTGCTTTCTGTTGCTACACAGTGCTGCAACGAATATTTACGTGATGTCACATTTATTAAATCATTTTGCTCCAAAATTCCATGTACGGCCTCATTCAGTGAGCATGACACCGACCTTATCCCTATCATATCCCGAGCCTCATTTTAACCCTACTGGGGTTTATAAACACTTATGTGGCTATGCCAATATAAGACACTGGTCATTTTGATGTAAAGAAATTACTCACGTTTACGGTTACATTTTACGAAAATTGGAGACCATTAAAGCCATTTTTATATGTTCGTATTGGATACTGTTTCTTAAAGAAGGAAAAATAGTAATGCAGAAATACATTCGGAGTTCATCCCCTTAATCTTCCTCCTCTTCAATATGTGTTTGTCAGTCTACCTCCTTCTCTCCCTCCCCTTCAGGATCATGTTTTTCTCTTGTATCCTTTTCCCCTTGATTTTAAGATTTTACGTTAAAAAGGCACTCCAGATTGGAATGTATCCATAGTTTTTTTTTTTCCAGTGCAATTTATAGATGCTGCTTTTAAAAATAAACAAAAACAAACAATCCAAAATAATAAAATGTGATATATTCTTAAGTGAAATAACTGAATTTGCAATAAATCCCCAGGCTTTACAAGCCCTGCAGTATGCACTGCACAGACTAGGAAGTGATCAGTCAATCAGGATACTCCAGTACCTTTCTTTGACAAATGCTGAGGTTATCTCACAATACAGGGCTTTGTTGGCAAGGTGTGGGTTACTGGGAGTTGTAGTTTAGCTATCAACATTCTGCTCGTTAAATTACATCTCCCTTAATACATTGCTTCTTGATGATATTTACAGGAATATTTGTGGAGGAAAATTAAAACATTAGGGTTACTCCAATCACCACGACTACATCAGTGATTTGAAGTGGTCATGTTGTAGGGGAATATGGCACATTCAGAGATATTTGCACTTGTATGCTGGAGCTAGTTACACCCCAGTCCAAGTGTCTTTGGCAGCCCAGAACTCTGTTCCAGGCTACCAAATGTTAATTCTGTGCAAATATTATATCTGTTGTACGCGTGCGCTGGCATCAGATGTAACAACCTTCTCCCTCGCAGTATGCCTGCAAGGGGAAGCTGTCTCTTCCCTCCCTCCCTCTTAGAGGTCCTTCCTTCTTGCCTCCTTCCATCAAATTAATTGCTCTGAGTCAGCAAAAAGATCCAATCAAAGACTTCTCTATGAAAGCCTTTGATTGGACTGTACGAGTGGAGGGATTACATTGGATGTGGCGGTTCAGCGTCGGAAGCTTTGACTAATGCTGGATTCCATGTAAATTTTGAAATCAATTTTTTTTTTTTTTAACAGATTTTGGGGGAGGAGGGAAGCAATTAGTAATGCCAAATAGGGCATTGTAAATCAAAAACTGTTTAGTGGAGTAGCCCTTTAATATTGCACCTAAGGTGCCTGGATTGCCTCTTTAATTCATCATGCAGACAGTGGGGGGAGAATATGAAAGAGAATTCGCATGTATAAAATGTGTATAAAAGATGTGATTCGGCTTGGTTGTCCCTTTCTTTATTTTCATATGACACTCCCTTAAGTAGATTCACAATCATTGCCATATTGTTGCCATATTCCTCTCTCAATAGCTCTACATAAAAGTCTGAACTGTTTATCTTTTCAGCAATTTACTTGCAAACCATTTCAATCCCATAACATCATGTTTCTTCTAAACCTTGACTAAACAACCTATATAAAATAAGGGTTCTTCTTCTCACCGTAATGGAGGTACCCTGTTTATTATATTATAAAATATCGTAGAAACAGTCTATTGCATTTAAAGGTTGTTCACAACACTCTGGTTCTGTTTCAGCCCCCTGGACAAAAAAAAAAGCCATAAAACTTACTTGTAATTGAGTGGAGGGACAATGCCCTTGCAGCAGTTGCTTTGCCCTCTGCGAGATCATCAATGCTAAATGCAGGTGAGTCCAATGCTTCTCATATAGAAGCATTGTGTATTGGCAGCACATATCAACTGCTTCTATCAAGAATCTAGTGCTTCTCATTCAGAAGCAATTAATCCAGTGCTTGGATGAGAAAAGCATTAGTAGTGATCAATGTCATCATGCCGGGCATGATGATGCTGAACTTGAAGTCCTTCATAATCAAAGGTCTTCAGTGAGGATGTGCTTTAAGTGACTGTCTGGCAGCCAGGAGAGGCATGTTTTCAGACAATTGTTAAAATTGGTGTTTCTCAGAAATACTAATGTTTTACATTGTCCAGAGAAGGGGCAGGGTCTGCGAAACAAAACCACTTTATTAAAGGGACACTATAGTCACCTGAACAACTTTAGCTTAATGAAGCAGTTTTGGTGTTTAGAACATGCACCTGCAGCCTCACTGCTCAATCCTCTGCCATTTAGGAGTTAAATCCCTTTGTTTATGAACCCTAGTCACACCTCCCTGCATGTGACTTGCACAGCCTTCCATAAACACTTCCTGTAAAGAGAGCCCTATTTAGGCTTTCTTTATTGCAAGTTCTGTTTAATTAAGATTTTCTTATCCCCTAGTATGTTAATAGCTTCCTAGATCCTGCAAGAGCCTCCTGTATGTGATTAAAGTTCAATGTAGAGATTGAGATACAATTATTTAAGGTAAATGACATCTGTTTGAAAGTGAAACCAGTTTTTTTTTTCCATGCAGGCTCTGTCAATCATAGCCAGGGGAGGTGTGGCTAGGGCTGCAAAAACAGAAACAAAGTGATTTAACTCCTAAATGACAGTGAATTTAGCAGTGAAATTGCAGGGGAATGATCTATACACTAAAACTGCTTTATTTAGCTAAAGTAATTTAGGTGACTATAGTGTTCCTTTAAGTGTGCCTTTACAATTTGACTTTTTACTACTTTTGGGAGTGAAACATATATGCAGAATATTCTTTTCCTAAACTCACAATTCCCTAATGTAGTCTCCACAATGGCTGATTAAGTAAATAAACCTTGTATCTATCTGTCCATCGTACACATTTAATCTCACTTATGTTTGATCCCTTTTATATCATGCAAAGTGTCTTCCTCTCTTGGCCATCTTTCTCTCTCAAACCCATTCTGTTAAAGACTGTTGGTTATTCCTTTCTTTAACATTTCTTTAAAGGACACTATACTCACCAAAGCAGCTTTAGCTTAATGAGGCAGTTTCGGTGTATAGATCATGCCCCTGCAGTCTCACTATTCAATTATCTGCCATTTAGTAGTTATATTACTTTGTTTATGCATCCCTAGTCACAACCCCTTGCATGTGATTTACACAGCTTTCCTAAACACTTCCTGTAAAGAGTCATCTAATGTTTATACTTCCTTTATTGCAAATTCTGTGTAATTTAGAATTTCTTATCTGCATAGCTGTTAATAGCTTGCTAGACCTTGTAGGATGCTCCTGTATGTAATTAGAGTTCAATTTACAGAGCAGGAGATACAAACTTTTATAGATCATGCCTCTTAAAGTAAGTTACATGTGATTGAAAAGAAAACCTTTTGTTTTCATGCAGACTGTGTCAGTTACAGCAAGGGGATATGTGGTCAGGGCTGCATAAACAGAACCAAAAGTGATTTAACTCTTAAAAGGCAGAAATGTGAGTAGTGAAACTTCAGAGGCACCATCTATACACAAAAACTGCTTTATTAAGCTAAAGTTGTTTTGGTAACTATAGTGTCCCTTTAAATCCTTTCTATCAAGCTGTTCTCATGGGTGAACTCTGTAATCAAATGCACCAACACCTTCTCTCCCACGCTTTTTCAGTTCCTTCTCTCTATGTGTATGTCTGCTGTATTTATATGATGGCTGGACATTTTATATATGTTTGTGTGTGTGTATTTTTATCTTTCTTTCTTTCTTTCTTTCTTTCTTAGCTGATATTTGTATTTAATTGTGTGTTTATTTGACTATACATTTTTTGTGTTTTCAGTTTTGTGAGTGTCTGGTCTATTGTTGTGATTGTATGCCTTTCAGTTTAATGCAGTGTTCGTGAGATCTCATCAAAGTGAGCAAAATATTTATCACAATTTTACAGACTTTTGTTGTTGTTTTTTAAATCTCCAACATATCCTAGAATTTAAATAGGTTCCTAACAAATCTGGTGTACAATATTTCAGTTATCCATCAAATGTACTGATGTTATCTTATATCCTGTACCCAAAAGGTTACAATGTCACTAGTTAAGGAAATGGTAAGGGTTAAATAGAGGAAGTAGCCTTTATTAAACTATACTGAACAACTAGTTTATGTAAATGAAATTAAACCAAGGCTATTACTAGTGGGATGTTTGCATTTTATTTTTGCTAAAACTTCCCAGGTACTGGAACTTGATGTTGGTGCTTCATAGATGAAAGGGAAGGTGAGATACATTTTTAGTGCTGGTTGTTCCAACTTCTACACTATTGTGATTAGGCATTCTGACAAGCCAGGAGTCACCACCTTTGCAATTATGCAGACAGCGAAAAGTAAAACTACTAAACAGAAGCCTGTGGATTGACAATCAAAATGCTGCAATCCCCTCCACTAACATTCTCACATGTGCACGAAATGTTGCCATAGGTGTTTGCTTGCCTTCTCCCATCAAATCCAACTTTCCAGAACTGATGGACAAAGTCAAGGCAGGGGGAATGAATAAATATTCTAGTTTTACTATGTATACATATTCCCTATGTGTTTGTACAGGTGTTGCTTTGGAACTTAAGTGATATACCAATGCAGCATATAGGCAGTTTTTCATAAACATTCTAACTTTATAGAAAACTAAAGCCGCGTGCTTGCTTTAAATGTTTGCAAATTACAATATTAAAGAGTAGTACAGCAGTAACATTGTGAAATACACTTTTCAACCCTTGATTTTAACGTTTTACTCATATGTTTTTTTTCTGCTCCAGAAACCTAAAATATTGAAATATATTGCGTGTAATATTTCTGTGTCCTAGGTGGGATAGTATTAATATACATAACTGTGCAGCAATATCCACTTAGCAAAGTGCAGCAAAAATGAAAATGTACAATGTATTTCTCAATAAATGAAATTCTTTCAGCTTTGTTGTGTATATAAAATTGTATATACCTATATAATGTGAGATTAACATTCTTGTTTTGATGCAGAATAGCTCTGTATAAAATGCATATTGCACTTTGACTGCTAATGCTGCTGATGCTTTATCACAAAAATAAATTAATCGTTTAAAAAACAAATATTTTTCTGGATGGTTTCAGCATGAGCTCATACCTCTAATTTCCAACCCCTTGTCAGGGTGATGTAAATTCACCCCATGGCATAATCCACACCCCCACCACCGTCCCATGGGGTTCGGTAAGGGCGGAGTAGAAGGGTGTGTGATCAGCAGGCGTTCAATTTAAAAAAAAAAAAAAAGAAGAAAAAAGAAGGTGACCCCACCCTAGGTGTGCCTGATGTCAGCTCTCCCTTGATCCCTGAGCAGACAGAAAATAGTAAACAAACTGCAGTGTGAATGGATTTCATTAAAAGTGGTAAATGAGCAATCCCTACTATTTAACCATTATTGCAATTCCTCATAACTGTTGTTTATTATTTTTTACTACTTTTACATTTTAACATTTAAATTGTTGCCATTGTACCTGTGACTTCCACCTTTGTTTATGCAAGTCATCTATTATATGAAAATAATTATTTTTCTTTTGGGAGGGGTGGGAGTGGGGTGCTACAGTTCTGCATCCTCACATTATACAGCAGGACCAGACAACAGAAGAGCTTGTAACTCATAAAATAAATTAGTCTAGAAGTATGGCATTTTGTTTTTTTTAGTAGCAGACTTTCTCTCGCTTTGTCTGCTGTTTGCAGCAAATTAAAAATGAAAATGAGCAAATTGGAGATGAAAACGAGCAAATTGAAGATGTCCTTTAGGTGTTTTAGAAATTAAAACCTATTCTGAATCTTTTGATTCCATTTATTCCTTGTTTTTCTGCAGGCTTACAACTCTTCCCCAGTAATGTCAACACGCTGTAAATCCGCAACCGACTCACCAACTCCAATTCTCCTTAGTGACATCAAGATGGAGCCACCAGAGCAACTTTTGGACAGTGACTGCAGCTTGCCACAAGCTGAGCCTGTGGACCTTTCTCTGAACAAGCCGAAAGCCTCCCTGCGCCAATCTATAACACCACCATCTTCTTCCCCCATGGTTCTGGGATCTTCTCTAACTGCACACTCTCCAGTTGTGTCGCTTTCAGGTTTAGGCTCTGCTGTTCCTGCAGTTTTGTCTCCTGGTTCTATTTTAGCCTCCACACAAGGCAGTGGTGGACAACAAATCCTTCATGTTATTCATACCATACCTTCAGTAAATCTACCTAGCAAAATGGGTAGTCTGCAGACTATACCTGTAGTCGTGCAATCCCTGCCTGTTGTGTACACTACCCTACCCACAGATGGCATGACCACATCCATCACTTTGCCAGTTTTAGGTGCAGATGGGAAGACAGCAGGTGAGAATGTAACGAGAACTGTGTGTTTGTCTCTTTATGCATATATCCATATGGTTTAGGTATATCAGTAGACATGACTCTTGACAGTGTGGACAGTCTCTCCAGGCCTCAAATGTTTTATTGGGAATGTGGGGTACTCTTAAGACATCATCTGTTGAGATCAAATACTAGTAGTCATGGCAGCTTTGACACTTTATACTGACTTGTTGAGGCTAATTGCTTAGGATAAAACACAGAAAATCAAAATGATATTTTATTTTATTTCCAGTGTGCTTGAAAATCTAATTCTGTTATTGAAGACAAGATTAGAAAAATTATCAAGCATAATTAATGTTTGGCTATATAAGGCCTGCAACAATTTTGATATTTTATTTGCTTGTCCACTCATAACGTTCTTTTCAAGAGTCTTTATATTGATTCTATTTCTTTTTTGAAAATTGCGTAACTTAGGAAATTTAACAAGCTCTATTTTAAAGGAACACTATAGGGTCAGAAATACAAACTTGTATCCTGACCCTACAGTGTTAAAAACTCATATTAGGCATCCTGCACCCCTGACCCCCTTAAAAATAATGAAAACATACTTTTATTCCAGCACTGCGTGGGTCTGCTGACGTTGGCTCAAACTTGATCAATTGGAAAGCATTGGAAGGCTAATGCGCACAGGTGGCAAACGCCGCTCTGCACCAATCAGTATCTCCTCATAGAGATGCATTGACCCAATGCATCTCTATGGGAAATGTTCATCGCCTCCATGCAAAGTGTGGAGATGTTGAACGTCACAGGAAGCACCTCTAGTGACCGTCTGAGGGACTGGAGGTGTCCCTAGACAGTAATATAACCACTGCCTTTTCCATTAATATAGTGTTTACATTGAAAAGCCTGCAGAGACATGGTATACACACCAGAACAACTACATTAAGCTGTAGTTGCTCTGGTAATTATAGTGTCCCTCTAACTCATTATTGTACTAGTTTTGTCCCAATACTATGTATGTGTAGGTGCTACTCATGGCATACACCTCTCTTAACGCAATCATTCACATTTGCGATTAGGTTTCTAGTGTATTATGGCAATTATAGGAAAATGATTTACTTTAAAATATAAAAATTTCTTTTAAAGGTCTAATTTGTGTTTTTAGGCATCCTACTATTTCAGACATGCACGAAAGTATGAATTTTTATTAAGCTTTCTCTTGGTATTCACAATGACATTCCACTGTGTTGTTTTACCACCATCCTTCTCCAAAATTAGCATTTTACCTCCCTCTTTAGATAATGCTTATTGTATAGATATTTCAGGAGACAGGTATTGTGAATATGGTTTTAAAAAGACACTCTAAGCACCAAAACTACTGTAACTTAATGCAGTGGTTTTGGTGCATAGACCTTGGCCCTGCAGTCTGACAAATAAAAAAACAAAACACTGCCGTATCTGAGAAACAGTAATGTTTACATTTATCTGTCAGAATGTCTCTAGTGCTATTAGAGGCACTTTCTAGTGAACATTTTCAGTAATAAAAACACCTTCACGATGGGCATTAACAAACACTTTGAATTCTTCTGTAGATAAGGATTGGATTAAATGCTTCTACGAGAAGCATCCAGTTTGGCTGCGTGCATTAATTGCTGCATGTGCCCTGTAGGTCCCTAATTCTTCTCTATAGAAACATTAGATTGTACTCTGATCATCTGGATGGATGACTCAGAACAGGAAAAGCGGCTGCCCAGCAGAGATTGTCTGGGTCAAGGTGAACAAAAAAGATGCTTTTTTTTTTTTTTTTTTTTATTACAAAGGTTGAGGGTGTAATCCAAACTGGAGAAAAAGTGACATTGAAAAAGTTACACTTCACTTATTTATTTTTCCATTTTCATCTATCCAAAAAAAGATAAGAATAAGAATTTACCATATCCTTCCTCGCCAATGAGCTTCCATTATTCATTGTGAGGGATGCAGACTATTTTGGTCAGCACCGGTAACTCACTGGTACTGGAAATGAAAGACTCTATTTCACACATATTCCGCAGCAGAATTCTTAATTTGGACTCGTTACTGTTTACATCTACAATCAAGCGTGACATAATGCAGTAGCAGAGCATCACATTGTTTATTGTAATTCCTATTTCCACTTAAAAACTCTATATATTGTTGCATTGAAGTTATTTTTTATAAAGAGACAACTATTTCAGCCACAGTTTAACATGGGTGGACAAGATGTACAAGTAATTGCAACAGAACAAGTTTGACGTGCAGAAACAAGAGCTGATAAGATCCCTGTTCAAATGAACTTAAAGTCTACTCGAAAGGGTTTGATCTCAATAATTAATCATTTGTAAGTAACTTTGTCTGAAAAGGTAAGAGAGAGTAGTAGAAAGCACAGAAATTAAGAATTCATGAAAAAAGACACTCAGTAAGGATGGGAATAGATGTGTCAGCTTAAAGTGTCTATGGATATTTTTAATTTGGATATATCAATGTGGCTTTATGTATTTTTTGGTAACCAGTGTGAAATCTAATTTTCCTAAACTGCCACACATATTGCAAATGCTTCATTAAAGTGACACTGTAGACCCCTAAAGTACTTCGGAGGAAAAAGAAATTGCCACTTTTTAAAATCAACTTTGCTAACCCCCACCTTACTGGCTGTCAGTCAGACAACCGGTCCAGTTACGTCTTGATTGTGGAGCTAAACTCAAGAGGCAGCAATTTCCCAGAACACCTGCTATGTCAAAGACTTTTCATCGAGCAGCATTGGGAAGGAAGTCTGTGATTGGACAGCCACATAAAGACTGGGCTGGGGAAGAAGGGGAGAGCTTGCAAAGGATCCATACAAAAGATCTGCAGCTTTTGCAAGCTGTTTTGAGATATACCCCCAATTTAAAAAATGCTACTAAACAGTGGTTGCTTTTTTTTTGTACTTGAGCAGTGCAGTATCCCTTTAACAATGGCAGCAGGGTCCATACTTCACCATCCTGATTTTGGACTCCACCTGCTATGTTAAGGTAGTGATTTCTCACATTTAGCTACTTTATAGATAATAGATATGTTTTCTTTATACAGACAAGACAGGCCGTGGAGGGGTTTAGCTTGATTCTCAGTGCTGTATTTACAGAACCCAACTTCAAAAAGAATCTTGAACCACAACCTGAGCCTCTAAGTGAGCCCGTAAATGGACATAAATTACATTTTCTAGAATAAGACTTTTGCATGGCATATTTTATTTGAAATCCTGGATATAATTGGTTTTCACAGAGACAAGCAACAACATGCACTTTTGTTCCGTTGGCTCCAGACAGAAAGTGAGAGAAAGGCGATGGAATTGTATTTTAATGGCGTGTGAAAATGCATGTAATGATATGCAGGAGACAATAGAAACTGTTAAGACACAGTCCACTGTGACAGTCAGGATTAACAACTAACCTGGGTCCTGGCTGGGCGCCCACCACTACTGGACGCCCCTGCCACTGAGCTAAGCCTTCCTGTACACTGCCTCGCTTGTTGGCTCAGCTGACACTTTGAGCCAATGAGCTTGGCCAAAGAGCTTTGACTTAGCTCAATTGATCTAACTGGAAGCTCTTTGCAACAGGGGAAGGGGCGGACACTTACGGGACACAGAGAACTCTTATACAACTAAAGCCATATACACAATTGTCTCTGCATAGTGTTCTGCCACAGACCGCTTCAGGCCTTCTTTACACTTTGACATGCTGTTTTCAGGCAAGATGGGAGTGCAAAGTATCTCTGAAGCTGTGTCTGCCATTGGACTATTGGCTCGCTCCCTTGCAACCCACGTAGGACAGTTAGAGAAGATCTTGCTATCCGACTGATTAGCAGGGAGACAAATTCTAGGTGCCAGATTGAATTTTTGCATTGTCATAGGTTTAGTGAGCCTTTTATTATGCGTTGTTTACCTCTGGGTAAGTGCAGCAAAGGTGGTAGAGTGTAAGAGTTTGGAATGCATGCAGTTTCGTCTAAAGCATGAGATAAATTCACAATCAACAAAAGTAGATTTTATGTTTTGTTTTGTATGCAGTTGAAATGTTTATTTTTACTGTAGGTGTTTTTTACTTGCAATCTGTACCGCATATTACACAATGTGAAAGGCCATACAGTGTAACAAAGCTTTAGAAATTATACATTATGGAAGTTTATTATAATTGTTCACCATTGCCCTCTGCTGGTACACTGGCAATAGAGGTTTGGTACGATTTGGTTTTATGTGTGTATGTGTGTGGATGATTCTCCCTCTAGCGGCCATATCCCATAATGTGTAGTGTTGTCGTAAGTCATGAAAGCAGGAGCTCTTCTTGGATTATCCATTTAAATGTTGCTGTTGAAATATTGAGTGTTATTTGAGTGATGCTATAATTGTTGTTCATTAACACAAACATATCATCCATCATTACAGTGTTTTTTTACAGGAGTCATGTTAGTGGATACTTAAGGGGGTGATTAGTGTTGAGGGGGGTGTAAACATGCTCCTTCATCGGACACCAGCAATCAAGATAACTGTACAGTCTCCATGATCTTCTCTCATTCACTACTTGCACAGAAGCAGGGAAGACTATAAAGACAATGTCCAACCCAAAGTGCATGTATATGGCTGAAGGATCATGTCACATACTAATGGTAGGGATGTGTTTTTCTCATTTCTTTTACATATACTTCATTTAAAGAAAAGTCAATTCTTTGAAAACTTGATGAAATTAGTTTTATATTAAAAAATAGTTTTGAGGAGACCGTTCTTTAAGAACCACACCAGCAACATGGGTAGTATTATGCACATTACTGTAATGTAATGTGTGACTGTTATAATGCTTAGTAGTTTTAGCTCACCGTTTTAATGGAAACATTTTTTTTGAAGCAAAACCTCCAGAGAGTTGTGAAATTTTACAATTTCTTGTCTATACATTGGAGGACCTATTAATGTATGTTGCAGCCGTTCTTGTCTGAAGTGAAAGTGTCAGGTTCTACAGTGATGTAGTCACCATGTGATCTTGGTTGTATTGGCTTACTATTACATGATTCAGGAACTGATTGTCTGTTCTGAGCGTTATATACTGTTGGTGTCCTCTGTGCAAGTTGTAGTTTTTTTTTTTATTATAAAATGCCTTTTTTTCTTGCCAAATATCTGGATAATATTTCACAAGTCATATCACTTCATACCACTATTGCCACTACCTTGTTTATTGTAAAACCATAATCAACCTAAAAATAAATAAAATTTACTTGCAAAGTCCTTGCAGCTTCTTCTAGCAGCAAGCAGACCCCTACTGGACCAGAAAGAGGCTCCTCCAGTCAGTAACTTCAATTTTAAACTATGTTTCTTTTTTTATCCTGTACATTTCTATTCACCAAGGGTTTATGGGATAAGTAGTTTAGCCCCTAATTGCAATTTGCATGGATGAATGGAACAATTGAAGGAACACTACAAGTACCGTAACCAATACAGCGTGCTGTAGTGGGTATGGTGCCAAGAGAGCCATGGCAAACTCTCAGGATAAGTTGTACAGTTTGACAAAAGTTTGACGACTTACATGAAGTATGCCAGGCCCTAGTCCAGGGGTAGGCAACCTATGGCACGTGTCCTATGCACGGCACTCGAGGTGTCTTTGCACGGCACTCAAGGCAGCTAGAGCCAAACCGGGTCTGACCTATCAGGAGTCAGACATCTGCGAATACGAAAAGTTGATGAAGGACATTCCTCAATTTATGCATTTCAGCACATAGAGGAAGTGATCTCTGATTACCTCATTCCAGCACTTGTGAATGGGAGTCCACACTGTAGTAGAGCAGCCCGCAGCTGCTGTTGCAGCTCCTATCCTTGACCTGTACCTGGCCAGCCTGGTCCACGCTGGAATACAGGGAAGCCATCCACATTGCTAGATATACACAGAGCTGCAGAATAACCCTTCCCTCATACAAATAATATGAACAGCCCACACTAAAATGTACACATAACCCGCACAAACGCAAGACCACTAACAATCCACATACATGCACACAACTCCACATGCAGGCTCTCGCATACAATACCCCAAACAGCCCCACACATACACACATCACCAAACACACTATGTGACATTTCCATCCACATACAATTCCACAAGCAGCCCACATTCATAGGTATCATACACGATACCACAAACTACTCATGAACAGATACAATATAATAGTGCATATATGCACAAATACAATAATACAAAGCAACCGCAGTATAAATAACACTAGCAGAATACAGCAACATACACACCTCAATTTAAACAAAATAGGATCGGCACGCTACAGGACATCACAATCTTATTTCGGCACAGTGCTCCTAAAAGATTGCCTACCCCTGCCCTAGTCATATCATCTTGTGGAGTCCTAGCTGTCTTGCTGTGCCCCCTCCAGGAAGTCACCCTTGGCCCAGACTTCCTCAGCCAAGGTTTAATTATGTCCCTGAGTGGAATTTCAAAATAAGCTGATAACAAATGCTTATTCACAACTCCATTCACAGCTTTGTGAATGAAACTATGTTGCGATCTTTGGAGTTACCAGATTCTCATTCTTTAACATTAAGATTGCCATTAACATTTCTTTTGTGATTCATAGCTGACTTTGTTTTTATCTAGTAATTTCTTTTGTGTAATTTGCAAGCTATGTTTCTGTAAGTCACTGGTTTTGTGTCACATGCAAAATTTGTTAATATTTTAACACATGTAGTTGCAAAAATCTGTGACCTTTTGAACAACCTTTATTTTCCAGTCATCCTTGTTTTCTATTTAACCACTTAGTGATAAAAGTCGTCTTGCAATTCTATTTGTTTGGGACAGAGGCCTTTTGGCACTTTTGCTATGTGTTCCACCAGAATTTAACCTTTTCTCATAAAATGCACCCATACATACTATATATTGTTTAATTAAAGGGCTTTATATTGATACAGTTTTTAAAGTTCCATTACAAATATTTTGAAATATAAAACTATAAATTTAAAAGCAGTCACTGTGTCCACTGTTTGTTTGGGTTTTGGGTGTTTTTAACAAGTTTCATTTTCACGGTTGGAGATCACAGAACATGTATGTTAAACTACTATAAAAAAACACAGTCCTCCAGCAAATTAGAGCAATACCTCCCTGATTTTTTTTTTAGACGCTATAGGTTTATATTCCAGGCATGACAATTTCAGTTTTCACTGATTGATTTACTGGGCTTTGTCTTTTTTGGAGCAAGAAAAAAAGTCACCTAACTGCACTTTACCCCCATTAAGGCATAACATTTGGTGAAAAAAGCAACCGAAACTCTTGAACATTTGAGCATTATCACTTGACTATTACTGCCAAATTTAGCACGTACATATGTTGTGTTTCTTAATACTTCAGAATCCATATTTGTATTCTGCTATGTCTCTCAAGGACCGCAATACCCCAAATGTTTACCTTATAGGGTCAAATGAGAAATATGCCCTAATTGTGACATGCCTCTTTGTTTGCTTCCCAGAATTGCTATGTGGTGTAGTGACAAGATCTGTGTCACCGTCAAATATTGGTTCTATTTATAACCATAACTCAGCCTATTGTACCTTAGCTAAATCATACCTGTGACGAAGTGCCCTTCGCCACTTGGTACTGGAGAGGCCTGCTTGCCAGCCTCCTCCCCTGTGACTATGACTCTTTGATGTATTTGCCTTTAAAGCCCCTATTCTACCTTCAGACAGACTATTTATGTAGGCTGCTTTATTTATCTTATGTTTTAGTCACCCTGTACCCATTATAGGTGCAGGGTGTGTGTAATGTAATTGTTTATAGTGTGTGTGTGTACTGTGAAATGTATTGCCTTGCTCTCCTGTACTGCTGAGGTTTGCTACCAACTAGGTGGGTTTGGCTATGGAGCTTGTCTAGTGCCCTCTGTTGGTAGCAACAGCAATATGCACTACCTGAATTGCAAGACTGGTTCATTTGCATATTCGGGTAGATTTGCATATTGCTAATTCTGCAGGCAGGTGAGATATTTACTGTTAAATATTGTCTCCCCCCACCCCTTTAAAAATGTGCCATTGTGTTGTGATAAGTCACTGTGTGTTTCTTGATATGGTTTGACTGTTTGTGATTTTATTGAGGTTTCACAACAATGTTATTGTGGTGACTGTATTGGCTGGTCCCAAGGGAATAAAGGTTTTGACAGTTCTTCTTGATCCCTCTAAACGTAGCCTTGTCTTGTTATTGGAGGGAGCTGTTATAATCACACTGGGGATTGCTATGCTCTGCATGCTCCCCTGAGCTTGAGTCACTTAGCTCTTTTAAGAGCTTGTTCTTGACACGCTCTCCTTGGAGGAGGGGTCTTCACCACACAGTCCTGGATGCTGGAGGTTCATACAGGGTGGAAGGAAGAGTTCTTTCCCACACAGTCCTGGAGGACTGAAGCTGATCCAGGGTGGAAGGAAGACGGCGAGACTCCAGTCAAGATACAGCGGTTGCGGAGTCTGCGGTGGTTGTGGTGTCTGCTGCAGTGCTTGGGAGTCCTCAGGAAGCGCTAGGAGCATGCGTCAACGGAGGGTACTCAGTCGGAGTACAAGGAGCTCCGTTACAATACCCTTACCGAGTATAACAATACACGGTTTAACAGTTTAGCCCACAGGATGATTGATCACTATGTGAGCCAGTCACAATGATGAGCCTTAACTGACAGTTAAAGGAACATTATAGTGTAAGGAAAACAAATCTGTGTTCCTAAGGCTATGGAGTCTCTCTTCATCCACCTTTCTATGTCCCGCTCGCCCCTGGGTGACTTTAAATTTTTTACAAATAAACATTTTACTTACCTGCATGCCCTCCTCTGTGACAGTCCAATCCAATAGTCCTCATAGAGGAACATTGGGGATCTAATGCGCATGAAAGGCAAGTGCCGTATGCACATTAAAAATTAACCATAGAAAAGCACAAATCATCGTTTTACTTCACTTTCTATTGCGATGGCAGAGATACCACCGGAGCTGTGACAACGAGAAAAACCAAAAACCAGAATGACAAACAGACACCAGAAACAAGCCAACCATCCAAACAGCAAACACGGGGAGGGTGGGAGGGAAAGAGTCAGGGTCCCCTACACTCCTTCTAACTTGTTAGTCCCCTCCCCTGTTCCTCCTTTTATTACCCTCTAACTTAGCAACATTGTTTGCCACCCCCTTACTTCTGGGCAGCAGTCATGTCTTCTCTTTCTATCAGTCCAGGAAAGTACTTTACTGAGTTTTTCTCGGTCGGTGCTGCAAAAGCCACTGGAGGAGGACTTAACGCTGCAGTGTCAACATTGCAGTTTCTCAAAAATGCAATGTTTTACATTAAGATGAAGTGGTCTTGGTGACAATAGTGTCCCTTTGTGACCTAACATCACCATGACTGTTTCCAGGGTGATCAGGCACACTAGGAGTCAGTCATTCACTACTACTGGGCCGCCGAACTGCCACTGACCGCTAATCCTGGCATGCACTGCAGCAGCCGATAGAATCACTTTTACAATCCATCACAGCAATTCTAGGTGGTAAAACCAACATTCTAAGCTGTTACTGGAAGCTTCGTTGTTACAGTACATGCCGCGATTGTGGTATGTGCCTTTGAAACTGGAGGTCCCTAGTGATGGGAATGCAAACACTGGGGCTGGATCTGACATCACATGACTGTGGTAACCTACAGAATACCATTATCTCTATGGTGTCTCATTTTAGATAGCATTTTCGACAAATGAAATACAGTGTACATCCTGTATGCCTGCGATTTAATAATTAAAAATAAAAAAAGATTGATTAATATAAATGTGAAGACATTAGACAAACAATTGAATGGCTTTTATGTCACATTATTATGGATTTTGTTTTCATTTCAAGACAGTAGTATGTTTTTCCAAAACTATCTTAAACTTTTGCACTTTATTCATTTTGACATATGTTGATAGGAAGCTATTACCCACACACATTATATTTGGTGCCCACCTACCTAGGAGAGGGAAGTTTGTGATAAATAGCCTGTAAGGGCAGTACATGTATTACTTATTGCTTGATAAGACAGGTTTGCATAACTTAAATTTTTTTTAGGTCAAGGTGCTCTAAATGTATTTTGCAGTTCAGACCAAAAAAATTTTACAAACTGAGCTGTGTACATATTATTTAAACTTTTATTTATTTTTTCTTGCTAGTGAAAGTAGATCCCGATTCTATGTCTCCAGTGGAGATAAATAGTGACAGTGACGACAGCATTGTTGAGACATCATCCTCGTTCCAGGACATAGATCATGGGTGAGAAACAAATTTTATAAGTCACTAATTTTATTTTATTTATTTATTTTTGTGGCTGTTTCATAATTTGCTATCAAAGAGCTCATACAGAAGCTAAAACAGTAGCCTGTAAATAGATTTAATAAACAAGTAGTCCTTAGCTGTCTCTGCTGCTCTAGGATGCTTCCTTAGCCCTCCTTGTAGGTCATAAAACACCTTTTCATGTCTTCTAAATGATGCATGGAAGTAGGAGGACAAATACTCTGTCCAAGGTGCCAACCAATGGGTGTTTTGCACCGTGGATTGTGTGAACCACACTATAGATAGAAGAAGCAAATATTAAGCTATACTAGATAGATTTAAAGAGGGAAGTGTGGAGTTGTGAAGAATTGTACAGGAGCCAAAGGAGAGTAGTTGCTTTGATGTAAATTTATGGTAGCCTCTAGAACTAGCCCATTATCTTTGTTGACCAGGTGGAACTGTGTTGCTTCGATGTAAATTTATGGTAGCCTCTAGAACTAGCCCATTATCTTTGTTGACCAGGTGGAACTGTGTTCTTTTTTTCAGTATACGAGAATTGTAGTTAATAGTGAATCTAATCTAGAGATGGTTACGATCCGAATGGGAAGAAATAAAAAATTAAATGAAACAGACGGTAAAAACCCCGGAACTAGACGCCAGACAATCCAGAATAGGGTTCTCAGGCAGCCTATAACAGAGTCCCAGAGCAGGGGATAACCCTAAAACAGAATAAACAGTAGAACATAAAAAGGCTGGGCGCCCTCTAAACAGGAAGTCCCTAAATGGGACTCTGAGAAAACAGACCTATAGCTTCTAGTATGGTTAGGTAGGAGCAATGAAAAGGTAAAGAGAATACTGTCAGCTGAAATCTAACTCACAGCAGCGGTATACACCACATAAAAACCTAAAAAATAAATGAAGCTCCTATACCTAACTCATAAACTCCCATAAGCTAGAGGTGGGTACCCTAGGAAATTCTATATGCAATCCCCCAAGTGAAGTACAATCCAATTTCATGTCTACACGCCATCATCAGGAGGAGGTGAAATGAGACTTGACTTTTCCCGATGTTAAATACCCATTTAATCTGCTACGTTATTTTCAGCTAAAAGGAAGCATCATCCAATCGGAATGATAAGAGGGAAAGAGGGCGGTGTGTGTGTATATGTGGAACATCATAGTCCACTCCCCCTCTAATCAGCTGTGTATGGGATAAATGAAAATGCAATATACCTCAGCGTTGATGTGCCGGCAAAATATAGGATGCACTGTGTGTATAAAACTCCATCTACGTCACATGGGGAGTGGTGATTACATCAATCAACTCCACTGTGTGATATATTACACACACAAACGACCGTAAATCAGTCTTTTAGTGTTTCAGTATACTTGTCTGTACTTTCCCGGCTATCATCCTGAATTTGCACCTTATTCCGTTAGTATGGGGATTAGTTACTGGCCAAAATAGGATCTATTGTACTATTGTTATCGCTATTGAGATATACCTGGGCACCATAAATTAATGGCATACAGGGGGGATATACCTAAATGGGTTGGAATGATGATTGTTATGTTCATCTCCCTCCACTCAGTGCATCCGAGGTCTAACGACCTTTTTCCCCCGCCTGGCAACCTGGACAGGGTACCAAGATAGAATTTTAATGTGTATATATACACATATTTTGGTATATAATACCATTGTATATTTACCTCTATCCTTGCGAGTGCCCTAACTATGAACTTAGTACACCATTCATGACACTATGTCAGTACATACATTTCTAATTTTTATGCATTCATATCGGCACTCTTGTACCGACCGGCAGACTGAGCGGTCGTAAGACAGTACTTTATCCAGATTAAGGAGCAAGGATGCTCCAATACTTTGGGACTTCACTCTACTGTATCCTAACAACCACATTCAGTTTTATTTACATAGTACAGATATCGTTTCCCTCCTGTCATACACGAAAGCTGAGTTACGGTCGTATATGTGTGTAACCAATCACATCACACAGTGGAGTTGATTTGATGTAATCACCACTCCTCCTGTGACGTAGATAGAGTTCTATACACACAGTCCATCCTGTATTTTGCCGTTTTTCTCGGCACATCAATGCTGAGGTATATTGCATTTTCATTTTTCCCATACACAGCTGATTAGAGGGGGAGTGGACTATGACGTTCCACAGACACACACCGCCCTCTTTCCCTCTCATCGTTCCGATTGGATGATGCTTCCTTTCAGCTGAAAATAACGTAGCAGATTAAATGGGTATTTAAGACCAGGAAAAGTCAAGTCCCATTTCAATTGCTCCTGGCACCGTTCGGTAAATTGAGCCATCTGTCCCATGGTGGGGCGGACACCCTCATCACATACAAGGTCCCAATCATAGCTCGTAGAGTAGAAGTTGATTTCACTTGCTCCTGACGACGGCATGTAGACACGCCGAAACGCGCGTCAAGCTTTTTCTCACTTAGTTTTCCACTTGGGTAGCACATTATGCTTTTTTTTTGTTTGTTTAGTGTCCTTAGTTTTATAAGTTTTCTTTTTGGCAGGCAGGGACAGCGGTTATTAGGTAGGTACCAGTGGCATCTCCCATGGTACCAAGGTATTTTAGGGTTGAACTTTCTCTTGGTTTTCAACCCTGAAATTGGATTTTACTTCACTTGGGGGATTGCATGTAGAATTTCCTAGGTTACCTACCTCTAGCTTATGTGAGTTTATGAGTTAGATATAGGAGCTTAATTTATTATTTAGGTTTTTATGTGGTGTATACCGCTGCTGTGAGTTAGATTTCAGCTGACAGTATTCTCTTTACCTTTTCATTGCTCCTACCTAACCATCCCTCTATGTGTTTCCTGACTCCTGTTACTATACAGACCTCACTTTTTTCTGTTTTTTTACCAGAAACTATAGGTCTATCTGTGTTTTCTCAGAGTCCCATTTAGGGACCTCCTGTTCAGGGGGCTTCCAGCCTTTTTATGTTCTACTGTTCAATACTAAAATTACACTTGCAAACTGTTTAATGTGTATAGTATTTTCCATTGCTATAAAAGCCAGTTTCTCATAGAAGGAAATTGCATTGCTAGGTATGTAGGTCAGAGAAAGGAAAATACCTACACCTACAATAGGGGAAACCCTGATATTGACTGTAATAAACCAAAAAACAGGAAGTACCCAAATCAGACAGTAATCTACCAGCGTTGTGGCCCAGAATAGACGGTAAGTAATACAAATTAAAATAGTCTTTATTGTAGAAGGGGGACTAAATAAATTAACAATATACAAAAATGTGAATTAATGAACTAATATTTACACTTCTGTACACTTCTGTTCTCAGGCCCAATGCTGGCAGATTACTTTCTTCTTTGGGTACTTCTTGTTTTTTGGTTTATTACAGTTTCACATACCTCTGTCTCTTAGTAGTCAGGTGTCATGTTTATATATCTGCTAAATATTTTTGTCAAATATGATTTAATTTTTTTAAATATAACTTTTTTTTTCTTTCAAGACAAATTATGTGATATTATGGCCTGTATTATTCACAGGCTAGGTAACTATGTTCTGGTTTCATTGATCTGAACTGGTTTGTCTCATCATCAGGCAACGGCTGATTCGGATGCAGCGAAGTGGAGCAGGATCTCCAGACCCAAGGAAGAAAAGAGTTCATCGGTGTGACTTTGATGGTTGCAACAAGGTGTATACAAAGAGCTCCCATCTGAAAGCTCACAGGAGGATACACACAGGTGAGCTATAGTTCAGACAGTATTCAATTAATGTGAATTGCTGATCTTCTGCTGTTTATGAACTGCAAGCTCCAACATTTTTCTTCATGCTTGCATTTTGATAAACTGCAAGCCTCATGATTTTCATCTTCAACTGTATCTACTTTTTTTTAAAGTTGTAGTTCCTCACCTCAATTGTGCCATAGAGTACATTCACTTGGACTGCAAGTAAAATCAATGGTTTATTACTGGGCAAAGCTATAATTCCTGAGTCATTTAAAGGGGGACTTCAAATGCCTAGCAGGTTATGTGTGGAGGAAGATGTTTCATTATATGATGTATAATATTGTAATACAAGGAGATTTGCATTCAGTAATTGAGTTCTTAAATTAAAATTAAAGAGTAAGTCAAAGGGGATTTCAGCTCAAATCCATTAAAAAGTCTGAAAATTGCTAACTTGTTAATACAAAAGTCTTATTATAAAATTGTTCTTTAAAGTATACCTGTCATGGAACACACACATTTATTTACATTAACAGTACATTAAACTCCAGCTATGTATTGTGCTAGCAGAATTACTAGCAAATATATAGATTAGAGAAAATCTGATTAATCTGTCTATCAATTCGCTGGCCTAGAGTTTGCTTAGACTTCTATGCTAAAGAATTTACTGACAGAGGAGAGTAGGAGACCCCGCCCACAGTTGGTCCTCCAGCTTCTTTATGATCTGTGCTTCTGTTACTATGGTTACCCTCTAGCGAGCAGTTCTAGTGCTTGCTACCAAAGGATAGAATTAAGTGACTGATGTCATTGCATTCAGACGCCTTTATGCTGGTAATGAAACCAGTATGTCGGCATCACAGAGAAGGTTTGCCTTGCTCAGGGAAGTGTCTCCAGGCAGGACATATTAAATCAGACCATGGGTGAGACAAAGATGACATCAGAGGTGGATGTTAGAACAATGTAATACATGTGCATGCGTTCATCCTCTCTTTATCTTTTAATTTTAATGTGTATACTTGGTAGTTGAATTAAACTACATCGGGATTTGACATGGTGAACAAATGCTTTTATGTTTCTAAAATGCTCAGTTCCATTATTTTGTGTCTAACACAAATCTCTTCCTCTTATTTTTCATTTCTTTCCACAACTTATTCTGCTTCGGCCCACTTCACATAATCACCCCAGAACAGGTGATATTGAAATATCATTGAGTTTCAAACACCTTTGATTCAAATAAACTTGATTATGCAACTCTTGGCTTGAATGTACTTTGTTTAGAATTTATGAGCACTAGAAGGTGCTAGAAGTCCTCTGGAAGTGTCCCCCAATGTTTGAGTCAAATGTAAGTTCAATGTAAGAGTCAAACAGTTTTTCAATGCTTTGACAATTATATGAGTCTCCCAGGTGCCCTCTGAGTGTCTGCTGAAAGGGGAACATACACTTTTAAATATATCAGAGAAGAGGGCTGACCTTAAACTGTCTGCGGCAGACAGGTATTTGTCAAACTGCCTAAAAACAGTTTGAATCTTAACCACAATGATGTGCCTAGACTGACTCTTTAAATTCAGTTCTTGCCTTTTGAGAAAATATGACTGAAAGATTTGCATTAGTAATGAAATACATATCCTGTTGCAGGTGAGAAGCCATATAAATGCACATGGGAAGGATGCGTGTGGAAATTTGCGAGGTCGGATGAGTTGACACGACATTTCCGCAAACACACCGGAATAAAGCCCTTTCTCTGCTCGGACTGCGACAGGAGCTTCTCCCGCTCAGACCATCTGGCGCTGCACCGACGGAGACACATCATGATGTGATTGAGCTCCACAAATACAGGGGAGCAAAAGAGAGCCGAAAGACACAATTTGTTTGCGCTCTCTGTCTCACTGGTGGATTCAATGCCTTCTTATACCTTTGTTTGGTCTTAGTCTGTCACAAATAGTTTCTAATTCTTGTCCATTTTCTCTCCCTCAATATGTTTTTCTCTGCCATTTCTCTGCCATTTCTTTAAAGTTTACCACCCCTTCTTTTGTCTTCTTTTACATGTGTTTCCCCCATATCCTTCTTCTCTATCCTCTATGCACACTAGCACAAAAAGCACAGTATTTGCCCAGTCCCATCCACCAGCAGCTTCCTATTCTTCTCCTACAGGGAATATTACATGGACAAAAAACTTCCGACCTTGCTTTGCCTTGGACATTACAAAGTGAAAAGGAGAGTTTGATTATGAATCTTCATTGCTCTGAAAAAACCCACAAAGAGAGAGAGAGAGAGAGAGAGAGAGAGAAAAAAAAAACGAAAATGGGGATTGGTAATTTCCATATCCCTAAAAATGATAGATTGGGCACTTTCATACGAGCAACAATGGTATTGGTGTACATGTAATAGAAAATCCCATGTGTTGTGTAACATAATCTGGGAATTCTATTAATCTGATAATAATCATGTTAAAATATGTAGTGATACTGCATCAAACGCGCCACTTTCATAAAGTAATTTAAGTCCCATTTGGGATTGGTCACTTATTTACCCTA
Organism: Pelobates cultripes; assembly: GCA_933207985.1. NCBI lineage: Eukaryota > Metazoa > Chordata > Amphibia > Anura > Pelobatidae > Pelobates > Pelobates cultripes. The sequence continues at coordinate 89,058,054 of OW240920.1, forward strand.
CTAAAAATTAGGAGATGTTATTGCTTTGTTTTTAATTTTATTTTTATTGTTTTTGCTTTATCTAATAGAGTGTTTTTTACACTCTGTGTAAAGTTACATTGCAAAATGTGTATGTACACATCCTTATGGATTTTTTTTGAACGTATAGGGAGATAGTATACATATCTGTGAATTATTGTGGCAACATTTTTTTTATTGTTAATTCAGAATTAAGGTGATGATTATCTAGTTCTCTGCTCTCCTGTGTTAATTGCTATTTATATCATGTGAGCAGTGAAAGTGTAAAACAGCTATTTGAGAGGAATTGAATCTGAAGTAGAAGTGAGAGAGAACTTAATTTACTACAGTCCTCCTCTTTTCTTTGTTTCTACCTTCCCCCAAATCATACACGCTGCCCTAATGCCCTATAAACTAAATGCTGTTGTCCGTTTTCATTTGCTCCCAAAAAAATATAAAAAAAAAAACAAAGAAAAAAATACATTATCTGGAGGATTATTTTGGGAAATGAACCCACAAAAGAAACAATGATGCGGAACATTTTACTGTGACACGGCCCTCCCATCCACGGGAGGGATGTTTTCTGTACAGAAGGACTTTCCAGTAATCCTTTTGGGGTAACAGTGGCAAAAACCTTGTCATTGTGTTAAACTAATTTTTTTTTAAATTAAATGAGCTGACTGAATCTATGTTAAAGTTTCATTTTATTTTGGTTAAAGCGAGACATATTTGACTGATGGCATTTGTGTGAGATTCAATAGGATTTTTACATCCACATCTACAACAAAAGCTTGGCCCATTATGCAGAAGCTTAGATTGGGTAAAGGCCCAGTTAAATCAATGATAAAATCGTGTATTTTTGTCTTACAAATTAATTGAAAGTCAGGGTTTTATTAAAGACAGGGTGAGTATTATGATTTATCTCTACTTATAATAACAAAAACTTTTAAAAACAACCTTACACAAATATTAACCCCTTAAGGACCACACTTCTGGAATAAAAGGGAATCATGACATGTCACACATGTCATGTGTCCTTGAGGGGTTAAACAAACTTGATGACAAATGATGATCAAACAAAATTAAATAAATACTGCCCCCACATGTAGCTTAAAATTCATATTCTGCGCTTATCAACTCTATAATGGCGTAAGTCCATGTGAACTCACTCGTCAAAATAATGTGGTTCACTCTCTCACAAAAAACAGATTTAAAGAGAAAATGTCACTTCAATGGAAAATACACCACTAAATAAAACATTGAAAATCACCAATAGCTTGTGTTAACATTTGTGTCATGAGATGCTTGGTTTTCTTTTAAAGGTATATTAACGATTTAGTAAATGACATCATATTCCAGTTCAAACAAAGCAAAGCCAGATGATTGCAGATGATGAGACATTCTAAGTTACTTTATTGCACAGCCTGTTTCATCTATAATTCATCATCTTCTGCTCTGAAAATTAAACCATTTTTTTCATGTAGGTTGTGTGAGTCTCAGTCAGGGGAGTTGTTGCAAAACAGAAACAAAAGTGATTCAATTCCTAAATGGTAGAGAATTGAGCAGTGAGACTGCAGGGGCATGATCTATAAACTAAAACTACTACATTAAGCTAAAGTTGTTTTGATGCCTATAGTATCCCTTTAAATCACTTTTGTTTCTGTCCATGGAGCCCTTGCCATACTTAGCCCCGGTTGTGACTGACACAGCCAACAAGAAGTAAATGGTTTAATTTCCAATCAGATCTTAACTTACTATAGAGGTTTTTATTTCCTGCTGTGTATATTGAACTTAAATAACACACAGGCAGCTCCTGCAAGGGCTTAAAGGGACACTGTAGGCAACCAGACCACTTCTGCCCATTGGAGTGGTCCGGGTGCCAACTCCCACTACTCTTAACCCTGTAGGTGTAATTATTGCAGTTTTTTATAAACTGCAATAATTACCTTGCAGGGTTAACACCACCTCTAGTGGTTGTCTACTAGACAGCCACTAGAGGGCACTTCCTGGATTATAGCTCAGAAATCCTGTGCTAGAGCGTCGCTGGACGTCCTCACGCTATGTGAGGACCTCCAGCGTCGTTCAATTCCCCATAGGAAAGCATTGAAAAGCATTTTCAATGCTTTCCTATGCAGAGCTCTAATGCGCATGCGCGGCATTGCCGCGCATGTGCATTAGGTTTCCTCAGCCGGCGGGCGGGATCGGTCTCGCCCACCGGCTGACGTAATCACAGGGAGGAGCGGCGGCGAGCAGAAACCACTGCCTAAGGACATCGGCGTGGTCTCAGGTAAGTGACCTGAAGGGGTTTTCACCCCTTCAGCAACCGGGGATTGGGAGGTGGGAGGGAGAGGGGACCTGCATTGCCAGGAAAAAGGATATTAAAGGGAAACTATAGTTCCAGGATTCCCCCTTTGTTAAGGCCCGTCCCTCCGTACTGAAGAAGCGGTTAATAACCCCTTCTATCACTTACCTAGGTTTAACGCCATTGTCCCTCGGCGTTGGATCAGCTCCACCCACGCTCCTCCCACGGCGACGTCTACCGACAGGGGAGACTTATGCACATGCATGGCAATGACTGCACTAGTAATAGGATCTCCCCATAGTAAAGCATTATTTAATGCTTTCCTATGGGGATTCCGGTGACGCTGGAAGTCCTCATGCATAGTGTAAGGATGTCCAACATCGTTTAGATGAAAAGTCGTCTTAAGCACATGGAAGTCCCTCTAGTGCAGGCATAGACAACCTTCGGCTCTCCAGATGTTTTGGACTATACCTCCCATGATGCTTTGCCAGCATTGTGGTTGTAAGAGCATTCTGAGGGATGCAGTCCACAACATCTGGAGTGCCAAAGGAATCCTATCCCTGCTCTAGTGGCTGTCTGGTATTGCAGTTTATAAAAGCTGCAATAATTACATGCTCAGGGTTAGGGGGGGTGATGTGACTTTGCACCCAAACTACTGAAGTTGGGCTGAAGTGGTCTGGGTGTCTACAGTGTCCCTTTAACAAAGCAGGAGATAAGAAATTCTATTTTAAGCAGACTGCAATAAAGGAAGTTTGAACATAAGATATCTCTTTATAGGAAGTGTTTAGGAAAGCTGTGTAAGTCAAATGCAGAGATGGGTGACTAGGGCTGCGTAAACAAACGTATTTAACTTCTAAACTGCAGAGAATCAAGCAATGAGATTGAAGGAGCATGATCTATACACCCAAAACTGCTTAATTAAGCTAAACTAATTTTGGTGCCTATAGTGTCCATTTAAGGTTTGTTCTTCCCTTCATCAGGTATTTCAGAAATTGAAAATTGTAAACCACACAATATTTTACAATATTTTATCTTTATTTTTTCCACTCGTAAAATAATATAAACTTTGCCGAATTGCTGTCCAACAAGGCAGCAAACCGCCGTTTAACAACAGAACTGTCTTGTTACTTTTGTGAATTTTGTACAATGTTTTTGTATTATACTGAACATATGGAACCTAACAAATATCTCTTCATCTTCAACTATATAACATAATCATAAATAGTAAATGTTCAGTCTTTTAGTCATCATTACCATCAATTCTTATTTTAAGCTGAAAGGTGCAGATGTGGAATTTTGGTATATTTGGATAGGGAATCTCATAGGGAGGTATAATATCCAGTCACTTTTTTAATATTGTAATAATATTTTGACTTTTCATGACTTTGGAAAATAACCTCTCTCCCTTCCTTGGATTGTGAAAGCATATAAATTTAAACCTATAGGATAAAGTTGAGATTATAGAATCACCTCCCAGGAAGGGGATTTGTTAAAGTTCTAGCTGAATTAAGAAGAGTTTTTATTTTTTACAAGCCCATGTATTCCTTATCAAGTGACACTTGTTACCACTGCTAAGTCCTATATGGGGTTGGCAGGGATCCCTTTGTAGGATCATCTGTACCCTGTCAGGCAACATGCAGAGTCTTTTACTTTTCTAGGTTGTCAATAATGCCACCTTATGAAGATACCCTAGGTTGCCCACCATTGAGGACGTCTGGGTATATCCCCTTCAAGGCACACAGGGATACCTCAGGTAAGTGCTAGATTCTTTGTTCGTGTGATCCCCTGGCCACTCTGTTCTCACTATGTCACTCTAGTGCGTCAAGGAATACCCTGGAGGCTCTAGCTTGGGATATCTCCCCTTTCCCCTGTCTGTAATTTGAGCAGCATTTTAAAGCTCTGCCCTTTTAAAATAAACATATTTCCTGCAGCATCTGTGTTTGTCTGGTGGAGATTATGACTGCTCTAAGGTATGCATACAGGAGACACCGGTCATTTTAGGGTTTTTCCTAGTAAGGCCAACCCCTGGAACGAAAAGGGAAGGAGGAGCATGACTGCTGCCCCAAGGGGTTGGCATACCAACCAAATGGATAGTTAGTTTTACAATTGGAAGCAGGGAAGTCTCTGAAAATTACCAGACTACTGGTGAACAATGCTGAGGGAGCCTGGCAGTGTCTTTCCTCTGGTGTCTTTAATACATGGTGTCATGGAGGGCTCGGGAGAACATGGTGGATCGGAACGAGAAGTGACTTCTTTACCTGTGAGCAGATGGGCCCGGCCCAAGTTTGATTCAGCAATCCAGAGAAGCTTCAGCATCCCCGAGGAGTCCTGAACTGAGTGAGGCTAGTTTGGGGACTAAAATCCTGGCAATTGCGGCAAGGTCAGGGAGAGTGCTAGGTGTAATATTTCCGGATCTGGGTGCATTCCCATGATGGCGGTGCAACACCTCAAGATGGCGCTGGTTTCCGGATAAGGTTCCTGAGCCCCAGGCCCTCTATTCCGACTGGGTAGGATGTCACATCAGAGCGTGCCGCCACATGTCAGGGGTGGCTGAGTGATGCCCGAAATTTGGCAATTGGATTCAGTCACTGGATTCTGAGGCAATTCACATGAGGGATTCGGAGTACATTCACTGGAGTACTCGGATGAGGGTTCGCAAACGAGAATCTGAGTCTATTTGATGCCAGAATTTGGCCAAAATTTGCTGCAGGACTTCTGCTTCCAGTGAGCCAAAGAGAGCAAAGTGCAGTTTTCTGCACATTCGTCTGATTCTCAGAGTATGGAAAGAGTGGTTCCCCTGCTCCAGGGTCGTGAGTATGCTTACGCTCGCGCTTGGACTGCGCAGACAGAGCCAGCGGGGTGTAGTGGGTCTGAAAGGGAAGTGTAGTTGCTCAGTTCAGTGTTAGAGCACTTCACCCCTGCGTTGGATTTAGGGTCTACACTGGGTCCGTGGGTCTACACTGGTCTGCACGCAGGTGGGTCCCTTCCCTGTACTGAGGTGTGCCTTACGGGAGTTATGAATTCAGGACCAGAGTTAAGTAGTACCCCCTCTCTGGTTCCAGTATGTAATGATGCTTTGCTGGGTTTACATGTGCCCTTGGATTAAATAAATATTTTAAGAAACATTTTTATTAAGGGTGAGTCAATGGACATACCACTGCAAGGAGAAGTCGGGGAGGGGGACAAAAATGGCTTAGAATGTTTGGAATTGGTACTAAGTCTTTGTGACACTTGCAAGTATTTTGGCTAATCGGTTTCCTGAGAGGGCACTGTCACTGTCACTGTTCAACTATTTGGACCCCATTAGGGGTGCCTACAAGGTATATGGAGATTAGTGCTTGATCAATATGACTAGCAGTGCAGAAAAAACAAAGTCGATTAGAGCTCAATTGGATTTTGGAGTACCGGACGGTAACCTTTGGTTGCTACTTATGACTCTGTGTAGCCCAACCACTTTCCACTGGAGCTCCTGCAGGAGTGTCAGCAGGTCACAAGAAGGGTATCTGCTGGCTCTTTAATATGAGCCACTGTAGGTGGTATAGCAGCTGTCGATTTAAGATTGAGTGCTCCCATTGTAGGGGAGCAAACCCAACACTGCATTGTTTCAAGCTAGATAAGTCCCTCCCAAGAATTTCATCCAAGAATGACGTTCCTCAGAGCGAGGACCCTAGTGAAGGTATAAATGCTACTCACATGGCTCGCTCGGTATCCTAAGTGTAGGGATGCTTCAATTTTATGGGAAGGTTTTACGGATGGTTTCCGTATTCTGTTTTGTGTCGCAGGAGGGATCATTTGCGCCCAATTTGTTATTGGTTCGGGGTAAGTAGAATATCTTGTCAGAGAAACATAAAAAGGAGGTTCGGCTGGGTCACTTTGACAATTTCCGGGTGTCCCCTTTGGCTTGGTTCCAAAAAATGAACCAAGCACTTTTTGGCTCATTCACCATTTATCCTTCCCATTTGGATCTTCGGTGAATGATGGCATTGCTAAAGAGGTCTGTCGAGTACGATATGCATTTTTTGATTGGGCATTGGAGTTGGTTCGTCTGGTAGGGTTGGGGGCCCTGTTGTCAAAACCTGAATTTCAATCTGCATTTAGTTTTTTGCCAGGCCAATTCAGATTTATTTCATTTACTGGGCTGTCAGTTTAATGGGAATTTCTTTTATGACATGTACCTTCTGATGACCTGTTTGATTTTGTGTTTTTACTATTATTATATTTATATTTTATTATTATAGCTATTCAGTTTATTTTTGGAATTGGTAGTTTTGCGGGTAGCAGTTTGTTCAGCTCTTCTGCATTATCTCAATGATTTTTGTTTGTGGGTTCATTGGGTTCTCAAGTTTGTACAGACTTGTTCCACTTTCATACAATTATGGTGGATTTTGGTGCTCCAGGCTCTGAGGAGAAAACAGAGGGCTCTAGTATGATTATTTCTTTCTGGGGATTAAGATACAGTTGGCAATAATGTGTTTCACTTGCCGGAGGACAAGCTTCAGGTTGTCATCTCTGGTGGATCAGGTTCGAGGGGCTCCCTATTGAGCCAATTGAATCCTGCAATCCCTACTGGGCCATTTCAATTTTTTCTGTAAGTCACGCCCATGGGGCGTGCTTTCAGTAACTGACCTTCCTTGGCTATGGTTGGTATTCATCTAACTTTAATTTTACTCACCTTTTTGGGAGTTTGAAATTTTGTTCCTTGTGGGTTACAATGGTCAGACATTTTGGCGCAGTTACACATTGTTTAACTTGGCCTTTGAGCTGTTCACGAAGGCTTCGGCTCAGTTGGTTTTGGTGCCCTTTTCTGAGGGCTATGATGTGCGGGCCACTGGCATGGTCAGATTACTTTTTGGTGCTATTACTGATAGTAGTGTCGTTTAAGCTCTGGGTTTCGGCTTTGGCAAAGCAGCAGGTTCTTTTCCGTACAGATAAACTTAGTGCGGTTCATGTCGTGAACCAGTTATTGTTAGGTTCTCTTCCGGTATTGGCCTTATTGCGACAATTGGTTCTGCATTGCTTGGAATTTAATATTTGGTTCGGGTGCATGTGCCAGGTGTGTCTAATGTATTGCCGACTCTCTTTCTCGCTTCCAGTAGGATCAGTTTCGGAAGGTGACACCAGAGGCAGAGGCTTGTGGAGTGCCTCAAATGCTTCTGGAACCTTTTGTTTTTTAACTTGACTGACTTGATTGGCAGGTCCCTGGCTCCTTTGTCTTTGGCAGCATACCGGACAGTGTGGGATCAATAGATTTGTGTGGTAGGAGAATTTGTTTGGTCTTCTTCAGAAAGTTCGTTGTCATCCACTTTAGCCTTTCTTTCTGACCTGTGGCATCGTGGGACATCCATGTCAGTGGATCAGGGTATGTCAGCTTTTTCAATTTTGGGATGGGAAGATGTGACTAAACCATTTGTGGTTAAACAGGTTTTGCACTGTTGGTGGTCGTTAGGCATCCTGTATTTGTACACTTGCTGGAATACGTAGGTGGGATCCTGCCTCCTTTTTATGTTTCCACATTTGATCCTGTTCTGGGTCGCCTTTTCAGTGTGTTTTTATGCAACTCTATGGGTCGACAGATTGGTGGCTCCAAGTTCTAGACCTCAGTCACCCTTTTTAGAAAGGATGTTATTTAGCATAAAAATTAAGTGGAATTTCTGATTTGGCAATCTAATATTGATCAAATGGATAGTGGTAAAGTGATTAGGATTGGAGAAACCATTATGTGTATATTTGTCCCAGTGCTGCGGGTTCCTTTTTGTTGCGTGCATATTGGTCGGTTCTTATCTGTTCACTAGTGTTATACTGCTGATTCTGCCGATCCATGCTGGTAGTAATTACCTGGGTCAAGAGCGCACAACGTCAAAGGGGTATAGCGAGGGAGATGTTGCTTCAACATGTAGTTGTTGCTTCAACATGACAATATCATGATTCGTACAACGTTTAGGTGGATTGGTGATTCGTCATGTTGAACCAGAATGTTATGCGTACTGATTTGATTCATCGTATTCATATCGGTTTGGATACATTTAATATGGGTTTACAATCAATAATTGAAAAGACGCTGGCTTTGGGGGATGCATTCCCACTTCCCTGTAGTAGGGGAAGGGGATCTGCAGTTGCTGGTTTCCTGCGCCAGCAAGTTTGGTAAATGAATAATGCCTGGACGGGCTTGGGGAGTTGCAGCCTGAATTTGGTTGATGATGGACAGGCTGACAAGGCTCTGGAAGAAGTTAAAAGTGTACCTGTCTGATGGGTAAAACCAGCAGCTATAAGTATTTGGTTGTGCTGGTTTAAATAAGGCTGTGGACGGTGCCCTAACCCACTTAACATGGTGTTGCATTAGTTATAGTTACATAGCTGAAAAGAGACTTGCGTCCATCAAGTTCAGCCTACCTCACATTTGTTTTTTGCTGTTGATCCAAAAGAAGGCAAAAAAACCAGTTTGAAGCACAATTTTGCAATTTTCCTTCTTGACCCCAGAATGGCAGTCAGATTTATCCTTGGATCAAGCAGTTATTACCCTACATTGAAAGATTATATCCTTGAATATTCTGTTCTTGCAAGTATGCATCTAGTAGCCGTTTGAATATCTGTATGGACTCTGATAAAACCACTTCCTCAGGCAGAGAATTCCACATCCTGATTGTTCTTACAGTAAAAAAACCTCTCCTTTGCCTTAGACGAAATCTTCTTTCTTCCAGTCTAAACTCATGTCCTCGTGTCCTATGTAAAGTCCGGTTTGTGAATAGATTTCCACACAATGGTTTGTATTGGCCCCGAATATATTTGTATAATGTTATCATATCCCTCTCAGGCGACGTTTTTCTAAACTAAATAGGTTTAAATTTGTTAACCTTTCTTCATAGCTCATATGTTCCATTCCTTTTATTAATTTTGTAGCCCGCCTCTGCACTTTTTTTAGTGCCATAATATCCTTCTTTAGAACAGGTGCCCAAAATTGCACAGCATATTCAATATGGGGTCTTACCAGTGATTTATAAAGAGGCAAAATGATATTCTCGTCCCGAGAATGAATGCCCCTTTTCATGCATGACAATACCTTACTGGCCACTGCTGATTGACATTGCACATTGTTGCATAGTTTGTTGTCTATAACAATTCCCAAGTCCTTTTCGTGTGTTGTTATCCCTAATTCGCTTCCATTAAGGGTATACGTTGCTTGTGTATTCTTTACGCCGAAGTGCATAACTTTGCATTTTTCAACATTAAATTTCATCTGCCATTTGAGTGCCCAGTCCCCCAGTCTATCTAAATCCCTCTGCAGCAAAGTAATATCTTGCTCACATTGTATTGTTTTACAAAGTTTGGTGTCATCTGCAAACACTGAAACATGACTTTCAATGCGGTCTTCAAGATCATTTATAAACATGTTAAATAGAAGGGGTCCCAGAACAGACCCCTGAGGGACACCACTTGCCACCTCTGTCCAGCTTGAAAATTTACCATTAATGACAACTCTTTGTACTCTGTTTTTAAGCCAATGTTCTACCCAAGAACAAGCATTTTCATCTAGACCGATTTCCTTGAGTTTGAACACTAACCTATTGGGAATGGAAAGGTAATGGGATTTGGTGATTGAAGGAGTCAGCAGTCATGTGAAAAATCTTTAAGCCTATTAATGGCAGTTTTTTGTATTTAAAAAAAAAAAAAAAAAGAATAGCTGCCTTAGTTAGTAAAACCTATTAGATTTGCTGATGTTACTCTTGCTTTTCCTTGGCCTGATTCCTACTCCTATCTTTCAGAGCCAGATCCAGCTTGTAAGAGGTATCTCTTGATTTCCACCTTGTGTACAAGTTCTGTACACATGAGTACAGACGAAGGCTCACTTGTGTCTCTAATGGAAAGTGGGGAGGGGTCAACAGCTGTAAAGTCCCAGATTACACTGGCTCAAGTTACTTTTTCCCTCTGTTGTCTACATTGTGTGCACAGTATGCTGACCTCTTGGCTTACCTTTAGAGTCTCAGTGCCTCTAATTCGGGCTCTTTAGGATTTTCCCTTGAGAATTTTGATGGCCACACTGTGATATTTGGAGCTGCTTCGTGTCATGGGGAAGTCTCCCAGGAGCCAGAGAAGGATGGGCCTAACACCTTTAAGGCCAAGGACATGCACTTTCCTTTTTGAGTTGAAGGTGATGAAAGATTTGCTTCCTGTAGTGGAATGACCCAGGGTACTAGATTAAATCTTTAAACCTGCTGTGGTGGCACACAAGCGTTTTTCTGTCTCTAGGGCTCATTGGTGCAAAATAAGTGGGACTAACCAGGGACTGCCTTGGTTCTTTTTCCCTAAATTTGCAAAGATTTTTCCTTTTACTGATGAAATCTTGACTGTTTGGGACAGTCCTTAAAGGGACTCTATAGGCACCCAGACCACTTCAGCTCATTGAAGCCAGGGTTAACTCCACCTCTACCAGGCACCCACTAGAGAGACATCCAGATTGTTAGACAGCTTTTGGTCGCCTTACTGACGCTGGACATCTTCACGTTATGCATGAAGACATCAAACGTTACCAAAGGGAAGTCCTAATGCGATGCTGGTGGGGATGAAAAAATCCATGCAGTTCTCCCAAACATAGGGAGGCTGGGTGGATTTAGATTAAAATGAAAAAAATAACCATAATCTGTGAGTGTTGGGGGAAAATGTTTGTGTGTGTGTCTGTCTGTCAGTGAATGTGTGTGTGTGTCAGTGAATGTATGTGTGTGTGTGTGTCTGTCAGTGAGTGTGTGTCTATCAGTGTGTGTGTGTCTGTCAGTGAATGTGTGTGTGTGTCTGTGAGTACGTTTGTATGTCTGTCAGTGTTTGTCTGTGAGGATGCCTGTGTGAGTGATTGTGTATGTTTGGGAATGTGTATGTCTGTTAGTGTGTCTGTGAGTGAGTGTGTGTGTCAGTGTAAATGTCTGTCAGTGAATGTATGTATGTCTGTCAGTGTGGGTGTGTCTATGAGTGTGTGTCAGTGGATGTGTGTGTGTCTGAGTTATTGTGTGTGTGTGTGTGTGTCTGACAGTGAGTGTGTGTGTGTCTGTGAGTGAGTCAGTGATTGTGTGTCTGTCAGATTGTGTCAAATCAGTGAGTGTGTGTGTATGTCAGTGTATCTGAGAGTGTGTGTCTGTCAGTCAAAGTGTGTGTTAGTCTTTAACAGGAAGAGGTGTGGCCTTGACGAGAAGGGGTGGGCACCTTAAAATTAGGGGGTGCCCCAGTTCCATCATGCCTAGGGCCGCACAGATCCAAAATACACCACTGTTTCCACCCTGACTAGTGGCAGTAGTGCTTTCTTCCACAGAGTAACACGGTCTTGTCCATGAGCTGCTTTTCATGCCACATTTGTTACTTTTTGAGTCTCAGTCTTCTATTGAGTTCAGTTCCTGAGGTTAATTGTAGACTTCCTATAAATTAAGTTGTTACTTGCAAATGTTTGTTCTGTCTACATCTTTAAATGTGTTATGCCTGTAGGTTCTGTGACTCCTGTTGGTATCCTTGGATGGTATTAATTTGCGAGATTCCACTTGTATAGCCTTCAGAAGTCATTCTTCACCTCTAGGATGGGAATTGTGATTCTGCTGGTGATTCAAATTCATGGTATAGACACCTGGATAGTGAACTACCTCCATCACCTGGAGGAGAGGAGTTTTCATCTGGAGATCTTTTCTCAGGTTATTAACCTCTGGGGGCTCCCCAAGTTAGAACTAATGGCCTCTCGTTTAAATACCCAGCTCCTGGTGTATTGCACTTGGAGCTAGAAGCGGCCCTAGTAGATACAGTGACAATGTTTTAGAAGTTCTACTTGGTCTGCGTTCCCTCTGTTTTTTTACCTTGGATGGCAGCCAGAAACCGGCCCTGTTGCTGTAGCGTTACTTACCTTATCCAGGGGCCGGCCGCAGTCCTCTCTTCGAGGCGCGCGCGGTCCTGCTGCTGCACGAGCCACGCGCGGCTCATCCGACGGCTTCAATAGGAAGGCGGGCAGTGACCGCGAGAAGCGATCACGTGTCCCGCCTGAATCTAAGAGCGCGCCCGAGACTCTTAAAGAGACAGTGGGAGCCTAAATTGTCAAAAGGCTCCCATTGGGCCCCTGTCATGCCACACTCCCCATACACTTACCTTTCGGGGGTGTGGATATGACAGGAGCCAATCACATTAGTTTAGAAGCTATTTAAACTTACCTCTCCCTTTACTCCCTGCCCTATCGTGGTTTCTGTTTCAGTTCCCTTTAGTGCTTGTTGTGTTCAGTTGTGTTTCTTCGTATTGACTTTGGCTTTGTTTCTGACTACGTTTTCTCTTTATCCTTATCTGTTCTGTTTGCCGGCTTGCTGTTTACCGTGTACCAGACCCCGGCTAGTCCTAGTTTACGCTGTCTCTCTGTGCCCTTGACTTCGGATCGTTCCTGACTCTGTCTCCTCTCATATACATCGAGTCCGGCCATTCTAAGGTCCGGTAGACGTATCTCTCCTCTGTGTTGTCTTCTGTTTAGCTGAATCCTGCATGTTGGGGTATATTCTCGTTACAGTTGCTTCTGGTGGTTTCTACTTGGCTGCTTAGGATCTAACATGAGAATCTGGTGTATATGTCTGTGGCAGGACCTTCTTCTTCAAGGTTCTTTTTTACTATCCAAACTTTTAAACTAATTTGGTTCCCTCCTTAAAGTGCAGCAAATTAAAAGGACACTATAGTCACCAAACAACTTTAGCTTAATGAAGCAGTTTTTGTATATAGATCACACTTCTGAAGTCTCACGGCTCAATACTCACTTTTGTTTCTGCAGCCCTAGCTATACCTCCCCTGGCTTGACTCACAGCCAGCAAGGTTTAGCAAGCCATTAACTGTGCAAGAGATAAGACATTCTAAATGATTTACATCATTTGCAATAAAGGAAATGATTATGAAGGAGGTGTGACAAGGGCTGCATAAACAAATTTATTTAACTCATAAATGGCAGAGAATTGAGTAGTGAGTCTGCAGGGGCATGATCTATACACCAAAACGACTTCATTAAACATTAAAGTTGCTTTGGTGACTATAGTGTCCTTATAATTTGCTGCACTTTAAAGGAACACTATAGGGTCAGAAATACAAACCTGTATTCCTGACCCTATAGTGTTAAAGACCCTATCGTTACAGTCCATAATGAATGAGGCGGCCAGGCTCAGCTTCCTGTTCGCCCGCACCGCCCACACCTCACCCTTCTGTGAGTCCCTACATTGGCTTCCTGTAAGATATAGGGCTCAATTTAAAATTCTGGTTCTTGCTGATCCCACCTATCTATCCTCCCTAATACACAAGTATGTCCCGTCTAGGCCCTTATGCTCTGCTGATGACTTACGTCTATCTTCTATCCGTACTCCCACCTCTGATGCTCGCCTTCAAGATTTCTCGAGGGCTGCACCGTTCCTATGGAACTCACTTCCTTCCTCCGTTAGATGCTCACCCAGTCTCCACTCCTTCGAAAAATCATTAAAAACCCACTTCTTGGGGGCGTGGCCGACCAGCTACCGAGCCAGACGTGTAAATGTGGTGCTCCGTAACACAGCGAGGACAAACACAACTAAAAAGGGTAACCCGACTCCATACAAGCGACCAAAAACCCACTCCCACACCAGAGGAAGATATGAGGCAAAGGCATAAAAAATTCTGCCAGCCAGAGACGGCCAAACAACCCGACATCAGGCTCTTGTTCGAGAGACCCATACAGCCGGCCAAACAAGATGGCGCCGGAGGTGCGTAGTGAAGAAGAGGCATTGGAGGACTCTCAAGATGACAGGGAGAGCCTCGCCTCACTACCAGTGGGGGCCCGATACCGGGACTCAGAGTCGAAGGAAGACTCATCCCTGATGACCAAAAGAGACATCAGGGACCTCCTGCAAGAAATGAGGGAGATTTGGAAAGCAGACCTCAAAGAAACTCGGAAGGAGATGGGGGCCCTCCAGACAAGAATCACAGAGGCGGAGGATAGAGAAGGCGCTAGGGATTGCATCCTGCAGGCCACCCAATATCAGTTAACAGACCTCACACCAGGGGCGGACTGACCGGTCGGGCACTTCGGACACGGTCCGAGGGCCCGGCCGGGAGGGGGGCCCGCCGCCAGGGCCGCCTTCAGGGGGCCCGGCGGCAGGGCTGGATTGGGGGCGGCATTTGGGGACTGCAGGTGCCACCGGGTGGCCGGTCCGGTGGCACACTGTGAGGGGGGGGCGGCCGTTTCATGCTGCAGCCGCCGGACCGGGTAGCAGCCTCGCCGGTCCAGCGGCATTCCTCTGACTAACACTGAAGGAGGAGGAGGAGGAGGAGCATGTGTCTGTCATGCTCCCTGCGGTTCCCACAATTCCCAGCACAGGAAAGAGATATGGGAGAGGGAGGGGGGGGAAAAGAGATCTGGGGAGGGAGGAAGAGGGGGGGCAGATATGGGGAGGGGGAAAAGAGGATATGGGAGAGGGAGAAAGAGGGGGGGGGGAACAGAGATATGGGGAGAGGGGAGAAAGAGGGGGGAACAGAGATATGGGGAGAGGGGAGAAAGAGGGGGGAACAGAGATATGGGGAGGGGGGAGAAAGAGGGGGGAACAGAGATATGGAAAGAGGGGGGAACAGAGATATGGGGAGGGGGGAGACAGACAGAGAGGGAAGAATGAGACACGGGGAGAAAGGGGGAATAGAGAGATAGGGAGGGGGAGAAAGAGACACAGGGGGAGAAAGAGATGGGGAGGGGGAGAAAGAGACAGAGAGGAAGAGAGATGTGGGGAGAGAGAGAGAGACAGGGAAAGGGGGGAGAAAAACAGTGGAAGAGAGGGAGAAAGAGGCAGAGGGGTAAGAGAGACTGGGAAGGAGGGGGGAGAAAGAAACATACAGAGGGACGGGGGGAGACAAAAAGGCACACAGAAGGGCTGTATATATCACTGGTGGATCCAGGGGGGCAACAGGGCAATTGCCCTCCCTCCCCTGTCCGCAGGCACCGTGCGGGCAGGGGAGGAAGAGGAGCTCCTCTGGGTCCTTCTTGCACGAGCACAGAGCGTTGCCGCGATTACCATGGCAACGTTACCGCTCTTGCGAGAGTCAACTCTAGCCCTGGAGCTACGGTCTAGTGTTCACTCTCAACACTGTGACCCCCCAGGGATTCCTGGTGGTCGCAGTGGTGAGAGTGAACTCTAGCCCCATAAACACACTGCCCCCACACACACACCATACACATTCACACACTGCCCCCATACACACCATACACATTGCCTCACACACACACATACACTGCCCACCCATATACACATAGACCCCCATACACAGCCCCCCATACTAACATTGCCACACACGTACACAGCCCACACACCCTACACATTCACACACTACACCCCCCACACACACTGAACCTTTCACACACATTGCACCACTGCTCCTATTCCTTACTACAGCCCCACATCCCAGCAGATCCCAGGTAAGTTGTCAAAGTGTTCTTAAATGGTTTGACTACATACTCTGGAGCAGTAGTGGTTATTGTGCATGGATTATTTATTTAAATAATCTGCAAGTGCCCCAGTAGCCAGCCAGCCAACCCACAGGCTGGCCAGTAGCCAGCCAGTTAGCCAGCCCACAGGCCAGTAGCCAGCCCACAGGCCTACAGCAAGCCACAGGCTTACAGCCAGCAAGCCCACAGCCTGCCAGTCGCAGCCAGCAAGCCACAGCCTGCCAGCCGCAGCCAGCAAGCCACAGCCTGCCAGCCGCAGTCAGCAAGCCCACAGCCTGCCGGCAGTAGCCAGCAAGCCCACAGCCTGCCAGCCGCAGCAAGCAAGCCCACAGACTGCCAGCCAGCAACAGTAATTAAGGTAAGAGGAGCCAACTTGGCCTAGGTATCAGTGAGCTATGTTGTGTTGCTATATTGTGAATAGGAACCAGAGTGTTAGAGAGACCACCCTCCAGGCCCCATTAGACTCCATTGTAGTCTCTAATGGGGCCTGGAGGAGATTCTTTCTAACACACTCTCTAAAGGACACTGAGATAGCCTCTTCTAGAAATCCCCTCCATGGCCCATTAGCCCTCAATTGTAATCTCTACTGGGGCCTGGAGGCGACTGTTTCCAGCAGGGGATATCTAATGGACGCTGAGATGGCCTCTGTTAGAAAGACCCCCTTCCAAGCCTATTAGACTCCATTGTAGTCTCTAATGGGGCCTTGAGGGGATTCTTTCTAACACACTCTCTAAAGGATACTGAGATAGCCTCCGCTAGAAAGATCCCCCTCCATGGCCCATTAGCCCTCAATTGTAGTCTCTGCTGGGGCCTCGAAGGGCTTATTGCCCTTTTGTTCCTTGTGTAGGGTGTGGCTGGAGGCGGTGCATGGAGGCGGGACAAGGGTGGCGCTTGCTGCAGAGTATGGGTGGGGCCTGTAAGGGGGCCCTTGATTTATTTTGCCCGGGGGCCCTGAGGGTTCTCAGTCCGCCCCTGGTTAGGGGTTTTTAAAA
>OW240920.1:89084156-89140887 GCA_933207985.1 Pelobates cultripes
GCTTATCAACTCTATAATGGCGTAAGTCCATGTGAACTCACTCGTCAAAATAATGTGGTTCACTCTCTCACAAAAAACAGATTTAAAGAGAAAATGTCACTTCAATGGAAAATACACCACTAAATAAAACATTGAAAATCACCAATAGCTTGTGTTAACATTTGTGTCATGAGATGCTTGGTTTTCTTTTAAAGGTATATTAACGATTTAGTAAATGACATCATATTCCAGTTCAAACAAAGCAAAGCCAGATGATTGCAGATGATGAGACATTCTAAGTTACTTTATTGCACAGCCTGTTTCATCTATAATTCATCATCTTCTGCTCTGAAAATTAAACCATTTATTTCATGTAGGTTGTGCGAGTCTCAGTCAGGGGAGTTGTTGCAAAACAGAAACAAAAGTGATTCAATTCCTAAATGGTAGAGAATTGAGCAGTGAGACTGCAGGGGCATGATCTATAAACTAAAACTACTACATTAAGCTAAAGTTGTTTTGATGCCTATAGTATCCCTTTAAATCACTTTTGTTTCTGTCCATGGAGCCCTTGCCATACTTAGCCCCGGTTGTGACTGACACAGCCAACAAGAAGTAAATGGTTTAATTTCCAATCAGATCTTAACTTACTATAGAGGTTTTTATTTCCTGCTGTGTATATTGAACTTAAATAACACACAGGCAGCTCCTGCAAGGGCTTAAAGGGACACTGTAGGCAACCAGACCACTTCTGCCCATTGGAGTGGTCTGGGTGCCAACTCCCACTACTCTTAACCCTGTAGGTGTAATTATTGCAGTTTTTTATAAACTGCAATAATTACCTTGCAGGGTTAACACCACCTCTAGTGGTTGTCTACTAGACAGCCACTAGAGGGCACTTCCTGGATTATAGCTCAGAAATCCTGTGCTAGAGCGTCGCTGGACGTCCTCACGCTATGTGAGGACCTCCAGCGTCGTTCAATTCCCCATAGGAAAGCATTGAAAAGCATTTTCAATGCTTTCCTATGCAGAGCTCTAATGCGCATGCGCGGCATTGCCGCGCATGTGCATTAGGTTTCCTCAGCCGGCGGGCGGGATCGGTCCCGCCCACCGGCTGACGTAATCACAGGGAGGAGCGGCGGCGAGCAGAAACCACTGCCTAGGGACATCGGCGTGGTCTCAGGTAAGTGACCTGAAGGGGTTTTCACCCCTTCAGCAACCGGGGATTGGGAGGTGGGAGGGAGAGGGGACCTGCATTGCCAGGAAAACAGATTGTTTTCCTGGCACTGGAGTTTCCCTTTAAGGATATTAAAGGGAAACTATAGTTCCAGGATTCCCCCTTTGTTAAGGCCTGTCCCTCCGTACTGAAGAAGCGGTTAATAACCCCTTCTATCACTTACCTAGGTGTAACGCCATTGTCCCTCGGCGTTGGATCAGCTCCACCCACGCTCCTCCCACGGCGACGTCTACCGACAGGGGAGACTTATGCACATGCATGGCAATGACTGCACTAGTAATAGGATCTCCCCATAGTAAAGCATTATTTAATGCTTTCCTATGGGGATTCCGGTGACGCTGGAAGTCCTCATGCATAGTGTAAGGATGTCCAACATCGTTTAGATGAAGAAAAGTCGTCTTAAGCACATGGAAGTCCCTCTAGTGCAGGCATAGACAACCTTCGGCTCTCCAGATGTTTTGGACTATACCTCCCATGATGCTTTGCCAGCATTGTGGTTGTAAGAGCATTCTGGGGGATGCAGTCCACAACATCTGGAGTGCCAAAGGAATCCTATCCCTGCTCTAGTGGCTGTCTGGTATTGCAGTTTATAAAAGCTGCAATAATTACATGCTCAGGGTTAGGGGGGGTGATGTGACTTTGCACCCAAACTACTGAAGTTGGGCTGAAGTGGTCTGGGTGTCTACAGTGTCCCTTTAACAAAGCAGGAGATAAGAAATTCTATTTTAAGCAGACTGCAATAAAGGAAGTTTGAACATAAGATATCTCTTTATAGGAAGTGTTTAGGAAGGCTGTGTAAGTCAAATGCAGAGATGGGTGACTAGGGCTGCGTAAACAAACGTATTTAACTTCTAAACTGCAGAGAATCAAGCAATGAGATTGAAGGAGCATGATCTATACACCCAAAACTGCTTAATTAAGCTAAACTCATTTTGGTGCCTATAGTGTCCATTTAAGGTTTGCTCTTCCCTTCATCAGGTATTTCAGAAATTGAAAATTGTAAACCACACAATATTTTACAATATTTTATCTTTATTTTTTCCACTCGTAAAATAATATAAACTTTGCCGAATTGCTGTCCAACAAGGCAGCAAACCGCCGTTTAACAACAGAACTGTCTTGTTACTTTTGTGAATTTTGTACAATGTTTTTGTATTATACTGAACATATGGAACCTAACAAATATCTCTTCATCTTCAACTATATAACATAATCATAAATAGTAAATGTTCAGTCTTTTAGTCATCATTACCATCAATTCTTATTTTAAGCTGAAAGGTGCAGATGTGAAAATTTTGGTATATTTGGATAGGGAATCTCATAGGGAGGTATAATATCCAGTCACTTTTTTAATATTGTAATAATATTTTGACTTTTCATGACTTTGGAAAATAACCTCTCTCCCTTCCTTGGATTGTGAAAGCCTATAAATTTAAACCTATAGGATAAAGTTGAGATTATAGAATCACCCCTAATGCAACACTTAGCACATGTCTGCCTTTCTAGTTCCTCGTCTGTTTCTACCTCCCAGGAAGGGGATTTGTTAAAGTTCTAGCCGAATTAAGAAGAGTTTTTATTTTTTACAAGCCCATGTATTCCTTATCAAGTGACACCTGTTACCACTGCTAAGTCCTATATGGGGTTGGCAGGGATCCCTTTGTAGGATCATCTGTACCCTGTCAGGCAACATGCAGAGTCTTTTACTTTTCTAGGTTGTCAATAATGCCACCTTATGAAGATACCTTAGGTTGCCCACCATTGAGGACGTCTGGGTATATCCCCTATGTTCAAGGCACACAGGGATACCTCAGGTAAGTGCTAGATTCTTTGTTCGTGTGATCCCCTGGCCACTCAGTTCTCACTATGTCACTCTAGTGCGTCAAGGAATACCCTGGAGGCTCTAGCTTGGGATATCTCCCCTTTCCCCTGTCTGTAATTTGAGCAGCATTTTAAAGCTCTGCCCTTTTAAAATAAACATATTTCCTGCAGCATCTGTGTTTGTCTGGTGGAGATTATGACTGCTCTAAGGTATGCATACAGGAGACACCGGTCATTTTAGGGTTTTTCCTAGTAAGGCCAACCCCTGGAACGAATAGGGAAGGAGGAGCATGACTGCTGCCCCAAGGGGTTGGCATACCAACCAAATGGATAGTTAGTTTTACAATTGGAAGCAGGGAAGTCTCTGAAAATTACCAGACTACTGGTGAACAATGCTGAGGGAGCCTGGCAGTGTCTTTCCTCTGGTGTCTTTAATACATGGTGTCATGGAGGGCTCGGGAGAACATGGTGGATCGGAACGAGAAGTGACTTCTTCACCTGTGAGCAGATGGGCCCGGCCCAAGTCTGATTCAGCAATCCAGAGAAGCTTCAGCATCCCCCAGGAGTCCTGAACCGAGTGAGGCTGGTTTGGGGACTAAAATCCTGGCAATTGCGTTGGGGAGAAGGTCAGGGAGAGTGCCAGGTGTAATATTTCCGGATCTGGGTGCATTCCCATGATGGCGGTGCAACACCTCAAGATGGCGCTGGTTTCCGGGTAAGGTTCCTGAGCCCCAGGCCCTCTATTCCGACTGGGTAGGATGTCACATCAGAGCGTGCCGCCACATGCCAGGGGTGGCTGAGTGATGCCCGAAATTTGGCAATTGGATTCAGTCGCTGGATTCTGAGGCAATTCACAGGAGGGATTCGGAGTACATTCACTGGAGTACTCGGATGAGGGTTCGCAAACGAGAATCTGAGTCTATTTGATGCCAGAATTTGGCCAAAATTTGCTGCAGGACTTCTGCTTCCAGTGAGCCAAAGAGAGCAAAGTGCAGTTTTCTGCACATTCGTCTGATTCTCAGAGTATGGAAAGAGTGGTTCTCCTGCTCCAGGGTCGTGAGTATGCTTACGCTCGCGCTTGGACTGCGCAGACAGAGCCAGTGGGTCTGAAAGGGAAGTGTAGTTGCTCAGTTCAGTGTTAGAGCACTTCACCCCTGCGTTGGATTTAGGGTCTACACTGGGTCCGTGGGTCTACACTGGTCTGCACGCAGGTGGGTCCCTTCCCTGTACTGAGGTGTGCCTTACGGGAGTTATGAATTCAGGACCAGAGTTAAGTAGTACCCCCTCTCTGGTTCCAATATGTAATGATGCTTTGCTGGGTTTACATGTGCCCTTGGATTAAATAAATATTTTAAGAAACATTTTTATTAAGGGTGAGTCAATGGACATACCACTGCAAGGAGAAGTCGGGGAGAGGGACTCTTTTGCTTAGAATGTTTGGAATTGGTACTAAGTCTTTGTGACACTTGCAAGTATTTTGGCTAATAGGTTTCCTGAGAGGGAACTGTGACTGTTCAACTATTTGGACCTCATTAGGGGTGCCTACAAGGTATATGGGGATTAGTGCTTGATCAATATGACTAGCAGTGCAGAAAAAACAAAGTCGATTAGAGCTCAATTGGATTTTGGAGTACAGGACGGTAACCTTTGGTTGCTACTTATGACTCCGTGTAGCCCAACCACTTTCCACTGGAGCTCCTGCAGGAGTGTCAGCAGGTCACAAGAAGGGTATCTGTTGGCTCTTTAATATGAGTCACTGTAGGTGGTATAGCAGCTGTCGATTTAAGCTTGAGTGCTCCCATTGTAGGGGAGCAAACCCAACACTGCATTGTTTCAAGCTAGATAAGTCCCTCCCAAGAATTTCATCCAAGAATGACGTTCCTCAGAGCGAGGACCCTAGTGAAGGTATAAATGCTACTCACATGGCTCACTCGGTATTCTAAGTGTAGGGATGCTTCAATTTTATGGGAAGGTTTTACGGATGGTTTCCGTATTCTGTTTTGTGTCGCAGGAGGGATCATTTGCGCCCAATTTGTTATTGGTTCGGGGTAAGTAGAATATCTTGTCAGAGAAACATAAAAAGGAGGTTCGGCTGGGTCACTTTGACAATTTGCGGGTGTCCCCTTTGGCTTGGTTCCAAAAAATGAACCAAGCACTTTTTGGCTCATTCACCATTTATCCTTCCCATTTGGATCTTCGGTGAATGATGGCATTGCTAAAGAGGTCTGTCGAGTACGATATGCATTTTTTGATTGGGCATTGGAGTTGGTTCGTCTGGTAGGGTTGGGGGCCCTGTTGTCAAAACCTAAATTTCAATCTGCATTTAGTTTTTTGCCAGGCCAATTCAGATTTATTTCATTTACTGGGCTGTCAGTTTAATGGGAATTTCTTTTATGACATGTACCTTCTGATGACCTGTTTGATTTTGTGTTTTTACTATTATTATATTTATATTTTATTATTATAGCTATTCAGTTTATTTTTGGAATTGGTAGTTTTGCGGGTAGCAGTTTGTTCAGCTCTTCTGCATTATCTCAATGATTTTTGTTTGTGGGTTCATTGGGTTCTCAAGTTTGTACAGACTTGTTCCACTTTCATACAATTATGGTGGATTTGGTGCTCCAGGCTCTGAGGAGAAAACAGAGGGCTCTAGTATGATTATTTCTTTCTGGGGATTAAGATACAGTTGGCAATAATGTGTTTCACTTGCTGGAGGACAAGCTTCAGGTTGTCATCTCTGGTGGATCAGGTTCGAGGGGCTCCCTATTGAGCTATTTGAATCCTGCAATCCCTACTGGGCCATTTCAATTTTTTCTGTAAGTCACGCCCATGGGGCGTGCTTTCAGTAACTGACCTTCCTTGGCTATGGTTGGTATTCATCTAACTTTAACTTTACTCACCTTTTTGGGAGTTTGAAATTTTGTTCCTTGTGGGTTACAATGGTCAGACATTTTGGCGCAGTTACACATTGTTTAACTTGGCCTTTGAGCTGTTCACGAAGGCTTCGGCTCAGTTGGTTTTGGTGCCCTTTTCTGAGGGCTATGATGTGCGGGCCACTGGCGTGGTCAGATTACTTTTTGGTGCTATTACCGATAGTAGTCTCGTTTAAGCTCTGGGTTTCGGCTTTGGCAAAGCAGCAGGTTCTTTTCCGTACAGATAAACTTAGTGCGGTTCATGTCGTGAACCAGTTATTGTTAGGTTCTCTTCCGGTATTGGCCTTATTGCGACAATTGGTTCTGCATTGCTTGGAATTTAATATTTGGTTCGGGTGCATGTGCCAGGTGTGTCTAATGTATTGCCGACTCTCTTTCTCGCTTCCAGTAGGATCAGTTTCGGAAGGTGACACCAGAGGCAGAGGCTTGTGGAGTGCCCCAAATGCTTCTGGAACCTTTTGTTTTTTAACTTGACTGACTTGATTGGCAGGTCCCTGGCTCCTACGTCTTTGGCAGCATACCGGACAGTGTGGGATCAATAGATTTGTGTGGTAGGAGAATTTGTTTGGTCTTCTTCAGAAAGTTCGTTGTCATCCACTTTAGCCTTTCTTTCTGACCTGTGGCATCGTGGGACATCCATGTCAGTGGATCAGGGTATGTCAGCTTTTTCAATTTTGGGATGGGAAGATGTGACTAAACCATTTGTGGTTAAACAGGTTTTGCACTGTTGGCGGTCGTTAGGCATCCTGTATTTGTACACTTGCTGGAATACGTAGGTGGGATCCTGCCTCCTTTTTATGTTTCCACATTTGATCCTGTTCTGGGTCGCCTTTTCAGTGTGTTTTTATGCAACTCTATGGGTCGACAGATTGGTGGCTCCAAGTTCTAGACCTCAGTCACCCTTTTTAGAAAGGATGTTATTTAGCATAAAAATTAAGTGGAATTTCTGATTTGGCAATCTAATATTGATCAAACGGATAGTGGTAAAGTGATTAGGATTGGAGAAACCATTATGTGTATATTTGTCCCAGTGTTGCGGGTTCCTTTTTGTTGCGTGCATATTGATCGGTTCTTATCTGTTCACTAGTGTTATACTGCTGATTCTGCTGATCCATGCTGGTAGTAATTACCTGGGTCAAGAGCGCACAACGCCAAAGGGGTATAGCGAGGGAGATGTTGCTTCAACATGTAGTTGTTGCTTCAACATGACAATATCATGATTCGTACAACGTTTAGGTGGATTGGTGATTCGTCATGTTGAACTAGAAGGAGATAACCAGAATGTTATGCGTACTGATTTGATTCATCGTATTCATATCGGTTTGGATAAATTTAATATGGGTTTACAATCAATAATTGAAAAGACGCTGGCTTTGGGGGATGCATTCCCACTTCCCCGTAGTAGGGGAAGGGGATCTGCAGTGGCTGCTTTCCTGCGCCAGCAAGTTTGGTAAATGAATAATGCCTGGACGGGCTTGGGGAGTCGCAGCCTGAATTTGGTTGATGATGGACAGGCTGACAAGGCTCTGGAAGAAGTTAAAAGTGTACCTGTCTGATGGGTAAAACCAGCAGCTATAAGTATTTGGTTGTGCTGGTTTAAATAAGGCTGTGGACGGTGCCCTGACCCACTTAACATGGTGTTGCATTACTTATTGGGAATGGAAAGGTAATGGGATTTGGTGATTGAAGGAGTCAGCAGTCATGTGAAAAATCTTTAAGCCTATTAATGGCAGTTTTTTGTATTAAAAAAAAAAAAGAATAGCTGCCTTAGTTAGTAAAACCTATTAGATTTGCTGATGTTACTCTTGCTTTTCCTTGGCCTGATTCCTACTCCTATCTTTCAGAGCCAGATCCAGCTTGTAAGAAGTATCTCTTGATTTCCACCTTGTGTACAAGTTCTGTACACATGAGTACAGACGAAGGCTCACTTGTGTCTCTAATGGAAAGTGGGGAGGGGTCAACAGCTGTAAAGTCCCAGATTACAAAGGCTCAAGTTACTTTTTCCCTCTGTTGTCTACATTGTGTGCACAGTATGCTGACTTCTTGGCTTACCTTTAGAGTCTCAGTGCCTCTAATTCGGGCTCTTTAGGATTTTCCCTTGAGAATTTTGATGGCCACACTGTGATATTTGGAGCTGCTTCGTGTCATGGGGAAGTCTCCCAGGAGCCAGAGAAGGATGGGCCTAACACCTTTAAGGCCAAGGACATGCACTTTCCTTTTTGAGTTGAAGGTGATGAAAGATTTGCTTCCTGTAGTGGAATGACCCAGGGTACTAGATTAAATCTTTAAACCTGCTGTGGTGGCACACAAGCGTTTTTCTGTCTCTAGGGCTCCTTGGTGCAAAATAAGTGGGACTAACCAGGGACTGCCTTGGTTCTTTTTCCCTAAATTTGCAAAGATTTTTCCTTTCACTGATGAAATCTTGACTGTTTGGGACAGTCCTTAAAGGGACTCTATAGGCACCCAGACCACTTCAGCTCATTGAAGCCAGGGTTAACTCCACCTCTACCAGGCAGCCACTAGAGAGACATCCAGATTGTTAGACAGCTTTTGGTCGCCTTACTGACGCTGGACATCTTCACGTTATGCATGAAGACATCAAACGTTACCAAAGGGAAGTCCTAATGCGATGTTGGTGGGGATGAAAAAATCCATGCAGTTCTCCCAAACATAGGGAGGCTGGGTGGATTTAGATTAAAATGAAAAAAATAACCATAATCTGTGAGTGTTGGGGGAAAATGTTTGTGTGTGTGTGTCAGTGAATGTATGTGTGTGTGTGTGTGTGTGTCTGTCAGTGAGTGTGTGTCTATCAGTGTGTGTCCATCTGTCAGGAAGTGTGTGTGTGTGTCTGTCAGTGAATGTGTGTGTGTGTCTGTGAGTACGTTTGTATGTCTGTCAGTGTGTGTCTGTGAGGATGCCTGTGTGAGGGATTGTGTATGTTTGGGAATGTCTATGTCTGTTAGTGTGTCTGTGAGTGAGTGTGTGTGTCAGTGTAAATGTCTGTCAGTGAATATGTGTATGTCTGTCAGTGTGGGTGTGTCTATGAGTGTGTGTCAGTGAATGTGGATGTGTGTGTGTCTGAGTTATTGTGTGTGTGTGTGTGTGTGTCTGACAGTAAGTGTGTGTGTGTCTGTGAGTGAGTCAGTGATTGTGTGTCTGTCAGATTGTGTCAAATCAGTGAGTGTGTGTGTATGTCAGTGTATCTGAGAGTGTGTGTCTGTCAGTCAAAGTGTGTGTTAGTCTTTAACAGGAAGAGGTGTGGCCTTGACGAGAAGGGGTGGGCACTTTAAAATTAGGGGGTGCCCCAGTTCCATCATGCCTAGGGCCGCACAGATCCAAAATACTCCTCTGTTTCCACCCTGACTAGTGGCAGTAGTGCTTTCTTCCACAGAATAACAAGGTCTTGTCCATGAGCTGCTTTTCATGCCACATTTGTTACTTTTTGAGTCTGTCTTCTATTGAGTTCAGTTCCTGAGGTTAATTGTAGACTTCCTATAAATTAAGTTGTTACTTGCAAATGTTTGTTCTGTCTACATCTTTAAATGTGTTATGCCTGTAGGTTCTGTGACTCCTGGTGGTATCCTTGGATGGTATTAATTTGCGAGATTCCACTTGTATAGCCTTCAGAAGTCATTCTTCACCTCTAGGATGGGAATTGTGATTCTGCTGGTGATTCAAATTCATGGTATAGACACCTGGATAGTGAACTACCTCCATCACCTGGAGGACAGGAGTTTTCATCTGGAGATCTTTTCTCAGGTTATTAACCTCTGGGGGCTCCCCAAGTTAGAACTAATGGCCTCTCGTTTAAATACCCAGCTCCTGGTGTATTGCACTTGGAGCTAGAAGCGGCCCTAGTAGATACAGTGACAATGTTTTAGAAGTTCTACTTGGTCTGCGTGCCCTCTGTTTTTTTTACCTTGGATGGCAGCCAGAAACTGGCCCTGTTGCTGTAGCGTTACTTACCTTATCCAGGGGCCGGCCGCGGTCCTCTCTTCGAGCCACGCGCGGTCCTGCTGCTGCACGAGCCGCGCGCGGCTCATCCGACGGCTTCAATAGGAAGGCGGGCAGTGACCGCGAGAAGCGATCACGTGTCCCGCCTGAATCTAAGAGCGCGCCGCGAGTCTCGGGCGCGCTCTTAAAGAGACAGTGGGAGCCTAAATTGTCAAAAGGCTCCCATTGGCCCCTGTCATGCCACACTCCCCATACACTTACCTTTCGGGGGTGTGGATATGACAGGAGCCAATCACATTAGTTTAGAAGCTTTTTAAACTTACCTCTCCCTTTACTCCCTGCCCTATCGTGGTTTCTGTTTCAGTTCCCTTTAGTGCTTGTTGTGTTCAGTTGTGTTTCTTCGTATTGACTTTGGCTTTGTTTCTGACTACGTTTTCTCTTTATCCTTATCTGTTCTGTTTGCCGGCTTGCTGTTTACTGTGTACCAGACCCCGGCTAGTCCTAGTTTACGCTGTCTCTCTGTGCCCTTGACTTCGGATCGTTCCTGACTCTGTCTCCTCTCATATACGTCGAGTCCGGCCATTCTAAGGTCCGGTAGACATATCTCTCCTCTGTGTTGTCTTCTGTTTAGCTGAATCCTGCGTGTTGGGGTATATTCTCGTTACAGTTGCTTCTGGTGGTTTCTACTTGGCTGCTTAGGATCTAACATGAGACTCTGGTGTATATGTCTGTGGCAGGACCTTCTTCTTCAAGGTTCTTTTTTACTATCCAAACCTTTAAACTAATTTGGTTCCCTCCTTAAAGTGCAGCAAATTAAAAGGACACTATAGTCACCAAACAACTTTAGCTTAATGAAGCAGTTTTTGTATATAGATCACACTTCTGAAGTCTCACGGCTCAATACTCACTTTTGTTTCTGCAGCCCTAGCTATACCTCCCCTGGCTTGACTCACAGCCAGCAAGGTTTAGCAAGCCATTAACTGTGCAAGAGATAAGACATTCTAAATGATTTACATCATTTGCAATAAAGGAAATGATTATGAAGGAGGTGTGACAAGGGCTGCATAAACAAATTTATTTAACTCATAAATGGCAGAGAATTGAGTAGTGAGTCTGCAGGGGCATGATCTATACACCAAAATGACTTCATTAAACATTAAAGTTGCTTTGGTGACTATAGTGTCCTTATAATTTGCTTCACTTTAAAGGAACACTATAGGGTCAGAAATACAAACCTGTATTCCTGACCCTATAGTGTTAAACACCCTATCATTACAGTCCATAATGAATGCGGCGGCCAGGCTCATCTTCCTGTTCGCCCGCACCGCCCACACCTCACCCTTCTGTGAGTGCCTACATTGGCTTCCTGTAAGATATAGGGCTCAATTTAAAATTCTGGTTCTTGCTGATCCCACCTATCTATCCTCCCTAATACACAAGTATGTCCCGTCTAGGCCCTTACGCTCTGCTGATGACTTACGTCTATCTTCTATCCGTACTCCCACCTCTGATGCTCGCCTTCAAGATTTCTCGAGGGCTGCACCGTTCCTATGGAACTCACTTCCTTCCTCCGTTAGATGCTCACCCAGTCTCCACTCCTTTGAAAAATCATTAAAAACCCACTTCTTGGGGGCGTGGCCGACCAGCTACCGAGCCAGACGTGTAAATGTGGAGCTCCGTAACACAGCGAGGCCAAACACAACTAAAAAAGGTAACCCGGCTCCATACAAGCAACCAAAAACCCACTCCCACACCAGAGGAAGAAATGAGGCAAAGGCATAAAAAATTCTGCCAGCCAGAGACGGCCAAACAACCCGACATCAGGCTCTTGTTTGAGAGATCCATACAGCCTGCCAAACAAGATGGCGCCGGAGGTGCGTAGTGAAGAAGAGGCATTGGAGGACTCTCAAGATGACAGGGAGAGCCTCGCCTCACTACCATTGGGGGCCCAATACCGGGACTCAGAGTCGAAGGAAGACTCATCCCTGATGACCAAAAGAGACATCAGGGACCTCCTGCAAGAAATGAGGGAGATTTGGAAAGCAGACCTCAAAGAAACTCGGAAGGAGATGGGGGCCCTCCAGACAAGAATCACAGAGGCGGAGGATAGAGAAGGCGCTAGGGATTGCATCCTGCAGGCCACCCAATATCAGTTAACAGACCTCACACAATAAGTCCACAAACTAACCAGGACCAGGGTGCTGGAGGCGAGGCACAGAAAGAGAAATGTCCGACTCTGAGGCATCCCGGAAGGCGTCAGCGGAGAAGCCATACTGCCATACATCCAGAGACTGCTAACCACAATAGGCATCCAAGGCGGTAAGGACCCAGGTACACTGCTTTCTGAATCCAGAAGGCAGCGGCCGCGCCAGACGGAGCACCCAGAGACATTATAGTGGTGACAAGGGATGCAGTGGTGCGAACCGCGATACTGTCGCTTTCCAGGGAATTACCCAACATCCAATTTGAGGGACATACTGGGGCCATCTAAGGAGATATCCCTTTTGCGGCACTGCTGATGAGAAGACAACTTGCACCAATAGTTAAACACAGGGCCAGATTAAGAGCCCAGTGGGCCTGGTGCTGACAATTATGACGGCCTTATTACAGAATCATATCGACCAAAATCAGTAAAACACTCCCAAGCATCATGTATCTGATGGAGATGGTGCTGGAGAGAAAGAAAATAGCAGCTATAAGAAAACACATACCCCAGGCTAATCTCTCTCTAATTTATGTTTTCATCTTTCAAGTAAATCCATAACCCTTAACAGCAACGTCCAATCAAGCAAGAAGTCAATGGGCACGGTAAAAGGGTGTGCCACTGACACAAATCACGTAACCTGCCAAAACGGGCAAACATGCCCAAAAAGAGGACATGTCTGCCCAAATAATTAGGCCAGCCTGGCATGAATGCATGTCAGGCTGCCTGCCAATCATGCAGCTGGCCAACTAAGGGCATACTATGCAGACAGCACCTTGAGCTTGTCATAAATGCATCTAATGATGCGCTCACTCAACGCTTTCTAAGGACTGTCCCCTAGTACTCGCTGGTCCACTTGTCTCCTTACCTTCTTACTAGCAGGCAGAAGTTCCTGGTATATGGTCTGGGACAGAGAAAAGCTGTAGGTAGTGAGTGTAGAAGAAAGGGAACATGCCAAAGTGTTAGAGAGACCAAAGTCAGCATTACCTTAAAGGATCACTATAGGGTCAGGAACACAAACATGAATTCATGACCCTATAGTGTTAACACCACCATCTAGCCCCCCTGGGCCCCTCATGTCTCCATAAATATAGCAAAATCCTACTATATTCAAGCCTGAAGCTGTAACTCTGCATGCTGTTAGACTGATAAAAACAAGCAGTCTGCTGACATCATTAGAAGTGGTGGCCTGATCCAATCACAGTGCTTCCCCATAGGATTGGCTGAGACTGACAAAGAGGCAGATCAGGGGCAGAGCCAGCATGATTCAAACACACCCCTGGCCAATCAGCATCTCCTCATAGAGATTAATTGAATCAATGAATCTCTATGAGGAAAGTTCAGTGTCTGCATGCAGAGGGAGGAGACAATGAATGTTTGGATGCATTTTAGGCAGCCATGACCCAGGAAGGATCTCTAACAGCCATCTAAGGAGTGGCCAGTAAAGTTATCACTAGGCTGTAATGTAAAGACTGCATTCTCTCTGAAAAGACAGTGTTTACAGCAAAAAGCCTGACGGTAATGATTCTACTCACCAGAACAAATTCAATAAGCTGTAGTTGTTCTGGTGACTCTAGTGTCCCTTTAACTATATTCATTGTCAGCCAGTCACACAAGTTTTGTTCCCATACATCCCTCTTAAGTTTCCAAACTTAAGTAAGAGTATGTGAAAAGTAGTTAATGTTGCCACCTTTCTTGGAAAAACATACCGGCCTTATTAATTTGCATAATTAAATATGTGTGGGTGACATCACATGATGTAAATCACAAGGAGTGACATGCTGTAAAATCACCAAAAAACTACTTAGTTTAAATCTGCTGTTTAGATGGATTCCTCCCAGTGCCCCCATGTCTCCCAGTGCCCCCATGTGTCGATTACTCCAGGTCTCAGTGTTCCTATGTATCAGTGTCTCAGTGCCCCATGTCTCCCAGTGTCCCCTAGTGTCGTGTCCCCAGGTCTCCCAGTGATCCTATGTATCAGTGTCTCAATGCCCCATGTCTCACTGTGTCCCTATGTATCCCAGGGTCTCCATGTCACTAGGACACTAGGAAGACGGGGAGACCTTTGGACACGGGGAGACCTAGGGACACGGAGACACCAGTGACACTGGGAGACTAGGGGACTCTGGCTGGGACACATGGGGACAATGGGAAAATAGGGAACACTTGAAGACATGGGGACACAGACACCAGGGACAAAGACACTAGAGATACTGGCTGGGGGACATGGGGACATTGGGGCACTGGGAGACATGGGGACACTGAGACACCAGGGCCACAGACACTAGCTTGGGGACATTGTGACACTTGAGGCACTGAGAGACATGGAGGCACTAGGAGACATGGGGACAGTGAGACACTGGCAGACTGGGGGCACTGGGAGACTAGGGGGCACTGGGAGACTAGGGGGCACTGAGACACCAGGGACACTGGCTGAGAGACATGGGGACACTGTGTCCCCATGTGTCTGTGCCATAATGTCTCCCAATGTTCCTTAGTGTCTCAGTGTATGTCTCCTTGCTGCCTTTCCCCCCATCCCTTACTTCCCTGAGCTCTAGGCTGTCTCTGCAGGGTGGGAGTTGCTGTCTGGACTCTCTGTAGCGGCACCCCTGCAGATCAGTAAGTATAGATAGGCAGGGAGGGATATGCTGGAACTTCCTATCCCTGCCTGTCTCCACATACAGCGACCCCTACTGGCCAGTGCTGGTATTGCAGAGTAATCTCCATTTATACTGAGAAAAATACCAGCATTTATATTGCCAGTATCACTGCAATATTGGCACCAGCCAGGCAGCCTCAAATACTGGCTGTGCCAATAAAATAAAAGCCAGGTGGAATCCCTAAGAGTAGTGTGTGAGAAAAAAAAAAAAAAAAAAAACTTTTTTTTTTTTTTAAATCAGTGGGCCTATTCTATGGGCCTGGGCCTGGAGCTGCAGCTGCAGCTCCCTCAGCCCCTATGTTAATCCGGCCCTGGCTAAACAGCTTCTGGAGGCAACGATACGCTACAGATGGGGAATAGACGGATCACTGCAGGTCCAGAAAGGCTACCAGACACTCACTCTAACCTCAGCGGATGAACAAGTTACATTCCTCCAGCGACTAAATCTACCCACCAGAGACACCACCCAGATTTAACACGGAGACAGAGAACAAAACAGAGGCGCAGAAGGGGATTCACACTTTCAACACTAAAACAGAACACTACCTAATACCCCCACGAACACACAAGCACCAACACATGCTGTAATAGATGCTACTCATTTCCTCAGTGTTTACTGCAAAAAGCCAGCGGGGACTGATTATACTCACCAGAACAAATATATTAAGCTGTAGTTGTTCTGGTGACTATAGTGTCAATTTAAGTAATGCCGAATAGGGAATTTTAAATTGAAATAATAGCATTTTTGAAAAGGGTTGGAGTGACCCTTTCAGTAAATGAAATGCATGTATGTTTTCTTTTGGGTGTATATACTACACAGTGATTTTTTTATTTTTTAATTAGCTGGAATGATGTAATAATTATGGGTCTCTGGCAAATGTCTTGAGAAACAAATGTGGGGATTTTGTGGTGAAATGAAAAGAGATCAGTTAAGGTTCATTAATGTCTTTTAAATCATTCATTGAAAATTCAGAAAGCCAGTGTGGGAACATGCTAAGAAGTAGCATTTATAAGATTTGCAGAGTCATTTATAGTAGCCTGTAATAGAGTAACAAGTATCAGAGATAAATGAACCACAAGTTAACACAGTAAAAAGTGTACAGAAGGATCAGCGCTTAAAGGACCACTATAGGCACCCAGACCACTTCAGCTCAATGCGCATTAAGCCAATGATGCCGGAAGGAGGAGGAGAGTCCCCAGCGCTGAGGGAGTCCGGCGCTGGAGAAAGGTAAGTGATTAACACCTTCCTCCCCCTTCAGACGGCGGGAGTGGGACCCTGAGGGTAGGAGGGGCCTATTAACACTATAGTGCCAGGAAAACAAGTTAAAAAACTGCAAGGATTTTTAAAGGCAGCACACCTAAAGGATAGGGCTCCCTTGCAGACCCTATAGGTATATAGATATAAGGAAGGAGAAAAAGGTGGCGCCACAGAGATAATATATAAAATTAAATATAAGCAAGTAGTAATATAGAAATAAACAATTAAATATAACACAGAGAGAGAACAATAAAAATAATAATTGGTATATATATATATTTTTCTGTGACATATGCATTTTACTGTGACCCTTTATCAGGGTCGGTGCAAGGATTTTTGCCGCCCTAGACAAAAGCAAAATTTGCCACCCCCCCATGTGACATCACATTGCCCCACCCATATGATCTGCCATATGAACTAACGCCAGTGCTGCACACAGTGTGTGTTTACTTTAAAAAGCCTGCAGGGACAGGCTATAGACACTGGAACCACTGGATTAAGCTGCAGTGGTTCTGGGGACTATAGTGTCCCTTTAATAATATACTAGATTGCCTACTTACAACCAGATGAGAATGGTGATGGGCTCTGGCTGCAGTTAGGCTCCACTGGTCTGGTGTAGAACAGGATGTCTGGAGGCTGTTTGTAACTGTGGTCCCAAAATTCAATGTTCTGGGAGAACGGGATGCAGCTAAATTTTTTGGGGCCCCTTACACAGCTCAAGGTCTGGGTCCCAGGGCCTGACGGTGAGTATGTCCATAAGGCCCACCCATAAGTGCACCTATATGTTCCACCCATGAGTTCGCTCACAGGGAGTGGAGTGTGTAGGGCAGGGTTCGAGTCCTTCAGGAACGCATGGGAACGACGTTCCTGCACTTTTTCCAAGCAGGAACGCCGTTCCCACTAGTATTCCTGCAGGACCTGCCCTGCTACCTGCACACTGGGGCCCAGCACACTCTGTGTTCCTCTCCAGCTCTGTCTCACATTCGTGAGACTCACGGCCGTCAGAGTGTTGCCACGGGTTACCATGGCAACGCTCCGCACAGCATGCAGGCCATGCTTGCGAGAGTTATACAGAGCTGGAGAGGGAACACAGAGTGTGCTGGGCCCCAGTGTGCAGCGGCTGGCTCCCTCTAGCATTCCACCGGACCACCAGGCGATCTCCCCCCTCCCTAACAAGGTAAGAAGCAGTGAGGGGGGAATAAAATTAAATATATACATACACAAATTTAAAATAAAAATGCTTCCCCACCTAACACACACACATCATCACACATCATCCAGCACACACACACACATCGTCCAGCACACATCATCCAGCATACACACAAACACATCATCCAACAGACACACACACATCATCCAGCACACACACACAATCATCCAGCACACACACACACACACACACACATCATCCAGCACACACATACACACACTATACGCAATCTGCACTTACTACAAACACACTACATTCACTTCACACACTGCATTCACTATACACACTCTGCACTCACTACAAACTACATTCATTATACACACCCTGCACTCACTACAAACACATTACATTCACGATACACACTCTGCACTCACTACAAACACATTACATTCACTGTACACACTCTGCACTCACTACAAACACATTACATTCACTATACACACTCTGCACTCACTACAAACACATTATATTCACTATACACACTCTGCACTCATTACAATCACACTACATTCACTATACACACTCTGCACTAACTACACACACACTACATTCACTATACACACTCTGCACTCACTGCACACACACTACATTCACTACACTTACTCTGCACTCACTACACACACTGCATTTATTATCCACACTCTGCACTCACTTCAAAGACACTGCATTCATTATCCATACGCTGCACTTACTACAAACACACTTCATTCATTATACACACTCTGCACTCACTACATACACACTACATTCATTATAAACACTCTGCACTCACTACAAACACAGTACATTTATTATACACACTGCACTCACTACAAACATACTATGTTCATTATACACACTCTGCACTCACTACAAACATACTTTATTCATTATACACACCCTGCACTCACAACAAACACACTACATTCATTATACACACCCTGCATTGCACTATATGCATATGAGTGTAATTATTATTATTATTATTTTTTAGGGGGGGCGAAGAGTGGGGTGGGGGGAATCTTGGGTGAGTTCCACACTTTTTCCCCCAGGACTTGACCCCTGGTGTAGGGGATGTGTTATGTGTTATTGTAGAGGATCTAATGTGTGTGCTTATGGAATGTAGTGTATAGGGATACCAGTTTGTGTAGGAGATATAGTGTGTTTGTATGTAGTGGAAGCAGTATGTGTTTGTGCATAAGGGATGCATTTTGTGTTTCTGGTTGTGTGTAAGAGATGCATTGTGTGAATCTGTGTTTGTATGCATAAGGGATGCAAGGTGTGTGTCTGTAAGTGTGTGCATTGAGTGTGTGCAAGAAATGCATTGTGTGTGCATTGAGTGTGTGCAAGAAATGCATTGTGTGTGTGTGTCTGTATGTGTGCCTGTCTGTATGTATGTGTCTGTGTGCCTGTCTGTTTGTATGTATGTGTCTGTGTGCCTGTCTGTGTGTCGGTCTGTATGTATGTGTATGTCTGTATGTATATATGTGTGCCTGTCTGTTTGTATGTATGTGTCTGTGTCTATGTGTGCGTGTCTCTATGTATGTGTGTGTGTCTGTCGGGGGGAATAGGGAGGGAGGGGGGCCCACGGATCATTTTCGCACTGTGGCCCCATGGTTTGTGTGTATGCCACTGCCCCCCTCCCTTCTTCTTACTCTCCCCTCCCTGTTTTCTTCTTATTCCCCCCTCCCCCTGTTTTCTTCTTACTCCCCCTCCTCCTGTTTTCTTCTTACTCCCATTCCCCCCCTTCTTCTTACTCCCCCTTCTTCTTAATCTCCCCCCCCTCTTCTTCTTACTCCCTCCCCTCTTCTTCTTACTCCCAGTTCTTCTTACTCCCTCCCCTCCCTGTGTTCTCCTCCCCTTCCCTGTGTAGCATGGCCGAGCTCCTCTCCGGTCCGCGGTACAGTAGTTTCTGTTTCCTGTACCTGGCCGGACTGATAGGAAGTGCACACTGAGTGAGCACTTCCTATCAGTCCGGCCGGGTACAGGAAACGGATGTTCCTGTACCGCGGACCGGAGAGGAGCTTGGCCACGCTACAGGGAAGGGGAGGTAAGGAGAGAGGCAGTGCGGCAGTGCGGCAGCCGCCTGAGTGCTCTCTATGGAGCGCTCAGGCGGCTGCAGCATTTAAAGGGCCAGCGATGGGGACGTAGGGCGGCCCCTCCTACATGGCGCCCTAGGCGGCTGCCTAGTTCACCTTATAGGAAGCGCCTGCCCTGCCCTTTATATTTATTTTTATTATAATCTTATACTATCATGTTTTAACCCCTTAAGGACGGAGCCAAATGTACACGTTGTGAACAAAACAAAATGTAAACAAAACCTGGCATTTGCGCAACATGTCTGTCCAACCGTAATTCACCTCTTTCATAGTAAATGCACCCATCCTTATTATATATCATTTTATTCAGGGGAAACAGGGCTTTCATTTAATATCAAATATTTAGCTATGAAACATAATTTAATATGAAAAAAATTGGAGAAAATAAGATTTTTTTTATTTTTTTAGTTCTACATGACATTTTAACTGTCAATGTCATAATACTGTTTGCTTAGTGTTAGTATTTGTTTGTGTGTGAAAAATGCAAAAAACGCAAATTTTGGTCTCCCAATGATGATCTGTGGCTACAGAAGCGTGTGGCAATGCGAATGTGTCTCTTGGGAGAACAGCCCCGAGAGGAGTGGGTGAAGGAGCTCGAGCACCGGGTATGGCAGGAGCTTTGGCTAGACAACGCCTACCAGGCCCTATGGTGGTATACAGTTCGGCAGACCCCCTGGACGGCCGAGCATGACTGGCCTGAAGGGGACGATTTTGATGGCCCTGGTCGACTTTGGGATGCCCTGGAGGAAGACATTGGTTTCGGCAGCACGGAGGAGTCTAGATTCTGGGACATCTACGACTACAGGGTAGGCATGCATATTTGGGCTGATGCCAGTGAGGTGAGACGAGAGAAAAGACAACCGGTCTCCCTCCCCAGCGGCAGCCAGCCTCCCAGGGAGAGGAGATTGTCGGTCCCTCGTCCCTGAAGCAACCAGCATCACTCGGAGTGGAGATGGTCGCTCCCACTACCCAGCCCCAAATGGTATTACAAGGAGAGGAGACAATCGGTCTCTCTCCCCAGCCGCAGCCAGCCTCCCAGGGAGAGGAGATTATCATTACCTCATCCCTGCAGCAACCAGCATCACTGGGAGTTGAGATGGTCGCTCCCACTACCCAGCCCCAAACGGCATTACAAGGAGAGGAGACAATTGGTCTCTCTCCCAAGTGGCAGTGCATCCTACAGGGAGAGGAGATGGTCGGTCTCTCTCCCTAGCAGCAGCCCGTGTCACAAAGAGAGTAGACTGTCGGTCCCTTATCTCAGCAGCGGCAAGCATCACTGGAAGTGAAGATGGTCGCTACCACTACCCAGCACCATGCAGCATTACAAGGAGAGGAGACAATCGGTCTCTCTCCCCAGCAGCAGTGCATCCTACAGGCAGAGGGGAAAACTGGTCTCTCTCCCCAGCGGCAGTGCATCTCACAGGGAGAGGAGACAATCGGTCTCTCTCCCCAGTGGCAGGGTGAGTAACAGGGATGGAGGACAGTCGGTCCTACTCCCCAGCAGCAGCTTACCTACCTGGGAGAGGAGACAACCAGTCTCTCTCCCCAGTGGCAGGACAAGTTATTGAGAGTGAAGACGGTCGGTCTCACTCTCCAGCGGCAGTGTGTGTTACAGGGAGAGGAGCATATCACTCCCTCTCCCCAGCGGCCGCCTACCCTACAGGGATGCTGGACGGTTGGTCCAGATCCACAACCCACACTACAGGAGTGCCAGGAGGAGGAGGTAGGTCCTCCTTGGTTCAGGGCCTGAATTCCCACAGGCCTCCCCAGCAGAAGCGCTGGCACCAGGGCAGAGCGCAGTTGGCCTTTGCCCACCACGTTTTTGGACTTAGAGATATTTCCTGTACCTGGAGATAATTGGCTTACCACAGCCACTTAAGCCAATTATCTCCAGGATAGAGGAGAAGATAGACCGGCAGCACAGCCAAAATCTATGGAACTATTTTGGGCATGAAAGCCATGCTTGCGGTTGGTCAAATGTGACTTCCATAAAACTTTTGAACCCCTGCTCTGATCAGGGCTATCCAGGGATGTAGGATTTATGGGGAAATGTTTGTCTTTTGGGGTGTTTCTGGACTTTGGGTAAAAATTTATATTTTCTGCCTGTGGTAATGGAGTTAGTCCATTGGGTTTGGTAATTGTATCACAGGGGAGGGTTTGTGTACATTAGCTGGGAGTGTCTAACTGTACAATACTGTGTTGATTGGTTTGTGTCCTTCGTGTCCTGTGCTCCACAAGGTCCACGTGGGTGGTAACCTTGTGGGGAAAATGTGTATAAAAGAAATGCCTTTGTGCTCATTAAACAGACTTGTTCTACCCTTCATGACGTTTCGGCTCATGTTTGGGGGATTGGAGAACTACCTACACTCTGGGGATTGCTATAATCACTATACTCCCCAGAGTAAGCTCTTACAAGAGCTTGTTCCTGTTCCTGCTCTCTGGATTTAGGAGAGGTCTGCCTACTGGAAGCTGGTCCCTGGTCTTGGGCCCAGAGTAGGAGGAAGACGGCGAGACCCCAACCAAGCTGCGGCGGTTCGTGGGGTCTGCGGTGGTTATGGTGTCTAGAGGAGTGCTTGGAGCCCTCTGAAAACACTAGGAGCATGCGTCAACGGAAGGTACCCAGTCGGGGTGCCAGGCGTTCCGTTACAGTTCCCTAATGATGTTACTAGTTAAAGTTCTTTTTAGGTTGGGTAGTCCTCTATGTATGAGTTTAGCACTGGTGGGTAACATTTCATTTAAAATCGGGTCTTTAAGTAAAAGGTTCCAGTTATTGGTGATAATTCTTCTCACCTTTGAATTATGTGGCCCTGAGTATTGACAAATGAAGAGAAGTGATTCCTTTTCTAAAGTAGGTATCTTTATAGTTTAAAAGAATTGATCTATCAATGTTAAAAACTTGTTCCGCCCTTGGTTAGGGGCTACACCTCTCCTGAGAGGTCAACCATGCACGAAGGTAATCACCTCCCCCCCCCCAGTGAGGAGGGCAGCACTTACACTAACGACACCCAAGTGCAGAAATCGCCTGATCTAACGAAGACAGACATGTTAATTAACTTATTGTAATCATAACCCATGCTAATGTAACATGTACTTACTAACATTCTGATCTAAGCAACATTACTTTAACATTTTAAAATGTGCCGATAATCTCAATGCTCCAACTGTTATGTCTGAAAACTATGCTCGGGGAATGCTATTGGGGCACCACGAGCTTGTATGTTATTTACTCAATGCACAACAAAAATAAAGATTTAAAAAAAAAACAAAAAAAAAACTTGTTCTGCAGTATTTTTCTAACTTCATATCTTCATATCCTCTATATTTAAAATCTTGGGTTAGTCTTTGAGTAATAAAGGTGCTTGTATCAGTGCAATTTCTTTTTATTCAAATTAATTGACTTTAAGGAATATTTTCCAGCCAAGGACTAAAGTGGCAGCTTGTTTTGTTGATGTAACTATTCACGTCGACTGTTTTAAAAAACGTCTCAGTTTTAATTTGATTATTTTCAATACAAATAGTGAGATCGAGGAAGTTCACTTTTGATTCACTATAATCAAAAATAAGTGATACTCCCCATTCACTAGAGTTGACTTCTTGTATTAAATCTGTAAGTGAGTTTTTGTCACCTTTCAAGATAAAAAATAGATCATCTATATATCTCTTATACGGCACCATGTTTGCCCCATATTTTCCCTCAGTGTAAATATATTGTTATTCCCAGTGGGCCATAAATAAATTTGCATAGTTGGGGGCAGAGGTTACAAGTAAGTTTACCATGCCACAACAGCGTAAGTAAGCATTTTAGATAACATGTATGAGTAAACAAGAACATGGCATTTGTCATATCTGCACATTTTAAGGTAATAATAATGTAATGAAAGTAAGCTCGAGAACAGTTAAATTTAAAATTGTCCACTTGAACTGGGAGTCTTGTCAAGAGAGCACTCTAATCTTTATATGTTTAACAAACATTATATAAGACAACATGTTGAAAAGAAATAAAAAACATTTGAGTGGGAACTAGAAACATAAGACAACACATTTGCATGAGTTTACATCATTCGATTCCCAATATTGGGAGGCTGCTGGAGCCTGTAGGTGTGTAACGGAAGGCTGCAGCAGGGCATGCATGAGGAGGGGCATCCCTCCAGCCCCAGGCTGATGTATAGGACGGCATCTCTGAACCACAAACTCGGTAACTCCATGAGCCCAAGTTTTTCCCGTGAGTGGGGGCACAGGAGGGCCTGATGGTTGGTTGCAGCTTGCGGTATGTGGACCTCCGTTGTTTTGGGCGATGCATCTAGGTCAAGACCCTTGAGGCCTTCAGCCCGGGTGGGCTAATGAGAGGGAGAGTAGATGATATACGGATGCTGCAGCCGACGTGGGCTCTCTCACTCCCTACTGTCTGCTTCTCCAGTTGCCTGCCATAAGTAGATGTGTTGTCGGTAGTGTCTCCGAGTGCTCCTCATGCTCAATCCAGGTTGCCTGTGTGTGCTCTTGTATTCTCTCCCAGAATCTTTGGAAGATTACATCAAGATGCTGCAGGGTAGTTTCAGTGGCGTCGTGATAAGGCCTAAGGCACAGACGCAGGCCTGATTCGTTTGGTGGAAGCGCAAACGCCATCTTGGTTGCTCCATGTGGGAGAAGTGCCTCCAGCTTGCTGCACACAGCTCAGGATTCGGTGAGGATAGACAGCACCAGTTGTCCAGTGGGGACCGAGATAACCCCCACCGGTCCAAAGGGGGGGGGGGGGACAGGAGTATTGTAGGGGCGGTAACAGAGTCTGCAAGCGAGGAGAGCGGCCGCCTCTCCCCAGCCTGGTCCCCAGTTGGCCGCAGCAGAGTAGTTCGGGTCCCAGGCTGGGTACATGCATGAAACAGGTGTTAGAATGATCACCCGGGTGCCCCTGACTTAGATATAGCCTTGCAAAGAGTGTGTTTGCCGGGTAGCTGGGGTTAGCTCCCCAAATTCTCAGGAGCTTGGTCTCAACATGTCTGCTCTGCATAAAGGCTGGCTCTGCCCCCGCTGGCTTTTTTTGGGCGGCATTGGCTAATGTGCAGTTTGGACACGGGAGAATTATTTTGTGTGTTACGATAGACAATCTTCTCACGCTTCTTTCACTTTTCTAAATTCTCAGCGTTTAAAATGCAAAATATGAAGCCTCCTGTTGTGTGGGAAAATTGTAGATTATGCTAACGTAGTGTACCTATAATCTTAATTTTAGTAATGACAGGAGGCAAATATTTTCCCACCCTTCTTTTCTTCCCTTGGATATCTGTTCCTTGGTTTATAATTTTCAGATTTAGGTTTGGAATGTTTCATAGCGATAACACATCTACTATTTTACCATTAATATTTTCGTGTTCAATTGTTAGAAATATTTAGCCTGATTTAATTTCATTTAAGTTTATTACATGGTTATTGTAAGATGACCAACATACCATTTCAGATATCTTTAACTTCTTTTTGTTTCCTT
This sequence comes from Pelobates cultripes, assembly GCA_933207985.1. Taxonomy (NCBI): domain Eukaryota; kingdom Metazoa; phylum Chordata; class Amphibia; order Anura; family Pelobatidae; genus Pelobates; species Pelobates cultripes. The sequence goes on from OW240920.1 coordinate 89,108,962, forward strand.
TCATTGTGAACGGTTACTTCCATGACAAGACCTGCTTCGGCAGTTTCTCCAGACGACTCCTCATCCGGTTTATGGATTGCTACGTTCTTTTTCATGGTTCCTTTGGACTTGTTTTACCATTTCTGAATATATTTTTATTACTGTCGCTACAAAGAAAGAGGAGGGGCTTAAACTGGCAGGGCCTTTTGTGTAGCTGTTTTTTGATTGGTTGTTCTGTTTATGATCTGTGCTGCTGGAGTTTTTAGTAATGAGAGTTATGTAAAATATTCACCTCCTATCATTGCCTAAATTAAGATTATAGGTACACTACGTTAGTGTTAGGCTGCAACATTTTACAGGGTCTGTAACCCTTTAAGCTGCCATGGACTTATGCAGTAACACATCATGCTTTCCTTAATCTTTGTACAGGCATACCCCACTTTTAAGTACACAATGGGACCAGAGCATGTATGTAAATGTACTTAAAGTGAAGCAATACCTTTTCTCACTTCTAAATGCATGTACTTCATTGCAATAGTAATTTACAGGCATAACTGATACTGCAACTGCAGATTTCCAGTGATTTTATTTCCAATGATTTATTTAGTGATTTCCAGTGGGCTTTTATTCAGTTAAAACAAACCGTAAAAAGAAAAATCTCATTCCCGATTGTACCATTTATCTTTAATGTTTTACTCATCTGACAACCTTAACCCCTTAAGGACACATGACATGTGTGACATGTCATGATTCCCTATTATTCCAGAAGTTTGGTCCTTAAGGGATTAAACTGGGAGGAAAAGTAAAATAAACCTGCCCACTGGGCCATTTTCTGTTAATACAGTGCCAATTTGTATTTAGCAGCTTATGCACACACTTTGTGTAGAAACACCTCTTCATCACTTTAAGCATTTATGGTTTAACTTTGAATCCTCAGAATTGTGGCTAATGCAGCTAAGCTGCTAAGTCATAGTTACAGAAAATGGCAGGGAAAACCCTTTCACTGGATGGCACCCACTTCCAGAATATGGACAATGTATAGGCAGAAAAAAAAAAATATGTTCAGCTTGGAGTATACATTATAAATTTGAGATGATTAACCTTTGCCATGTCAGAAGGTGGGAAAAGTTCTTGCCCCAAAGACACTGAACTGAGCTTCTCTGGATGTGAATAGAACCTTTTATTTCCTGTTCACTTGCGGACAGAAGAGGCGCGGGAATGTCTGTACTCGCGAGACACCTTTTACGTACAATTGCGGGTATGTCTGTACTCGCGAATGTACTTAAAGTGAGTGTATGTAAAGCGGGGTATGCCTGTATACAATTAATGCAGACCAGTCATTATGAAGTTCCAGAAAAATAATGGCTTTTCTAATTCGGGTACAGCGTATATATGTATCCAACAGAAGACAAAATCAACCAATCATAGACGTTCAGTGCACAAAGTACAATTATTCATATTACATTACGTACAGTGGTGTATCCTGGTTTTGTGCTGCCCTAGGCAGGACAAAACTCAGACGCCCCCTCCCCCGCCGCGCCACCCCCACCCAACCCTTCCCCCCGACCCGCCTTCTAAATACACACACACACACATTCACTGACAGATATGCATACACTAGCTAACAGAAACACACACTCGCTAACAGACACACACACACGCACACACTAACAGACACACTCACACTCACTAACAGACACACACTCACTAACACACACTCACTCACTATCAGACACACACACACACACACACACACTAACAGACACACACACTCACTAACAGATACACACAGACACACACTCACTAACAGACACACACACTCACTAACAGACACAGACACACACACTCAGTAACAGACACACACACACTAACAGACACATACTCACTAACAGACACACACACTAACAGACACACACACACTAACAGACTCTCACACACACACACACACTAACAGACACACTCACTAACACACACTCACTATCAGACACACAGACATATACACACACTCACTCAAATTAACATATTTATTTATTGATTTAACCCCCTCCCCAGCCTCTTTACCTTTGGGAATGCTGAGGGGTGGAGGTTCCCTCCCTGGGGTCCAGTGGCTGCTGGGTGGGCAGGCGGGCAGGTGGCTGGTGAGGGAGCACTTCCCCTGAGCTGTCTGCTCAGCTCCCTCGCGCTCTGCAGAGTGAGGCTGGGTGCCGGAATATGACGTCATATTCCAGTTCCCGGCATCAGTCTGCGGCGCGCGAGGGAGCTGAGCAGACAGCTCAGGGGAAGTGCTCCCTCGTCAGCCGCCCGCCCGCCCAGCAGCCCGCACGTTCGGCCGGCTGGTCAGTTAGCCGCAAGGCTAACAAGGCGTTTGCCCTGGGCATTTAGGGGCAGCTTTTTTTGCCGCCCCCTGGAAAATGCTGCCCAAGGCAAATGCCTTGTTTGCCTCGCGGCTAAAATGTCCCTGATTACGTATTACAGGAAATCTACTGCGCATGTCTAGCATGTCTTCTCGAAACCCCACAGGGTTATCTTGACCTTGTGAGACAGAGAAAATGGAGGTTGTGCTTTCAAGATAGCAGACAGCCAGGGGATAGCTTTTAACTGTTGCAGACATGGAAAGACTTAACTAAGACAAAAAGGCCTTAACCCTTTATTTACCTGTATCTATGACAAGTCCCCTTTTCTCTGGTACTGCAGGTGAGAGTTAGGCAAAGTATCTCAAGATGTACTAATTACATCTGTGGGCCCTTAATTAGCACTTCACCTCTATTCCCTCGCCCCCCTCCCACCAACAAACCATCGAGGGAGACCTGTCCAAGTATTTGTAGATACAGGATAATATATGTTACTAAATCCACATCTCAGTATGCAATACATCTATAGGTTAATGCATATATTAATAGCTCTGTATGTCTAGGGAAATATTCACTAAGCATTGCATAGCTAAAATATTTCATTCTCCATCAGTTAGCATAACCTACAATTGACAGAACTGAGTGACTTGAACTGTTATAAGCAAAGCAGCCTGAATGAGAGAATGCCCAGACAGGCATATAGTAAGAATATCACAATACTTTTTTTTATCTTTTATACTCTAGAACTGACAAATTTATGAAGCAAAAAAAAAGCATAAAAGTAACAAAATATGCAATAAGGAATATTTTGGTGCAAATGAAAAAGAGTAAATCGGAAACTAGCCAGAAAGTCATAAAAAGTGAATGTTATGCTTTTTATACAACATTATATTTGTTAAATATAGGGCAAAAGTAAACATTATATAAAAATCTAGAGAAATGGCGGTTCTCCTTTATATCACTCATCATCCATTCATGCCCATCTTGCCCTTGTAGGTCATGGTGGGCTCTTTGACTTTCTCATCTGTGAACAGGAAACCAATGGTAGGCTCCTTGTTTTGTCACCTACTTCAAAACATGACACAAATTCCTTTGTACTTGGTACAAAATAACTAATCTTGGTTTCTATTATGAAAAATTTAGTAGAAGAAACAGAAATAATTCAATCCCAGGGTGAGAGCAAAGAGAAAATTCCTTGTTCAAAACGAATAAAAACCTGATTTATAATCTGCAAAATGCAAAAAGTTCACTAGGTGGCACTGTTTAAAAAATAAATTTAAAAAAGTAAAATTAAATTGTCACGTGATTTCTAATAGTTAAGCTCTTTCATTTCTATGAAAATGCTATTCACCTAACTTTCACATTTTTGTGTTACAGTGGTTCAGTCAATAAAGTTAGTTATGAAACCTGTGTGTGTGTGTGTGTAAAAAGACTGTTGCCAATGCTTTGCATATAGCAACATTGTGAAGGAATACATCTCAAAATCAATTTATTCATTTGATACATTTTTCATTTAGAAAAATAGTAAGCTGAGTATGGCTATGTTAAACCGGGAGAAGAATATGTTAAAAATATACACCTGGACTGACAGCTGTTATCTTAAAGGAACATTATAGTGTTAGGAATTCAAATCTATTCCTAGCACTATAGTGTCCCTCTGCCTCCACAGCCCCACCCGGGTCCCTCCAGGCATGAAAAGGTTAAATAACCGCTTATAAACGTACCTGATTAATGCGCAGAAGCCTCTAGAATCTGGGTCAACCGATGGGGGGAAACTAATGCACATATGAGAGTGCCACGAGAGTATTAGGCCGTTGAGTGAATGCATTCCTATGGAGATTTGCAAGATAAGGACGTCCTCATGCAAAGCATGAGGACGTCCAGCGGCATTTCACAGGGTTATGCTCAGTGAAGCACCAGGAGGCGCCTCTAGTGTAGATCTGGTAGACAGCCAGGAGAGGGAGCTTAATCCTGTTATGTAAACAAATTGCAGGGTTAAGGGGACAGGGACAATGCACCCAGACCACTTTAATGATATAAAGTGATCTGGGTGCCTATAGTGTCTCTTTAACTACATAGGGAAAGCAGAGCAGCACAATTAAATAGAGGTTTTAGTATAGTATGACCTAACATATAGGTATAGCATTATTCACTGGAACAGGTGCCACTTTTGGAATGTTATTCTCCTAAAAGCTGAGTGGCCTTTTATTGCAGTTATTTGTAAAATGTCTGCAACTATATAAGCAGAAGCATCATCAGGACTTACAGTCAGTACTCTGTTGAGAGGCCCAACTCTGCTCTTGGTCCACTTGGGGTGCACTGGCCGTGGTTCGATTAAGTCTGAATGTGGAGAATAGCTGCAGCAAAATTAAAGTCTCCCGGGGTCGAGAATAGGAGCTCCAACACTGATGCTATGTGGTCCAGTTGAAGAGATATTATTTCCTCTATGTGGTGGAATTGTGGGTCAGCAGTTGGCTAGGTCCCTAGCCAGACTGTACTTGTATTTCCAATTCTTCTCCTGGGCAGCAGCGCTCAGAGAAAGTCATGTCAGATAACTTCCTCTTAGAGTTGTAAGGAAAGGGCTCCAAGAATTCTGATGGCAGCATTGACTATTAGCCAGCTTCCTGACTCAGCCATAACAAAAGAGGAGTTTTCACTTTCTTCATCGCTGTGTCAGTTTTGTCTAACTTATGCATGAGACGCCTAGACAACTGGGAAAAATCTGATGACAAACCATTAAATTCCACTCTGAGGACTCTTGGATAGATGGCTGTTCCTGTCAAGATTTCTTAGATTATGATCCCCAATTAGGAAATGAGCAACTAATCCTTCAACCCTCGGAGACACCTGATGTCAGAACATAATTTAGCATCATCGTAATGGGAACATGTTTCTAGTGACACTGAACCATAACCAATACACGCCACCTATTGGTCCAACATATATGCAATAGTTATAAATCGTAAATCTCTAAGGCCTGTGAGACAATCAAACCTAAATAAATAAACAAATAATAAAATAAGATACAGGATCACACTATAAACAAGGGGAGGCCTTCCATAGGTGGTGTAGGACAAGCATATTCTGATGGAAACTTAATAAATAAAATGACAGAACCACAAAAACAGTGAGAAACAAAAAAAAAAGAAAACAAATAGAATCCAATCTCTCCACAAAATCGAAACAAAAAGTGTCAAAGAAGTTGTATGTGTTCCTCAAGGCTTACATTTCCTCCCCTTGAACTTGAGAGGTAGCACTCTGCATACATACTGGGTGTTAAGTCTCCTCCATTCCTGATAGCAACAGGAACAATATGATAGACATGCAACACTAGTCGGCAATGCTTTGACCCACCCTCAGGCATTGTTGTAACTCTTTCCTTAGCAGCATCATTGGTTTGTCATTAGCCAGCCTGGAACAAGAATTATGGGCAGGCTAATGTCAATTCTGTGCATATTCTACACACAGATCATCATTTATTGGCTGAGAGAAACTCAGCTGATGTGCCCAGTCAATAAATGAACATCAGGATCGACATCTGGCTTCTTTAGTTCTGCGAAAGCCAGATGTCATTGGACCTGCTGCTGAGGAAACCAAGAGGTTGACAGAGACCTGGGTAAGAGACAAACCATTGCAAAACAGTTTTCCCCATTACCGGGGAACGTCGCCAGGGCACTTCTCACATCATAACTACTACGGTGTTGTAGGGCTGTAGTGTTTATCATGCACAGAGTAACCCTTTAAGTAACTCTAAGTTACCCATGTCTTGGTTCCCTCAAGATCATGGTAGTAGTAGAGTCAATAGAGTGCTGTAGTGAAGGTATTATATTTTATATAAAGATATGGTGCAGAGTTTTTCAGGAGACACTTATGATAAGGGACAAGTCAAAAGCTGTGCTGACAAATTTACACCACACATGTCACTTTGCCATATGCCAGCCACTCAAATATAGCATCACCTAATTATTGCCCCTGGTGTGTTAAATTTGAAAATAGAACACAGATTTCATCTTTAAATCCATTGCTGAGCAGCTCTATTCATTCCTCACGGTGAGAACTGCGTGGGCCTTTCACCCCACCCCCTAACTGTTCCACTTTAAGAGTTAAGGAATCTTGCTCAACAAGTTAAAAAAAAAAAAGAAGTGGGGGAAGCACTACTTATATTGTGTGTATAGCAATTAGTTTGCTATTGAAGCAGCTTTGTATTGTGGCAGTTACAAGGGGATTAATGAAGCTGTAGTTTTTTTATGTATATAAAACTGTAGAAAAAATATATAAAGTATGTGGATCTTTTTTCACACATACTGCTCTGTTTCAAGCATATTTGGTTTTTATCTTTATTTTTTTCTGCGTTAATATTTTTTTGGGTATGTTAGCAAGTTATCGCTCAATGTTAAAACATTATTGGTTAAATTCCAGACAATCTGTAGGTTGGAATATTTTGTACCAGAAACATTACATGTGCATAGCAAAAAGAAACCACGAAATCAGAACAGTTGCATAAATCTTTGTTTCTCTCGAAATATTTTGAATTTAAATTACTTGGCAAATATGCCTAGTCTATAACTGTAAAGCTCTGCAGAATATATTGGTGCTATATACATGATAATAATAAGAATGACATGCTCAGGAACAAAATTCAATCACCATCAAAATTACTGGGAAATTACCCAGCACAATGTTATCTTCCCAACAGAAAGACTGAGCATTACCTTAGGACATCCCCCCAAAAAACTGTAGTAATTCACAAAAGGAGGATACCACACTCACACTTTAGAATCCAGGTGCTTTTTAGGGCAGGGTTGGCAAAAAACAGTTTAGTAGATAAAAATAAATTAGGTCCAGGCACTCAGGATTGCTGCAGGAAGGCAGGTTTATTGGAACAGCGCTACGGAACTTGTTGGCGCTTTATAAATAATAATAATAATAATAATAACAAAAAGTGCAACATTTTGGCCTACACAGCTTGATAAAGGCCTCTGTGTAGGCAGAAACGTTACACTTTTGTTTTTAATAAACCTGTCGTCTTGCAGCAATCCTGAATGCCTGGACCTAATTTATTTTTAACCCCTCAAAAAACTTGCATCATAAGTCAGAAGTTATCATGGAAAATTAATTCAAACTCCCTCGCCCTTCATTATACATTCCCCCGCATTTTCGGATTTCTTTTTTTTCTTTAATATTTCCACATAAGCTAGTTGGTCTGATTCCAGTGTAAATAAGGGACTCTAACGGGGAGTACAGCGAGACTCCTGTTTTAATGTTATTGTTTTACAAAATCACTGTATTCACTTTCCAGTATCATACAGCTATAAAAGCTGGATAAAGGCCTGGTTGGAGCCCAAATACTGCCAGATCTCTTAAAGGAACATTCCAGACACCATAACAACTTCACCTCAATATATGTACCTTTCTTATGCAGTTCTCTCAATTGAAAACTAGTGATAGTCTGAGAGCATTAGTTGACACTCAGCCTATGACCAGCGCTCAGCCCAAGACTTCCCTGTTGAACCTGGCTGGAAGAAGAGAGAAGAGCAGATGGGTGCTGTCAAAAAACATTGGGATTAAACTGTTTCTATATGCTTTAACCCCTAAAGGTAAGATAGTGCCCACGGCCTCCAGGCACCATAACAAATTCATTGGAATCTAGTTGTTATGGTGCCAAGAGTGTTCCTTTAAGCCACAGCAATAAAGGCACTTTAAAATGAATAAGATTCACTTTGGGTTTTGTTTTTACCATCCATCAGAAACACAGCATCCCTTATATGTGAAAGTCTCTCAAGATTAAATACAATCTGTCTTATTATTCTCCCTTGGTTCTCCTTCACTCCACTCTATGTTAGCACTTCCTCAACTTTTTAGGAGACTAAGCGACCCTTCTCAACCCAATGTGATGCATCTGATGGGAGAAGACACTTTTATGTTCCTTACAACGGTCTCCAGGGCTGGACAACTCCTTTAGATCATGGAATCATTTCATTTACATTGGCTCATGCATTACTTGAAGAGGTTACTGAACAATCTGTTCTAATGTGAAAGGTGAACCTTTTTAAGTCGATAGCTGCTCAGACTCATACATAGCACACGGTATTCCCATTCTACATAGGCTCTTGTCGGACACAGGTAATCCTCCACACCCTTCTTTCGTGGGAGACTGGATTTAAAGGGACACTCCACTGCCCAAATACAAACTTAATTTAAAAACTCACTGTTTAGTAGATTTATCCCAAATGAAAACTTTCATGCATTTAATTATGCATTTTTTTATAGTATGCAAACCAAGCACCCCAAATCATGTTGTATTTGGGAATATTACTATCAATATAAAATATTGCTTTCTCCATCACTCCTTGGTAGTTGATCCAAGCTTTAATTTCTTGTATATTGGGGGGCTCCTCCTTACTCCAGTATCTAGCCATACAAAGTTTCACAACATTAATATATTAATATATGTACGGCAAGATATAAGGATGGTTTTGACAAAGAAGGATGGTTCAAATGAAAGAGGAATCTCTCTGAGATTAAAGCAATATTTAATTTTAAATCTGTTAAAATTTTAGTAACTTCTGATTTAAGGATGTTTAGTTTAACACAATCCCACCAGATATGTTTTACTGAACTGGGATTCCTATTACATCTCCAACACTGGCTAGAAGTATTCGATTGGAATTTACACAGCTTAGTAGGAACCATATACCATCTATGAGTAAGTTTAAGAAAAGTCTCCTGTATATTTACACAATGAATAGATTTCCTAAGTATTTTTAAGGAATTTGTCCAAGACTGGAAAGAAAATGTTTTTCCTAAGTCTTTTTCCCATTTTATATTAGATCTAGATTTCATATCCTGGTTCAAAGATATATCCTTTATATTTACTAGTCCTGCCTCTAGCCAACCTGTTAAATTGAAATCTTGAATAAAAAATTTCAAAACCATCAGCGGAGTGTGTTTAGAGAGTTGATTGCTAGAAAAAAAAGTTTTTTTTTATGGGATCTATAGAACGAAAGACTTGATTGATTACTAAATTATCTATATTAAGGTTTCTAAAAATATTTTTATCTATCCAAAAAAAGAAAAGGATCAAGTTTACCACAAACATTTCTTTCATATATATACCAAGATTTTGTGCTAGAGTTTCTGTTTCCCAATTTAAGAAAATGGGAGAGCATAACAGAATCATGTATAAAGAAAACATTGGGAAAAGATAAACCTCCCTCTGGCATCCTAGTTATCATTGTTTTAAGTGCAATTCTAGATTTCTTTCCTCCCCAAACATACGATGTAAACATTCTATGAAAAGACCATAACATTTCCCTAGGGACTCTGAGAGGAATTGTTTGAAAGAGATACTCCAATTTAGGAAGCAAATAAGATCTTAGAGTATTTATTCTCCCAAGCCAAGATAGTTGAACTTTACTCCATTTGTCTGTCAAGCTTTTGAGCTCTTGGAGTAGTTTATTATAGTTTTCCTGAATCCAGGAATTAATATTAAAGTTAATCTTAATGTGATATAAATGTATTAGACCAGTTAAATCTAACGGCTTCCGAAAGGGATACCTTCTGTAAGTGAGAAAGATTATTATGAATGGCTTGAGTCTTATGAATGTTGATTTTGTAATTAGAGAAATTACTAAATTCCTCTATGCAACCTATCACAGCTGGAATAGAAACCTTTGGCTTTGTCAAAGTCAAAATTATATCATCAGCAAAACAGAGTTATTTTCTGTTCTTGATTGGCTAAATAGACACCTGAGATTTTTCTAGTTAGTCTGATATATGCTGCTAAGGGTTCTATAAATCGAATATAGGGTAAAGGGGCTAATGGACAGCCTTGTCGAGTACCATTCCTGAAAGGTAACCAGGTAGAATCTAAGCCATTTCCATATACTTTTGCTAAGGGGCTAGAATAAAGTGATAGTGCAAGATCTTAAAATTTTCCTTCCATTCCAAAAGCAGAGAGGGTAGCTAACAAAACATTCCAATTTACTCTGTCAAACGCCTTTTCGGCATCGATTGCAATAAAGACAGAGGGAAGGAGATCTCTATTTACAACAGTCATTAAATTTAAGATTTTACGGACATTATCGCATGCCAATCTCTATTTAATAAATCCTAAACGGTCTATATGGGTTAAGTCCGAAATAACCAAACTAAGTCTATCTGCTAAGATTTTAGAGAAGATTTTTATATCTTGATTTATGAGCGAGATGGGCGATAATTGCTTACATAGCATGGATCAAAACCAGGTTTTGGGATTTGTGATATTGTTTCATTCAGCATATCTGATGAAAAACCCTTATAATTCTTCTTTTCTGCAAGTAAATTGTATAACAGAGGAGTAATAATTAATTCGCAAGTCTTATAAAAATATGCTGTAAAGCCGTCTGGGCCTGGGGCCTTATTGTTTTTAAGATTCATAATTACTCTTTTAATTTCTTCAGCTGTGATGGGTTTGTTCAGAGTATCTATTTTTTTCAAATCAATTTTGGGAAGAGATAGTTTAGTAAAAAAAATTATTTAAATCAATAAGAGAAACTCTATTATCCTGTAGATTATAAAGGGAGTCATAGTACTCTGCAAAAGCCTTATCTATGTTCTGAGGGGACAGATGGATTCTTTCACCTTCTATAAATTTCTTTATTACATATTTCTTTAGATCAAGTTTGAGTTTTTTAGAGAGGGATTTCCCCACTCTGCTGTTACTAGTATAACATCTTTGATTTAAATGTGTGATTGATCATTTGACCTTCGAATAAAAATTTGATATGGAACTGGATTGCATTAATCTGTAAATGAGTCGACTGTGTTGTTTTTTATTTTTTATTAAGTTGTTTAAGTTTTGCAAGTTGAATATAAAGGTCTGCTAAATTAGCTCCTCTAGCTTTCCTGGCTTTAGCTTCCAATTGGATAAATAACACAAATTTAAATGTATCATTAGAAACCTGTCCAATATTGTTTGTCTTAAGAAATTTTTTTGCTAGATATTCTAAGTGGGCTGTATTTTGTTCTATCAAAAGGATAGAATCGTCTAGTTTCCATTGTGGTCGAAATTTAAATTTAGAATTATTATCTATAGAAGCATTAATAGCAGCATGATCTGACCAAACAATAGATCAAATTTCCGAGCTTACAAACTTATTTAGGTTTATTGAGTCTGTTATAAAGCGATCAATTCTCAAGTAACTTAAATGAACTTTGGAAAAGAAAGTAAAATCCCTATCTTTTGGATGTTGAATTCTCCAAATGTCATATAAATCATAACTAGTAACAATCTCTTGTAGACATTTGGAGCAAGATTTATATGAATTTGACATACGCTTAGAGATTTTAGATTTTTTATCCAGCTTAACATCTAAAATTGTATTCCAGTCGCCACCAGTGAGTAAAACTCTTTTTTTAAATTTTCTCCACTTTCCCAAGAGGTTTCTTAAAAAATATATGGGAGAAATCATTTGGAGGATATAGACTGACAAGCGTATGTATATTATATAATTTAATTTACAAACGAGAATTAAAAATCTACCCAACTGGTCTCTTTCAATGTGGAGCTGTTCGAATTTGATCTTGGCTGAGCATATAAAAGCTACTCCTTTCTTCTTGGAGTCTGAGAAGTTTGCACTTAAAACAATGGGGAATTTTGTAAATTTCCAAAAGGTTTCATCCTTCCTCCAATGAGTTTCTTGCACAAAACACAAATCAGTGGAGGCAGTAATTGAAGGGAATGAAATCAAACCTTTACACAACTTGTTACCAGAGACTGATATCACGGCAATGCAAATGTTTTCATACATTCAAATGGTACACTTTTTAAAGAAAGGACACTTGGCTCAGAGGGCACTCCGAGAACTAACACCCTTTGAAAAGTATTGCAAGGGGCACATATTAAAAAATAAGCTTATCTCTGTAATGTACACTCTCCTTCTCTTCATACAGCCCAAACACCCTCAGGCCTTCACTTCTGCATAGGAATCGGAGCTCAATATCACCATACCACCTGATAGGTGGTGCAAAATCTTTAGAAATATTCACAAACCATCTAAAAACACAGAGACCCAAGAGAGTAACTATAAAAGAATAGTTAGATGGTATTATACACCAGCGAGCCATATTCCCCCAATCCTCTGATCAATGTTGGAGATGCCATCACCCCTCAGGTACAGCATCACACATCTGGTGGTCCTGCCCAGAAATACAAACCTACTGGAGGCGCATTTCAAGCCTCATACAGACGATACTGGGGGAAAAACTGACCCCAACCCCAGATTCTTTCATCTTCCTTCTCCCACCACCAAACCTTCCCAAAGAAAAAACACAACTACTCCTACATTTGATAACAGCGGCAAACCAATTGATTCTTATATACTGGAAAAAAACAAACCCGCCGCCCATAAGAGATTGGATCCAAAGAGTGGAAACCACTAGGAATATGGAGAACTACTCCCTCTCAGACAGATACCACTCTTACACATCTATCTGGTCCTGGTGGTGCACATATCTTCAGCATTCCCCATGAGGGGGGATCCCACACGCACCCTTGGGCAAGACGCAATAGCATGGGCAAGCTAAACGAAGGGGAAAACTTCCAACATACACTCCATACCATTCTACCAGGGTTATCTTGGTTCTTTGTTTTTGTATTTACTTAAACACATCTTGATTCACAAACCATACAGACAATTGTTATCAACAAATTCTTGTTTTCTATGTATTTGACGCATACAGATAATTGTTACTTCTCAATATTCTATGTATACAAAACAGTGATATCTGTACCATGACTTTATGCAAAAAAACCACAAATCGATTTTTTCATCAATCAACATTCTATATAGAAAACTCCTCTTTACTGGGGAATTTAATCCATGTGCATTGATGGAAGCTATCTTGATTGACATTATTTTATAATGTCATCCCTGAATATCCCAGAAATGATCCCCCATTTGCTCAAATAGGTTGAGTCTTCCCTGCCCTCCAGAGGCGCCACAACACATTGACTAAACAAACACAAATAAAACACTAAATATGCTACCATAAAGGAAGTTTCCTGAAGTAGTTGCCCTGAGAAAGCCACCCCCCCAAAAAAACAAGAACAATCAAACAAAAAAGACCTCTGGGACATTCAGTTGCTGGTGGCTATTATATGGTGAAAAAATAAAAAATAATGATATGGCACGTGTATTCTAAAGGGGAAACCTCAGCATCAATCTTTAAAATTGTGTTTTCAGTAGGATATATAAAGTCTTGTGTTCTCAATTATTAATAATTCATAGTGAATCTATAATTTTTAAGAGAAAACAAAACGAAAAAAGAAAGCAATATTCCCCTGTCATCGCTCCTGTGCTTCTCCCCCCTTCTCAATTATTATTAAAGACCTTTCCTTATACAACATTAAATTAAAAGAAAAAATATTAAATTGTTAGATTCCCCTTAAGTCTTTATAATTGAAAAGTGACTTCTAGTCAAAAAAATATTGCAGTATTTCTTAAATTCATAAGTTAATATTGGTAGAGTGTCAAATTTGTCTTAAATTAAAGCTGCACTGTCATGTCGAACTTACCTTTCTTTAATCAATTTATCTTCTCTCCCTCTGTCAGGATCTGTTCTTCAATTCTGCCTATCTGCTCTAGTTTTCTTTAAAACATAAGAAAAAGGAGAGACTATTTGTCTTATGGAGGCTTCCTACGCCCGACCATCTCTGACTAGCAGAGGAGCAAAGTGTGCTTCATTTCCTGTGGTCAGAGAAATTTTCCCATAATTCTCACCTTTCCTCCTTGTTCCCGCGATGCTTCCTTTCACTTTTCCCGAACGTCCTGTCACTTAGACAGAACGCTGGCGAAACTACCGAAATGCGTCCTAACAGAATGAGAACAGTTTCTCCATTTGTGTAAGGACGCATTTCGGGACTTTGTTCGCATCGGAATTTCATTCTAATGAATGAAACTCCGATCCTATTTGTGCCGTGGCAGCATCTTGCAGCCGCTTAGTAAATAACTCCCTAATTCACACAGTATCAGGGAGCTATCTACCAAAAGGCTGAAAGACCTAAATTGGTCTTTTTACCAAATTTACTAATACTAAGTAAAGATTACTTAGTATTAGTAAATTCTGCCCCTACTGGATATATGGCTGCTCACTGTTAAAAAAACAAACCCTAGTACCCCCCTCCCAAGCCCCCACCCGTGCCGCGCGAGTGGGGGCTATTAAACTGAAGGGGGGACCTAGAGCCCCCCACTCCTGAGCGGCGGGTGGAGGCCATAAATAACAATAAGGAGAGGGGACCTTTTGTCCTCCCCCTGGACCCCACCCCTGAGCGGCGGGTGAGGGCCCTAAATGAGAATGTGGGGGGGGGACCTATTGTCCTCCCCGTGGCCCCCACCCCTGAGCGGCGGGTCGGGGCCCTAAAGGAGAATGTAAGGGGAGGAACATATTGTCCTCCCTCCCGGCCACCACCCCTGAGCAGTGGGGGCCATAAATAACAATAAGGGGGGGACACCTATTGTCCTCCCCCCGGCTCCCACCCCTGAGTGGCGGATGGGGGCCATAAAAACAATGAGGGGGCGGCCTGTTGTCCTCCCCCCCAACCCCCATTTCTGAGCGGCGGGTGGAGGCCATAAATAACAATAATGGGGGACGTATCTTACACAAGGCAAACAAGGCATCTGCCTTGGGCGGCACTTTGCACGGCGCGACAAAATAAAACACCCCCAAACACCCAGGCAGATTCCTTGTTTGCCTCATATCCTGGGGGACTCAAGAGCTGGCTGGCTGGCGGGGGCGTGCAGCGAGGGAGCATACTCACCTGAGCTCTTCCTGCTCAGCTCCCTTGCACGCTGCTTAATGAAGCCAGGAGCCGGAATATGATGTCACTCCGGCTCCCGGCATCACTAAGCGGCGCGCGAGGGAGCTGAGGAGGAAGATTAGTGCTCCCTCTCCGCCAGTTCTGCCTGTCCACTACTACCTGCCCGCGCAGCAGCCCCACTGGACCGCAGGTGAGCAATCCACTCCAGCCCTCCCAGGGAGGCTGGGTGGATTTAAAATAAAATTTAAGAAATAATAATTTGCGAGTGTTGGTGAAAATGTGTGTGTGTGTCTGTGAGTGAATGTGTGCGTGTCTGTGAGTGAATGTGTGCGTGTCTGTGAGTCAATGTATGTGTGTCTGTCAGTGAATGTGTGTGTGTGTCTGTCAGTGAATGTGTGTGTGTCTGTCAGTGAATAAGTGTGTGTGTAGGTCAGGGAGTGCGTGCGTCTGTCAGTGAGTGTGCGTCTGTCAGTGAGTGAGCGTCTGTCGGGGGGGGTTCCCAAGCACCGTCCTGCCTAGGACAGCACAAATCCTAAATACACCACTGCCTCCCCCCTGGCCCCCACCCCTGAGTGGCGGGTGGGGACCCTAAATGAAAATGTCCCCCCGCCAAGGTGACTAGGGGTCTCCAAGCCCCTAGTCAGGGACGTATCTTACACGAGGCAAACAAGGCATCTGCCTTGGGCGGCACTTTGCACGGGGCGGCAAAATAAAACACCCCCAAACACCCAGGCAGATTCCTTGTTTGCCTCGTATCCTGGGGGACTCAAGAGCTGGCTGGTTGGCGGGGGCGTGCAGTGAGGGAGCATACTCACCTGAGCTCTTCCTGCTCAGCTCCCTTGCACGCTGCTTAAAGGACCACTATAGTGCCAGGAAAACATACTCGTTTTCCTGGCACTATAGTGCCCTGAGGGTGCCCCCACCCTCAGGGACCCCCTCCCGCCTGGCTCTGGAAGGGGGAAAGGGTTTAAAACTTACCTTTTTCCAGTGCTGGGCGGAGAGCTCTCCTCCTCCGACCCTCCTCCTGGGCTGAATGTGCACGCGCGGCAAGAGCTGCGCACAAATTCAGCCCGTCGCATAGGAAAGCATTTACAATACTTTCCTATGGACGCTTGCGTGCTCTCACTGTGAAAATCACAGTGAGAAGCACGCAAGCGCCTCTAGTGGCTGTCAATGAGACAGCCACTAGAGGATTAGGGGGAAGGCTTAACCTATTCATAATTATAGCAGTTTCTCTGAAACTGCTATAATTATGAAAAAATGGGTTAACCCTAGAAGGACCTGGCACCCAGACCACTTCATTAAGCTGAAGTGGTCTGGGTGCCTAGAGTGGTCCTTTAATGAAGCCGGGAGCCGGAATATGATGTAACTCCGGCTCCCGGCATCACTAAGCGGCGCGCGAGGGAGCTGAGGAGGAAGATTAGTGCTCCCTCTCCGCCAATTCTGCCTGTCCACCCCCTACCTGCCCGCGCAGCAGCCCCACTGGACCGCAGGTGAGCAATCCACTCCAGCTCTCCCAGGGAGGCTGGGTGGATTAAAAATAAAATTTAAGAAATAATAATTTGCGAGTGTTGGTTAAAATGTGTGTGTGTGTCTGTGAGTGAATGTGTGCGTGTCTGTGAGTCAATGTGTGCGTGTCTGTGAGTCAATGTATGTGTGTCTGTCAGTGAATGTGTGTGTGTGTGTCTGTCAGTGAATAAGTGTGTGTGTAGGTCAGGGAGTGCGTGCGTCTGTCAGTGAGTGAGCGTCTGTCGGGGGGGTTCCCAAGCACCGTCCTGCCTAGGGCAGCACAAATCCTAAATACACCACTGCCCCTAGTCACCCCCCACCCAAATAAAAAATTAATAAACCCCTACCTACCCACCTCACCCTAAAAATAGTTAGGGAGGAATAAAAGAACTATGTACTTTAAAAAAAAAAATAAAACTTACCATTTGATGTCTTCTTTTTTCTAAAATCTTAATTTTTCAGCTCCAAAAAAGGCCTAATAACAACCATAATACCCGTCGAACTTGTAAAAAATAAAATAAAAAACCCAGCGCAAAAAAAAATTCTACGAAAAATAAAAAACCGACACTAAAAAAAAATCCATCTTCACCCATGGAGGGCACGGCACAGACTGAGCTCCGCAGGGCATGGAAAGGCTTCAAAAGCCTTGCCCCACCCTGCAATTAGGCTCAGAGCGCTCTGATTGGTTGGTTTAAGCCATCCAATCAGAGTGCTCTGACAAGTAAATGAAGAGACTGACAGACTGAAATTCAATCAATCAGAGTGCTCTGTGTCATTTTAAACAGCGTGGAAAAGTTCCAAAGAACCCTACCCCTAACCTAACCCTAACCCTAGCCCTAACCTAACCCTAACGCTACCCCTAACCGAAAAACTAACTCTACCCCTTCCCTAACCCTACCCCTAATCCTAACCCTACCCTTACCCTAACCATTAGGTTAAAGGTAGGGTTAAGTTAGGGTTAGGTTAGGGTTATGGGGTAGGGTTGAGGTTAGGTTAGGTTAGGGGTAGGGTTAGGGGTAGGGTTAAGGGTAGGGTTAAGGGTTAGGTTAGGGGTAGGGTTACGGGTAGGGTAAGGTTAGGGCTAGGGTTAGGGGATAGGTTAGGGGTAGGGTTAGGGAAGTGGTAGGGGTTAGGTTAGGGGTAGGATCAGGATTAGGGTTAGGGGTAGGGTCAGGGTTGGGGCTAGGTTAGGGTTAGGCGTAGGGAATTGCCAAAGTCCCGTAGTGTTGAAGTCCTAAACTCCCGAAGTACCGAAGTGGCAAAATCACGAATTTCAGAAGCATGCGTGGGATAAGCCACATGGCAAATGATTTAGGTAAGTTAGAAAAATGGTCAGAGCTGTGGTAACTGACATTTAATGTGGATAAGTGCAAGATAATGCATCATGGCTGTAAAAACCCAAGGGCAGAGTATAGAATATTTGATACCCTACTAACCTAAACATCTGAGGAAAGGGATTTAGGGGTAATTATTTCAGATGATTTAAAGGTAGGCAGACAATGTAATAGAGCATCATGAAATGATAGCAAAATGTTTGGTTGTATAGTGAGAGGTATTAGCAGTAGCAAAAACATAATTTTACAGAGCAAAAAGTAGATGGACTGACCGGACCCCAATGGTAATATTTGTGATCCACAGAATGACATTGAAACGTATAGAAAGGTAAGCAGTGCTTTATTTAAAGGGGCACTATAGTCACCAAAATAACTTTAACATAATGAAGCAGTTTGGGTGCATAGATCATGCCTCTGATGTTTTACTGCTCAATTCACTGCCATTTTGGAGTTAGATCACTTTTGTTTCTGTTTATGCAGGGGGTTGTCTATGGAGTAACCATAGCAACCACAGCATATGTGCTGTGGTTGCTATGCATGGAGAGCATAAGGATCACCTGTAGGAGGTCTCCTCTGCTCTCCCTGCCAGTCAATTCTACGGACTGGTGGAACTACCGTGGTCGCAGCTGCGACCGAACCCGTCATTACAGGGGGCCCAGCCGCCCTGTCAACCCCTGGGACCGGGGTGTCCGCCAACATTTTGGTGCGGCCCTGACCGTGTGGAAAAACCGCCGGGGTCGCATTGAAGGAGCCCATCGGGTGGCCCATGCTCTTGGAGCAACACAATGGCAATGGATTTCCTGGGGCCCGGTCAGCGCTGCATGCCACAAACAAGCTGCAATGCAAAAAATCTGCAAAATAAATTAAATAAACTATTAAACAGGTAGTTAAAAAAGTAAATTACCACAGAAAATTAGCAATGTAGCAATCATAAAATAAAATGTATTTATATGTGTAGAGAAGGTTACTCTTTAGACCTACATCTCCTTTTAACGTAATGGTTTGAATATAAATACAGATGAAGGAACACTGTTAATTCTGCATGGAGGAAATGCAGGCCACAAACAAGCTGCAATGCGAAAAATCTGAAAAATAAATGGAATTAACAATTGGTTAGACAGCATAATAACTGTAGTTAAACACGAACAGGGAAGAAATAATTTAGCAAATACAGATGAAGGAACACTGTTAATTCTGCATATAGGAACTGCAGACCACAAACAAGCTAACTTCATGGCTCTTATTTTTATCAGTCTTCTTCTGTTGAGAATTTGTCAAGTCAGCTATTAATCTACTAATGATCATTCTTCAAAACATAACTTATGCTCATTGCATTAATATCATGGCAAATAATGTTCTCCTGCAAATGTGTCACGGCATAGAATGTCTTACAAATGGAAGCAAAATGCCCCCCCTCTACTCAACTTTAGAAATATCTCAAGCCACAGTTGGGCTCATTGGGGATCAGCAGCTCAGAAGATCATTAATTATATCTGTTTGCAAAAAATTGCCTGTCAATAAAGCACTTTTTGAATGGTTGCACTCAGGGTTGACATCAGAAATCAAGGGGCGCTTTAGGAAAACAATGGCCAGGTCCCCAATCATGTTATCTATCAGGTGTTCACTCACTCCAGAGATATACTTATAAACACGCACATTCACATGCAGATATACCCTCCCAGTCACACACAAGAGTGTGGAGTTATTTACTATAATAAGAATTGTTTTGAATTGAAAGTTAATTTAAAATCTTAAGCCAAAATGTACTTCGCTTCTCAAATTACCATGGTACAGGTAAATAGGAAGATCAAGATAGTCAGGGTAAGAGTGTAAGAGCCTGGCAGTCAGACAGAGTACGGGAGAGTGACTGACAGACAGAGAGAGGGAGATGACACCTCAAGAAGACAAAGCAGAAAGAGACCTTGCAAAACTCAAGTAGACAAACACCCTAATAATAGTGAGGGGGGCAATGAATCACAACCACTTGTTTAATGGAATATATTTTAAATAGCTCTGTCTAAGATGATGGCTTAGGTGCATTAAACATTAGTTATGCTTATGCAGCATTTTAAATTACTGATATGTTTAACATACAAGACCAACTATGAGAGGTTTAACTGCTGATCAAGCAATATCTCTATTTACAGCCACATGCAAGGCCATGGTGAATGTGACAAACTGCCATTTGCCACTGGGCATTGGAGAGGACTGGATGCCCGCCTGCTGCCTTTAGACTATGGCCCCATGTTGAAAGCTTGATTTTCCCCTGCAAAGACACGAAAGCAGCGTCATTTGGTACTTGCCCTATTTAAACAGTGATACCCCAGATAGCTATGCCATGGAGCCCATTCGTATAACGAAAGACTATGTGAAAGACTTTTGCTCCATGGCAATTGAACTGTATGTATGTGATCTGAGCGCCATTCAGTAATAATGTGCGCTCAGATCGAAGCTATCTGGGGATATGTTGAATGTAACTGTTTTATGCAATAGCTGCACAGTTATATATTTGTATGTATTTTATTGTCTTTTGTTACCATTTGTTCAATGGAGTTTTGCCTCTGTCCTTGGAGATAATTGGATTACTTCCCAATTATCTCCAGGATAGAAGACTCTGTGGAACTGGTTTTGGGCAGAAAAGCCATGCTTCATTTGGTCACAAAGGACTTCGATTTATCTTTTGATCTACTGGACAGATTTTTATGATTTTGGAGTATATTTATATTTAAAGGAAGCTGATTTCAAATATGTAACTTTTATTAATATTGCATGTATACATTTAAAGTTATTAATGTTGTGTAAAAACTGTATATTTTCTGCCTGTGATAATTAAGTTAGTCTATTGTTTTGAGATTATTGTATCACAGACAGAGGGGAGGATTTCTGCTGGGAGTGGTTTACTTTATTGGATGTGTTGTAATGTGTTTATTGGTTGTTCTGCAAAACCCTGTGGGTGGTCCTATGTAGGGAAAACCTGCATAAAAGAAGGCCCTTTTGTGCCAAGTAAAACAGATCTTCTTGACCCTCAACACGTAGTCTTGTCTCGTGATTGGAGGGAACTGCTATTGTCACACTGGGGATTGCTGTACTCTGCATACTCCCTTGAGCTTTAATCACTTAGCTCTTTTAAGAGCGTGTTCCTGATACGCTCTCCTGGAGAAGAGGTCTTTCCCACATGGTTCTGGTGGACAGAAGCTGATCCAGGGTGGAAGGAAGACGTCGAGACTCCAGTTGAGCTATGGCGGTTGTGGAGTCTGCGGTGGTTGTGGTGTCCGGTGCGGTGCTTGTGGTCCTCGGTGCAAGCTAGGAAGCGTCCATCAATGGAGGGTACTTGGTCGGAGTACGGAAGGGTCCGTTACAGTGAATAATTGTGCAATGTGTATTTCTCTTTACTAGTAATCCATTGCAAGGGAATTTTCCACAGCATTTCCCCAAGCCCCTAACCACCTCTCAAAATGAGTCCCTACCTATCCCCTCCCCACTAATAACACTGAGGGAGGCCAACATATCTTTAAAAAATATATATTTTAAAAAATAAATTAATACTCTCCATTTGAAATCTTGATTGAAGACCTAGTTTTAATTTTTTTTTTTTTAATTCTTCCAAACAGCCACTACAGGTGCTTCCTACATTCCCACAGAATTTGAGTTTTTAGTCCTTTAATCACTGGGTGATGGAGGGTGCCTAGATAGTGGGATACTATTATACTAGCATTTGGAATATTTTTTGCTTAATGGTTAATTTGTCCAGCCAGACAGCTGTACATAAGACTTACACAAAGACTCTGAGCACCAGACAGCTCCCCTGTAGTCATTATGATGCCGGTAGTGCCCTGACACCCTCCCACAGTGACTTATCAAAACAGTTTGGCAAGTTACCTGAGGTCCGCCAGGAGCCTATTGCCGTTTTCCCTGGAGCTAGAAACTCCTGCATGGAGCCTCCATTATCTCAATGGCTGAGCGCGACAGCAGTTTGTTCACCAATGGATTGTAGAGTGGTACAGGGATATGTGTTTGCCCACAACAGTAATGTATGGTGCAGGTTCTTTGCAACTTTTGCGATGCATTTCTATAAATGGAAATTTGGTCATAATTAATGGTCTTCTCAGTGCTGAGAAGTACAGGCAAATACTTATCCATCATGCAATACCATCAGAGAGGTATCTGAGTGGCCCAGAATTTATACTGCAGCATGACAACAACGGTATGCATGCAGCTAACAAGAACTATTTTCAGAAAAAGGAATCCTAGAAGTCATGTTATAGCCCCAAGAACCCTGATCTCAACATCACCGAGCCTGTAAGGGATTACATGAAGAAACAGGAGCAACTAAGACTGACTAATTCCACCGAATAACTGTGGTTAGTTCTCAAAGATTTTGGGAATAACCTACCTGTATGTTCCCTATAAAACTTTGTGAAAAAGTATCTAGAACAGTGCTTTCCAAACTATGTGTCGCAACACTATACTGTGTCGCCTGTAATGATGTCTGGGTCTGTTCGGGCGATTGGGCCGCCCACTAAAACTCAGAATGAGATCAGGATGGCAGCCAGGTGTCTAATGCCAGTAACAGTGTAGGAATAAATTCAATTCAATTACAGATCTTAACATGTATAGCTTGGAGGAAAGACGAGACAGGGGGATATGATAGAAACATTTAAATGCATAAAGGGAATCAACACAGTAAAGGAGGAGAATATATTTAAAAGAAGGAAAACCAGCACAACAAGAGCACATAATCTTAAATAAAAGGGGCAAAGGTTTAAAAATAACATCAGAAAGTATTACTTTACAGAGAGAGTAGTGAATGCATGGAATAGCCTTCCAGCTGAAGTGGTAGAGATTACATGCATTTTATTTTTTAATATGTATTAAATAACCATCACAAATATCACACACAGTCAAAACTGTGTGTAGCTCAATGTGAGTATATTCCTTTGAATATTACATTTATTATTATTATTTTGTTATTACGATTTATATATGTGTTCATATCTCTTATAAGGGGTTAGTAGTAAATTAACCTGTGGTTTGCTAGAAAAACTGATTTACCGTGTCATGAAATGATGCATGTCTGAAAAGTGTGTCACCAATATGGAAGGTTTGGAAAGCACTGATCTAGAAGAATTGATGCTCTTTTGAAGGCAAAGGTTGATCACACCAAATGTTGATTCAACTTGTATTTTTCTGCTGTTAAAACACTTTGTTTGTATTTTGTTAATTGGTAAAAAAAAAATTATTAACATTCCATTTTTGAAAGCATTCTTACTTTACAACATTGTTTCAAACCTGCGTAAACCTTTGCACTATTGCACAGTAGAGATGTCGCGAACTGTCCGCGAACTTCTCGCGAACGGTTCGCCACGGTTCGCCACGGTTCGTGGCGAACTCCGGTCAGCTGACACATTCCGGCCAATCTCCAGCAGACCCTCCCTCCCAGACCCTCCTACTTCCTGGACAGCATCCATGTTGAAGCTGCTGGAGATTGGCCGGGATGTGTCAGCTGACGGTTCGCGACATCTCTATTGCACAGTAGTGTACATACACCCAATATCCAGTACATATTCACCCTATTTGTAACATAATGCATGCATCAAGAACATTAATTTTACATGCATGAAAAGGTTCACACATACTTGCACATCACATGCATGTGCTTCTGCATGCAATGGGTGTATATATATATATATATATATATATATATATAAATAAATAAATTACAGAGGCATGTACGTAGGTGTGAATTATGTTTTTTTTTTTTTGTAATGTCAGCTTGTCTAGAACCCTGGTATATTGGATAGCATTGCAAAACCTGCTAGTACTATATAGTAAATAAATACAAATTGTGCATGCTGCTGGGTATGCTAAGCAGCTAGGAAAGATACACTCCCAGGATCTATTTACAACATCCAATTGTAATGAATTGAAATCCGTATCTCAAAATTTGGGCAAAAATAATTGAAATGGAAAAAATTTGCAATTCAGCAACAGTCACACAGCTTAATTATTTTTGCCTGAATTTTTCAATTCAGTATACTATTCATAGTGATTTAAAGTAAAAAAAATCCCACCAAATCTAGATAGATGGAGAGAAAGATATGGTCCTGTACAATGGAGTGCCCCATGCAAAAGTGATACATTCGAGGTATGACTAATGTATTATTACATTACTATATATTAAATAATGCTGCTGCTATTTGCCTACGTGTGGTGGTTCCTGAAAATGGTAGCTCTATAAATTTAGACTGTAGGTGGTGCTCTCAGTCTTATCAAGTGGCTTCCAATGCATATGGTGGTGGGCAAAGTGAAGATAACAAATAATTTTATACCATCGGGATACAGCATTTGATTAAAAAAAGGGGGGCACCCAGCCAGGTCCCTTAATCTTGCGCTTCTTTTAAATTGTACTTTAATATAATCATATCCAGCCCAAATAAATTAAAGGAAGGAAATTAGCTCTGGGCTCTCAATATATACTCAAGTATAACTGTTTTGTTGTAGGTGGTGGTTTAAGAATGGATGAAAGATGGTAAAACAACATTAGTTTCTGCTGCTTCTCAGAGTGAACATATTTTTCTATAAAACCTCTATGAAGGAGCCTTGGTTTATTTGTGGAGGTGGAGTGTAACCATTTCATTGTGCTCTGCCAGACTATTATACTAAAAGTAGCACATTCTTATGAGAGCTTTCTTTCCAACCACGCTCCCTGTGCTGCCAGGCATTCCATGTAGTGATTTAGCAAACAATGTTACTCTCCTCCTCTGGACCTTGCAAATCTTCCAGCCCTCTCAGCCTGTGGGCTTGCAAGCTACCCGGGATCCTTGGCCTGGGATAGCCATGCGTTATGCCTCTTAGATTTGTGCCTGCTTGAAAAGGCTTTTGGATTTACATGTAACTTACACTTCCTTGGAAACTATAGAGCCTTACTTATATCTGGAGGTTGGCAATAAAGAGTTTCCTTGCTTCATCACCCTTTGCATGGCAAGTAGCTGCTACGATGTTGTAGGGGGTCTGACCAATTCCGGCCTGCTCAATTGTTAGGCCTCTTCTTGTTTGGCCCATTTGGGCATTTTACCACCTCCAGCACCCTCTGCTACTGTACACTGTGAAAGATGCTTCTTGTACTGCTGAATGGAAATCCACCGAGACCTTCACTGTTCGCATGGGAGTTAGTTGATTAGCTTGCGTTGCTTTTTGATGGTTTGTAAAGGGAAGTTATATGCCAAAATAATGCATATTTTTCGTGCATATAATTAATTATTGATAAAAATACATGCATTTACTAAAATTTCCACAAATGTTTTTTAACCATTGAGGACACATCATCAGTGTAAATCTTCTCATAGAGTTGGGTAGTTCTATTGAAATTTAGGTTGTCGTCTAAAAGAGTCACATAAAAGAATACATATTTGGACTGTATTAATTCCATTGCTATTTTTACGGGGGCACTATAGTCACCAGAACAACTACAGTGTAATGTACTTGTTCTGGTGAATATAATCATTACCTGCAGACATTTTCATGTAAACGGCAGTGTTTACGTTTTTCTCAAAAGACACCTTCAGTGGCCACTCCTCAGCAGTGTGCACTGCCTTTCAGCATCTCCATGCTGAATTTTCCTCATAGAGATGCATTGATTAAATGCATCTCTATGAGGAGGTGCTGATTGGCCAAGTTGGCGTTTGGCCAGTCCCGCCTCCTTGCTGATTCAGCCCTATGGGAAAGTGTAACAGAGCTCCCTGTACTGCTAAGGACCGCTTCCTAGCTGGAACATCGGACAAACCGCAGCACTCTGGCCCTCAGTCGCATTGGCTTGACTAGGGCCCTGGAACCGCTCCTTCCTGGAGCCGAATAGGGAATTAGCTCTAGTCTTTACAAGGACTTTCCCCGTTGAATCCCCTGCAAGCTGAAACAGCAGACACAGGAGTAAATAACAGGACGACACACAGTTTTGGAGTGTAAGCTGGAATAGCCTTTAATGGAGCCACACTGGCCTTTTATGCAAGTTTCCCAACAAGGGCGACTCCCAATCTCCCAAGCACAGAGGAGGGATTCAATTGTTTGTTTATGGGAGTGTCTCACTGTATGACTCTGTTTTTATTGGTTTGTTCACTTTGTGTCCCTGTGCCCAATAAAGTCCTTATTGGGCACAGGGACACAAAGTGAACAAACCAATAAAAACAGAGTCATACAGTGAGACACTCCCATAAACAAACAATTGAATCCCTCCTCTGTGTTTGGGAGATTATTAAATCAGGAACTGTATTAATCTAACCTAATTATCTCCAAGCACAGAAAAAACATACAATTTTATTAAACCCCAAAAAGTACCTTAAAACACACAAAACCCCATAAAATTGCCTGATAGCCCCGATCTGGGTGAACAACATATCCAAAAATCACCCAGATCTGTTCAGGGGTTCAGGAATTTCCTGGAAGTCATAGTTTTGACAGACCGCAAGCATGGCCCCATGCCCAACGCCCAACAGTTCCAGGGAAATCAGTGCTACCATTCGGTCAAGTTCGGTAGTCTTTTACAGGTTTCCCTGCAGGGCCCATAGTCTGTGGGCAGGAGGCTGGCATGCAGGCTCCTTCAGGAGCTCGTGGCAAACTCAGCTAAAAAGGGGAGTTTGCCACAGAAAGTATTGGATTGGCTGAAATCATTTAATTTTGATGATGGCAGCAAGGAGGTGGATCGGGGGCAAGGGCAGCACCAACAGAAATAATGTAAGATTTATTATCTTTTCAGAGTGTTATTAATTAGTGAGCAAGCTCCTGTATTGGCCAGACTTTGCTCAATGAAGATGTCCACCGTGCAGGAGAAGACTAGAGGCAGCACAAGCACATAGTGGACCCAAGTAAGTTGTCAAACTTTGTTTTGTAAAACACTTTGACAAACTACAGTGGGAGGGCACCTGAGCACTCTCGGCGCCATAACCAGTTCAACAGCTGTAATAGTTATGGTGCTTGGATTTTTCCTTTTTTGAATGGTTACTTGCTATATAAAGCAGATGTATATTTTCACTGCCACCAGCCTCAGCCTTAATCGCACAGAACATGATAGTAAAGCACTGGTAGGCAACTTCCAATTTGATGAGACAAAATTCCCAAATATTGGGTTGTGTTTTAAGAATAGTATTTCCACATATATTTGCACATCATTACGTAACTATAAAGGTTTTAATGTAGTATAATATAATAGTTTAATATAACTGCCCTCCCCAACCTTCCTCCCCCCTCCTTCCCAATTCTTTCTTTTATTTTCTTTCTTTAATATTGATTAATTCAAAACTCTTTTTTTCTTCCTCCTCCCACAGATATTTATCATTTGAATCAAACATTTTCAAAAAGAAATGATGCTTTTGTACCATAACTGCTTTGGTAAAATTAATTGCTTATGGTTCTTAGAGTGACCTTTTAAGCTGTGCTACAGACATGGTTCACAGCTCTATACATGTCATAGAACCTTTTCCATTGACTGGAAAGTCAACAACATGTCACCCCTAATGGAGGACGTTCCACAACCACATTGACCAAACCTAACTTGATATTATAACTGGTATATTTAGAAATGGAAGCAATACTTTTCCCAAGATGAGATTTTAATGACTACCTGTAAATCTCTAGACACCAGGGAGACACAGTGCATGAAAATCTCATTCACTTACAGAGATGGTCCATTACTCCTCCAGTTTCCAGCTTGGGCTAACCCCTGGGCCTTACCTGTCTCATTTATCCTGGTGTTGCATGGCCAATCTGAAATTTGGAGTGCAATCGCCCCCTGTAGCGGAGATGCAATATTCCCCAAGTATCTCCGCTTATAATCCAAGTGAGGCTCAGGAACAAGTAAATTGTAAATACACAGGCAAGGTGGTCTCCAGCAGGCAAAATAACACAGCAATATCCCAACAGCAATCCCAATAACTGGACGACACACAGTTTCAGGAGCAGAACTGAAATCTTTAATCCACACTGGCCTTTTAAAGCATGCTCCCATGCAAGGGAGGGATTACATTCATTAATACAGTAGCCAATCCTGTCCTGGTAACCTCCCACACATCTCCTCCCCTCAGCCGGCATCATAATCCCCTTATCCAGTACAGTAATTCCCCCATTTCTGGATGTACCCCTAAACGTAGGGGTACCCCTTTAAATCCTACACCCCCTGATAGCCCTGATCTGGGTGAACAACATATCCAAAAATCACCCAGATCAGACCAGGGGTTCGGGAAATTTATGGAGGGAATAAAATGACCGACCGCACTGAGTGAAACAGCCGAATGCGGTTCCATGTGAATGGGCCCTGCGGTCGGTCCTGGAGTCAGGGAATAAATGGCACGAAAACCTCTAGCTATAGAGGCTAGGGAGGGTTCGCCTGGTAGTTAGGAACCGAACGGACCGGGCTTGTGGAGGTTTCAGCGGTGTTCGCCTAGTCGAGTGTCCGATTTGAGTTCCAGACACTCGACGGCAAAACACCGCTGTTCGGGAGTTTTAAAATGGCCGCCGCCACGTGTTCGTTTGTCGAATGGCGGCCACCCCCGAGAACAAAGGACGCCTACTTCACTTGTCAATTACCTGTTCGCAACAATGTTGCAACGGGTAATTGAGGACACACTTCCCACAGGGGAGGTCTGACTGTTCGGTAGTTTCATTCGAACAAACTAAGGGAATGAAACTACCTAACATTCAGACGAATACAATACACCAAATACATAGAACTTTGCTATTTTCATACGAATGCATAGAAATACATGAATTGCTCAGGACAGCCCAGGGCCATCCGCTACACCCCTTAAATGGAGTTTCGATGGGTAATGATGGGAAAGGATAACAGTGACTGCTATATGATTTTTTGTTCCTCACAACTCTTGCATGGACCTGTTTCTGGATATACGCTTTATTTGTAGGCTTTGTCTTTATATGATGCTTTGTCCAATTTATGTTTGCCACGATTTTTGAGCACATTGTCTGTGTTACTATGGTTTATTATGTTGTATGTGTTTCACAGAGATAAAAAGAACAAACATAGTTAATACACAAACTGTGCACATGAGCACCTAGATGAATACATGTGTACAAATAAGGTAAATGTTCAGAATTTGTAGTGATGTCATTGAACATACAATACCTACACTAAGCAAGTATATGTTGCTCATATGTATTGAAAGAACAGGAAAGAGAAAAACAAAGGTAGGAGGTACAGAGAGCACACTAAAATAACAAGAGGGAAGAGAGTCACAGAAATAGCAGCCCACACCATTGAGTTGAGCCAGGTTTAGGGCCAACTCTTCCACACACCTTGAAAATGCTTGAAATTTCCTGAGAGTTTGTGGGACATCTCTTTATATCTTTTGGTAACTTGAAACCTGATGTAAACTGCTTGTAAAGTTGCAGGATCTGAAGATTTCCAAGTTTGTGCTATATTGGTTATAATGGCTGCTATGATGTACAGAATCAATGCCTTTGCAGGGTCTTGCACTTGCGGAGGAAACAAATTCAAAAACAATATCACTGTTTCAAAGGGCTAACGGTGGGAAGTTGCTGCTTATATTTTGGTGTGAATGCCTAACTAGAAATAATGAGGAACTGGACGTGACCAGAATATATGGAGAATATTGTCCCCATACTTTCCCACATCACCAAACAGTTTGATTGCTGAAGGGTAAATAGAAGATATAAATTGCGGGAATATATGCCATCTCATGAAAAGCTTTCTATTTGTTTCGCGGTGGTTGAGTCAATGAGAGGTATGACGCATGTAAGGGTGTTTGTGGCTACAGTTTTTGCTAAACTGAGGTAGCATGTTGAGAAAGGGTTTACCATGCCAGACTCCAGCAGAAGAGATGTTTCAAAAGCATTATAACAAATTGGTCTTATCAGCTGCATCTTATAGCTATTTTGAATATGTTTGATGCAGAAGTATGTAGGTGATACTGATCTTGTAGATCTGAAAATTACCTTAAGCCTGAGGAGCAGTAATATGTGGCAAATAAGACATGCCAGCATTTCACCAGTTCCCTATGTACAAGTTTGGAGATATTAGCTGTAATGAGGTCAGTGGGGCCAAGTAAAAGGGAAGACAATTGACCAGTAGCTTGAAGGCCCATCTCTATAATATTGAGAGTACAATTGTAGCTATGATATGGTGGAGAGGAAGATGTTTTTTATTATTTACAAAAGTTGAAAAAATCTGAAATGGTTGGATGCATTCATTTTCCAACTGTACCAATAGGGAAATTGTACATGCTCGAAACAAAGACTAATCTGAGTTAATGTTGTTGCCACATAAGATATATCAGGAACACCTAAGCATGTTGATTTTAGTAGGTAGCCAGCATGATCTGTGTGACACCTGGGGAGGAGGTTTTCTCCACATACCACTCTGGACCAGGGTTGTGAATTTATGTTGCCCTAAGCCCAGGACCTGTAGTGCTGCGCAGGAAGATTTTTTATTCTTTTAACCGTGCCGTTTACATGCTTGCCTTGGGAGGGAGTGTATGTCCAGCAGGTGTACCAGGACTGGGGCTGGTGATCACTATCCCCATGAAAATTCCCTACCCTTGTCACTTCTGGCAAGGAGAATCAGCTGGCCCCTGTGCTGCACATGCATGCTAGCATTCCTGCTGGGGTAGGGAAATTTGATGGAGGCTCTGAGCATGCTGCTGAGGAACCATCAACTGTCCATAGAGCTCCTCCACAGCAAGCTCCTGAAAGGTAAGTCAAGCTAGTTGTACATTATAGTTAGTGCATTCACTAAACACAGGGACATTTAGGGTTAGGGTTCAAATTAGGTTTAGGCAAACTATTTTAAACTCTTTCACTCCTTATTCTAACCCAAATCATTGGGTTAGGGGTTAAATTAACCTTAAACAGAAATCTACATTTAATGCTTTCCCCTAGTATGACAAATAGATAAAAATGAATCCCCTAAATCTAACCCTAATTATAACCCTAACATTAACCCTGAATGTCCCATGTCATGTGCTTAGTGAATGCACTAACTATAGTGAAAGTGTAAAACTAGCTTTAGTTATCTCCGAGGACCTTGCTATGGAGGAGTTCCCAGGACAGCTGATGGCTCATCATCAGCATGCTCAGAGCCAGCCTCCATCGGATTTCTCTACCTAGCAGGAGTGCTAGCATACATGGACCGCACAGGGGGCCAGCTGGAGCCAACCTCTCCTCACAATGCACAGGAATTATGACCGCCGTCATATGCTTGTGGCCAAGATGCTGTAAATGGCAGAGATAGCAAGAGACAGGCTGCAGCTAGTAATTTGTGCCATGTGTCAGTGAATGTGTATATGATGTGTGTATGGATCAGTGCACAGTGTGTTTGTGCATAGGTCAGTGTGTGCACTTCCATGTGCAGTGTGTTTGTGCTTGGATCAGTGTGTGTGCATTAGTGTGTAGTGTGTTTTGTATGGGTTATTGTGTGTGTGTGTGTGTGTGTCAGTGTGCAGTGTGTTTGTGTAAGAGTCAGTATGTGTAGCAGTCTGCAGGGTGTTCATGTATGGTTCAATGTGCATCAGTGTGTTTATGTGTGGGTCAGTGTTTTTGTGTGTCACTGTGTAGTGTGTTTGTGTATGGGTCAGTGTGCAGTGTGTTTTTGTTTGGGTCAGTGTGTGTTTGTGTCAGTGTGCATTGTGTTTGTGTATGGGTCAGTGTGTGTCAATGTGCAGTGTGTTTGTATATCGGTCAGTGTGTGTGTGTCATTGTGCAATGTTTGTGTATGGGTCAGTGTGTGTCAATATGTTTGTGTACGTGTCTGTGTGTGCATGTCAGTATACAATGTGTTTGTGTGTGTGTCGGTGCACTGTGTGTTTGTATATGGATCAGTGTGTGTGTTTGTGTGTGTGCAGTATGGGCCAGTGTGTGTATGTCATTGTGTTTGTGCATGGGTCAGTATGTGTTCATAAGTGTAGCGTGTGTTTGTGTTTGCAGCAGTGTGTGT
>OW240920.1:89140987-89151091 GCA_933207985.1 Pelobates cultripes
AGATGGGGAGAAAGAGAGGGAAGAATGAGACACAGGGGGAGACAGAGAGGGAAGAATGAGACACGGGGAGAAAGAGGGGGAATAGAGAGATGGGGAGGGGGAGAAAGAGACAGAGAGGGAAGAATGAGACACAGGGGGAATAGAGAGATGGGGAGGGGGAGACAGAGAGGGAAGAATGAGACACGGGGAGAAAGAGGGGGAATAGAGAGATGGGGAGGGGGGATTACAGAGATGGGGAAGCTGGGACAGGGGCACAAAGAGATGGGGAGAGCAGAGGGAAATAGGGGTCAGAGACACTGAGAGAGGGAGAATAGAGAGATGGGGAGGGGGAGAAAGAGACAGAGAGGGAAGAATGAGACACAGGGGGAATAGAGAGATGGGGAGGGGGGAGACAGAGAGGGAAGAATGCCCCCCCTCCCCTGTCCGCAGGCACCGTGCGGGTAGGGGAGGAAGAGAGGACCTGGGAGCTCACCCTGCAGCTCCTCTGGGTCCTTCTTGCGCGAGCACAGAGCGTTGCCGCGGTTACCATGGCAACGTTACTGCTCTTGCGAGAGTCAACTCTAGCCCTGGAGCTACGGGCTAGAGTTCACTCTCAACACTGTAACCCCCATGGATTCCTGGTGGTCGCAGTGGTGAGAGTGAACTCTAGCCCCATAAACACACTGCCCCCACACACACACCATACACATTCACACACTGCCCCCATACACACCATACACATTTACACACATTGCCTCACACACACACATACACTGCCCACCCATATACACACAGACCCCCATACACAGCCCCCCATACTAACATTGCCACACACATACACTGCCCACACACCCTACACATTCACACACTACACCCCCACACACACACTGAACCTTTCACACACATTGCACCACTGCTCCTATTCCCTACTACAGCCTCATATCCCAGCAGACCACAGGTAAGTTGTCAAACTGTTCTTAAACGGTTTGACTACTTACTCTGGAGCAGTAGTGGTTATTGTGCATGGATTATTTCTTTAAATAATCTACAAGTGCCCCAGTAGCCAGCCAGCCAACCCACAGGCTGGCCAGTAGCCAGCCAGTTAGCCAGCCCACAGGCCAGTAGCCAGCCCACAGGCCTACAGCAAGCCACAGGCTTACAGCCAGCAAGCCACAGCCTGCCAGCCGCAGCCTGCCAGCCGCAGTCAGCAAGCCCACAGCCTGCCGGCAGTAGCCAGCAAGCCCACAGCCTGCCAGCCGCAGCCAGCAAGCCCACAGACTGCCAGCCAGCAACAGTAATTAAGGTAAGAGGAGCCAACTTGGCTTAGGTATCAGCGAGCTATGTTGTGTTGCTATATTGTGAATAGGAACCAGAGTGTTGGAGAGACCACCCTCCAGGCCCCATTAGACTCTAGCCTCTGCTAGAAATCCCCTCCATGGCCCATTAGCCCTCAATTGTAGTTTCTACTGGGGCCTGGAGGCGACTGTTTCCAGCAGGGGATATCTAATGGACGCTGAGATGGCCTCTGTTAGAAAGACCCCCTTCCAAGCCTTTTAGACTTCATTGTAGTCTCTAATGGGGCTTGGAGGGGATTCTATCTAACACACTCTCTAAAGGACACTGAGATAGCCTCCGCTAGAAAGACCCCCCTCCATGGCCCATTAGCCCTCAATTGTAGTCTCTGCTGGGGCCTCGAAGGGCTTATTGCCCTTTTGTTCCTTGTGTCTAAAGATTGTGTAGGGTGTGGCTGGAGGCGGTGCATGGAGGCGGGACAAGGGTGGCGCTTGCTGCAGAGTATGGGTGGGGCCTGTAAGGGGGCCCTTGATTTATTTTGCCCGGGGGCCCTGAGGGTTCTCAGTCCGCCCCTGCACACGTCAATACAGCCATCACAGACCACACACATCATATACAGCTATAACACACCACACACATGACATGCAGTTAGCACACACACCTGAAATTTCAGAGTGCAACAAATAGTCCTATCAGTGTTCAGGGTTTTCAGCAGGGGCCCCAATCTTTTTATTTTAAATTATTTTGTGTCAGGAAAAGAAGATTGTCATGACGGACATGTAGATCAGGCTGCCACTTTAATCCTTTGGACAACAAATTCCACAATCCTGAAAATAAATAGTAAGATCATAAATGTGAAGAAATTAAATCTGACCAGCCATGAGTGTTCCAACTTGTTCTTTTTTTTTTAATTCTTTATTTTTAATTGACAGGGTTAATACGCATACAACAGGCATGTATTCTGACACATTGTATAAGTAACAATAAGGGTACCATTTATCACATACATGTCCACTTGCTCAGCTCATGTGGTATCCCGTGTTACAGTGATATGCTATTCACTTGACGTTCTTACATTATACATGAATATCACCTCCCTGGCCTCTCCAATGTACAACCCTGATCAACAATTTTTATTTAATAATATAAACTTTTAACAGATGCTAAACAGCTCTGGCAAATGGACATATTGCCCTGTGGCCCACAAGTGTTAGTTGTTCTCAATATGTCTATATTTAGATTATTGTTTTGGCCCACTGACGCTTAGGCCGTATAGGGGGTGGGGGGTTCCCTCGCTAAAATTCTCTACCGGATGCGTCAGGTGACTGCCTATAGTCAGATTGTGGGCAATATGTGTCTATTTAGATACAGTAGATTGAAATTTAGTACTAGTGGTCCTCACTTTACGACCTACCTGTTTTACGACTGCTCGCACTTACGACAAACTCTCTAGCGTGGGGATTCAAGGAATTCCCCACGTTAGAGAGATGGTCTATGTTCGGGAAAATTTCCCCAAACATAGACCTGCACTGGTGCACACGCTCTGTAGCGCATCCTCATTTACCAACCAATTTGTTTTAAAACCGGGGCATAAGAACGGTAGGTGAGGAAATTTTCCCGAACATAGAAAAACGCATTAGAGCAGGGAATCCCTCTAACCTATGTTCGGGGAACATTCCTAAACATAGATTTGAGGGATTCCTGCTCTGCTGCACTTGTCTATATTTGGGGAAATTTCCCTGAACATAGACCTTCACTGGTGCGTATGCTCTGTAGCGCACACTTATTTACTGACCAATTAGTTTTATGGCCGGGTCGTAAGAATGGAACCCGGTCAGTAAGCTAGAAGTGTCTGTACTGAAATTCATGTGGTTGAGGTGTAACAAAGCATGAGCGTTTTTGCCTAAATAGGATAGAGAGTTGGTTTTCCAGTCAAAGGGGGTGTTGTTGGTTCAAAGTCTCAACAGTAATGCTAGGTAGCCTTTACAAAAATGCTTAAACCTTGCTAAAGTTAATTTTATATAAAGATAATTTGCCATAGCTTATAGTTGGAAAAGCTCTACTAAGGAGGGGGTTCTGTTAAACAAAAGAGTATATCATCAGCATATAGAGCTAGATTTTTATCAGGCCATATCAAGACCTCACATTTTCTAAGGGGTTTATCATTTTATAGACCAGTGGTTCTAAAGCTAAAATAAAAATCAGTGGAGACAATGGGCAACCTTGTCTGGTTCCATAGTAGATTGGGAAAGGAGCAGAGCAAAAAACCTTCATTTAAAATGTCGGCTGATGGGGAAGAGTAAAGCCGTGAGAAAAGTTTAATTTTCCCCATTTGCCCACTACCCAAAACAATTTATTTTGGGATCAACAATCTTAAAATAAATTGATGTGGACAGCGGGCCCGCACACTAAGGGGGCCCATCGTGTGGCCCATGCATTTAGGGCCACCCAGTGGGCATGTTTCAGCAAGGGCCCGGTCGGCACTGCTGCCCTTTAACAGCGCAACCGGGCCCCTTGCTTTACGTCAGCACAGGAGGAAGTGACGGCTGGTTCCTTCTTCCCAGGG
This sequence comes from Pelobates cultripes, assembly GCA_933207985.1. Classification (NCBI taxonomy): domain Eukaryota; kingdom Metazoa; phylum Chordata; class Amphibia; order Anura; family Pelobatidae; genus Pelobates; species Pelobates cultripes. Next base: position 89,144,826 of record OW240920.1, read on the forward strand.
AACACCAAGCTGCACAGGAGGAAGGATATCCTGAATGAAGCAGTGAGAACCCCCTTGGAAGAGAACCAGAGATTAACTCCCAGCCACTCCAGCCAGCACACTGGACCCCAGGGAACCATCCAGCAAAAGGCAAGATACTGGACGGTGGCTATCAAACTGTACATTTTCCATGTGTGTCTGAGTGTGTGTGTCAGTATGTCTCTCTGTGTGTGCATATGTGTGTTTCAGTATGTCTGTGTGTGTCCGTATGTCTATCTGTCTGTGTGTATGTGTGTTTCAGTATGTCTGTGTGTGTGTCAGTATTTGTGTATGTCTGTTTCAGTACATATGTCAGTGTGTCTGTCTGTTTATGTGTCAGTATGCCTGTCAGTATGTATGTGTGTTTCAGTATATCTGTGTGTGAATCAGTGTGTCTGTCGGTGTGTGTCAGTATGTCTGTCTGTGTGTGTCAGTATGTTTGTCTGTTTGTGTCAATATGTTTCTCTGTGTGCATCAGTATATCTGTCTCTGTGTGTCAGTATATCTGCCAGTGTCTGTGTGTTTCACTATGTCTGTGTGTCACTATGTTTGTCTATGTGTGTTAGTCTGTCTGTCTATATATGTCAGTCTGTCTGTCAGTGTATGTGTGTTTCAGTATGTCTGTATGTGTGTCAGTCAGTGTATATGTCAGTTTGTCTGTCAATATGTGTCTGTGTATCTGTATGTTGTCAGTGTGTTTATCTGTATGTTTGTGTGTGTGTGTGTGTCTATTTGTGTGTATCTGTATATAGTCAGTGTGTATGCATGTGTGTATCTGCATGTGTGTCTGTGTTTGTATCTGTATGTGTATCAGTATGTTCTCATTGTGTGTATCTGTGTAGCTCTATGTAGCCAGTGTGTGTATCTTTGTATCTGCATGTGTGTCAGTGTTTTATATGTGTCAGTGTGTGTCTCTGTATGTTCTCATTGTGTGTATGTGTGTATCTATATTCAGTCAGTGTGTGTATCTCTTTATTTGCATGTGTCAGCATGTGTACCTGTGTGTCTGCGTATCTGCATGTGTGTCATTGTTTATATCTGTGTGTCTGTGTATATGCATGTGTGTCAGTGATGGTATCTGTGTGTCTGTATGTGTGTCAGTGTGTGTATCTGTAAGTTCTCATTGGGTGTATCTATATATAGTCAGTGTGTGTTTCTTTGGATCTGCATGTGTGTCAGTGTATGTGTGTGTGTCAGCATGTGTGTTATTGTTTGTATCTGTGTGTCTGTCTACATGCATGTGCGTCAGGTTGTGTATCTGCATGCATCAGTGTGTGTATTACAATGTGTGGGGCAATGTATATGTGTATGTGCATACATCTCAGCATTCAAACCCCAGCACTACATACAAACACACTCCTGCATTGAAACGTTAACACTACATACAAACACCTCTGTGTTAAAAATTATATATAAACACACCCCTGCATACACATAAATGCTTGCTTACACAAACATACTACATAAAAACATGCTTACATTCAAAAACGCAAACACTGCTCAGTGCTAAATACAAACCTGCAAGCATGGTACAATGGTAGAGCCCCAGCTGTCAAAGCATTGTTGAAGTCGTATGACAGATGGGGATCAACATTTTTGCCTTCCTTGCGATAGCAGGGCCCAAAAGAAGTCTTGCACCAGAGCCCTCTCTACTACTAGGCAGATTTCAAACCAGACCCATATTTTTTTACATGCCTGGATGTTTTCAAGTAAGCTTCTCATAACAGCTACCAATGAAGGTGGAGAGGTCCTGCAAAACTCAAACCTATTACAGAATTAAAAAGGATACTGTAGTCATCAGACTATTTAGTATAAATACTAAAATTGTTTGCTGAAGAAGTGTCTCCTGTTAGACCTGAAATGTGTACTTTTATGCTTATGGTGCCCCCTCTCCCCCTGTTATTTGTTTTGCCTGTATTTGGATGTATTTTCCTTTTACATTATATTGTTTACTGCATAGTACATTTTGTTAATATTTTGGTACTAAGAAAATTCAAGGATTATCACTGTTCATTACTTCTGAAATAGGTGCAATATATTCCTAAGTTTTCATTAAAGGGACACTATAGTCACCAGAACTACTACAGCTTAATGTAGTAGTTCTGGATTCTACAGCCTGTCCCTGCAGGCTTTTTAATCTAAACACTGCCTTTACAGAGAAAAGGTAGTTTTACACTGCTAAGACAGAAAAAAACTAAACATATAACAAATCCAGAGTAGACATGTGCAATTCGTTTCGTTCCGAATGTCAATTCGGCCGAATTTTGTGCAATTCGGACATTCAGATACTTCCGAATGTCCGAAGAGCTGAATTGCCAAATTGGCAAATTTTCAAAGCGCTGAATTTCAGAATGGCGAACCGAACCAAAGTGTTTAAGTCCCGAAGCGCCGAATGTCCGAATAGCCGAAGTACCGAAACACAGAATTGCCAAAGTACTAATATACCCAGTGGAAGAATGAAGAATGTTACACTGTATACCAGTTTAAATAAAAAGTATACACACATAGCCAGGATTCAGCTGTAAGCATTTTCAACACTTACAATAATCAAGTAACACGTTCATATAAAATGTAAGTTACTTAGCCAGTCAATGGATGGGAATGAGAAAGTAGATGACTCCCTAATTCCCACGGTATTAGGGAGCTATCTACCAAAAGGCTGAAAGACCAAAATTGGTCTTTCAGCCAAATTTACTAATACTAAGTAAAGATTACTTAATATTAGTAAATTCTGCCCCTACTCGCTATACTGCGGGTAGGGGCATGTCTACTAAACAGTGAGCAGCTCACTGTTAAACCCCCCCCCCCAAAAAAAACCCCAAAACAAGTGTCCACCCTCCCGAGCCCCCACCTGTGCTGTGCAAGTGAGGGGCCCTAAATTAGAATAAGTGGGGGACCTATTTTCCTCCCCCGTGGCCCCCACTCCTTAGCAGCGGGTTGGAGCCCTAAATCAGAATAAGGAGGGGGGTGCCTGGGGGGGTGTAACATGTGCCCCCACCTGCCACTCAGGGGTGGGGGCCAGGGGGAGGACAATAGGTCCCCCCTATTCTAATATAGGGCCCCCACCCGCCGCTCAGTGGTGGGGGCCGGGGGAGGAGGACCATAGGCCCCCCCATATTGGTATTTAAGGGTGGGGGCCAAGGGGGAGGACAATAGGTCCCCCCTTATTCTAATTTAGGGCCCCCACCCACCGCTCAGGGGTGTGGCCCGGGGGGAGGACAAAAGGTCCCCCCCTATTCTAATTTAGGGCCCCCACCCACCGCTCAGGGCATGGGTTGGGGCTCAGGAGGAGGGACACTTGTTTTTTTTTAACAGTGAGACATGCCCCTACTCGCGGTATAGCGAGTAGGTGTAGAATTTACTAATACTAAGTAATCTTTACTTAGTATTAGTTCATTTGACTGAAAGACCAATTTAGGTCTTTCAGCCTTTTGGTAGAGAGCTCGCTAATACTGTGGGAATAAGGGAGTTATCTACTAAGCAGCTGCAAGAGATCCTATCCAAATTCCCGAAGTTCTGAAGCATCGAAGTGCCGAACTGAACCGAAGTGCCGAAGTTCCGAAGTCCAGAATTTCGGAATACCAAACCGAACCGAATATTTTCCCCATGCACATCCCTAATCCAGAATACAAGAATCCTTTTCCCATATTAAGGTAAGGTATTGAAATTAGGTAAACTATTAGGTAAACTATTACACCAGTAATAATTTAAGCAGTTAGGGGTATATAGGGATGTATCTCCATATGTTTTTTAGAATGCACCCTAGAAAGACCTATGTTTATGGTCAAAATGCATTGTGCTATTTTATCTTATCTGTTACAATAAAATCTTACATTTACTATACTTACCTGGTTCTTGACTTCCAAACAGAGGAAAATTGCTGCTTTTGGGTGGACCCGGTGGTGAGACTTTCTACACGACATCATCATAAAATTGATGAAATGCCTGCATAGTTTAGAGCCAACTCATATGAGTTCTAAAACTTGTGACTGTTCCAAGTTATCTTATTACTCATTTATGTGTGTACATATTATCCTTTGATTGTTTTTTATTGTTATGCTATATAGCAGGGGTAGGCAACCTTTTAGCAGCATTGTGCCGATATAGGATTGTGATGTCCCGTAGCGTGCCGGTCCTATTTTTTTAAATTGAGGTGTGTATGCTGCCGTATTCTGCTTGTGTTATTTTTACTTTTGCGTTGTATTTGTGCGTATATAAGCTATTATATTGTATATGTTCATTAGTAGTTTATTGTATTGTGTATGATACATATGAATGTGGGCTGTGTATGAGGGCTGCTTGTGGAATTGTGTGTGGATGGATATGTCACATTGTGTGTTTGGTAGTGTGTGTGGGCTGTTTGGGGTATTGCATGTGAGAGGCTGCATGTGGGGTTGTGTGCATGTATGTGGATTGTTAGCGGGTTACGTTTGTGCAGATTGTGTGTATGTTTGTGTGTGGGCTATTTGTATTATTTGTATAAAGGGAGGGTTATTCTTCATTTCTGTGTTATGAATGTAAATTAGTGATAGTAAGATGTCTATTTACTGTGTATACCTGTATTCAATATCTACTCAAAATGGCTGCTAGAGCACCCCCTCCCACCGACTAACTACCTCGTGTAACAAGATGGCGCTTTCATCCGGAGTAAAATCCCAGGATGGTGGTGACATCACGCCTCGTAGGATGTGCATTAGATAAGACACTTAACACCTAACCAATTAAAGATGTATTCTTTCTGTTATCTACATTTTTGCATATGATGTATTTTTGCCTTTATAAGGGGCTTGCCGCCCCCTGAGTAAACATTCCAAAGATTTTCATTAACCTGATACCTGTGTCTCAGTGTGATTTACTTCAGAGCGTGCACGCATTTATTTTAACAATTTGGAAAGGAGCAGATACTCAGATAAACACTTGGTTTGATCCACAATATCTGTTTATATCTAGCAGTATGGTTGGCTTCCCTGGGTTCCAGTGGGGACCAGGCTGGCCTGGTACAGGTCAAAGACAGGAGCTGCAACAGCAGCTGCAGGCTGCTCTACTATGGTGTGGATTCCCATTCACAAGTGCTTGGAGGGAGTGATCTGAGATCATTTCCTCTATGTGCTGCAATGCTTAAATTGAGGATTGTCCTTCACCATCTTTTCGTATTAGCAGATATTTTAAGTTTTACTGGGACTCCTGATAGGCCAGAGGCTGTTTGGCTCTAGCAGCCTTGAGTGCCGTGCAAAGACACCTCGAGTGCCGTGCATGGCACTAGTGCCGTAGGTTGCCTACCCCTGCTATATAGGTTATATCTATTTTAGAATGCTGAGGAACCTCTTATACTATTGTGTGCGCAGTCACCTTGCTTTTATCCAGTGTTTACATCCAGTGTTTACACTGCCTCAGAACACCTCTAGGGCAGTGAGTCAGGTGGCCATTAAAGGTGTTTTCTAGTCCAGTGCTGTACAGTGTACATGGAGTGTGCATGGAGGCTCTGAACCATCTCCATGGAGATGTGTTGCTTCAAATAATCTTTATAAGGAAATGCTGATTGGCACAAGCGCACATTTTGCTATGCATGTGCAATAGCCTCAAGTCTGATGATCTCAGCCATGGAGACAGGGCCAGAGCAAACTGCAGTGAGCCCAGTGTGAAGTAAGAAAAATGGTGAGTAAAAACAAAGTGATGCAAAGTGAGCAGGGGACCTAGTTAGTTTAACACTACAGTGTAAGGAATATAGGTTTGTGTTTCTTAAAAAAGAAAAAATTTTCCCCATATTTATTTAGTTTACCACACTGCCCTCTAGATGAAGAATTTTAGTGTTTCTAAACTTCAAATACATTTTTCCCTACATAAAAACTGATGGGGTGCTGTCCCAAGTGATCCTATCGGCCAGCCTCAACTGATGCCAGGTACATCATCAGTGATGGTCCGTGGGTCCTTGTTGCTGCCTCACATTTTTAGTTTGTTTTTTTCAGTTATGTGAATTATTAATTTGAATGATGGATACACTTTACTAATATAAAAGTTGGTTTATTACCTTTACTCGTGTGTCTGGCCCTTTGCTTTCTTTTTATTGAGAGTTGATATTGTTTAAATTTGTGCACAAATATTTTTAAACTGATTTTTTTTATCTACAACTGAACAAATTGATCCACCCAGGATTTATCTGTGGAGCTGTGGAGTCTGATTTGGAGAATAAAACTCAACATATAAAGACCGGATAAATGGATTAATTTGGGCATAGATTAAAAAGAATT
>OW240920.1:89151191-89175317 GCA_933207985.1 Pelobates cultripes
AAGCGCAGCTAAGCGGAAAAAGGCCTTGACAGGGGTTAGGAGGCGGGCCTAGGAGGAAGTAAGCAAGGGAGTGGAGTTATGGGTAAGTGGGTTTGGTTATTTAAATGGGCAGCCATTTTAGTTAATTCATTTTAACTTCCTACCTGGTTAAGTTTGTGTTCGCTCCTGTGGGCACAGATTTGGCTTGGTAGGGTTTTTTCCCCTTTTGTCTCCCTGCAGGGCCGATGGAGGAAGTGGAGCGACTGCTGGAGCGGATCCGGTCGGCGGCGAGGCACCAGGGGGCTGACTGGCTGAAGGCCCAGTTAGGCCCGGCCCTGGCGGCGGCGGAGGGCCAGGACGGCGGCGGACGACGGCCTGTTCGGGCCAGGAGGCCTCCGGAGCGGCTAAGCCCGGGTGTGGGACCCGGTGAAGACATCCCTGGTGGTCCGGGAGGCTCCGGTGCGGGCGGCAGCAGGCCCGGCAGCCGCGGGGTAGAGGCCCCGCCTCCCCGCGAGCGGCCGGAGCCTAGGACCAGTGCCCGGCGCCGGGGGGACGGTCGGGACGGGGCCGTCGCGGCTGCCGGGTCGGACGGGGCCGGGCGGTCCCCTGGAGGAGCGGGCAGCATGGAGCTGCGGCCCGGGAGGGCGCGCGCCCCGTCGGAGGCGGAGATCGGCGGGGCCGGGACCGGGAGGACACGTGGCCGGTTCCCGGCCCCAAAAACGAATACGAGAGCTCCGGCAGGAAACCCCTCTTAGCGAAATGCTAGAAGTCCCTATCAAGCCCGGGCGGAAGAGCCCAAAGTAGAGGTAGAGAAAACCTCCCAAAACCCCTTGAGTGGTGGATGGGGAGGGCATAGGGGTCATAGGTGGGGGGAGTAGTGGTAGGGGTGGGGGGGCTGTGGGTGAGGAGGGACTGCTGGGCTCCCACAGTAGGGGAAAGGGGGCCTCCTTGGGCTCTGGGGCTGGGCCGGTGCGGGTAGGGTCGGGTAGGCCTGGTTTAGGGGTTGGGGGGGCCAGTCTGGTTGAGGGGGGTCTAGGTCCCCTTAGTCTGGGAGCCAGTTCAGGTGGGGGGTCGGGCTCTAGCCGGAGGGGTGAGCGTTTGGGGGTGCAGGGTAGTAGGGGGGGGGGGTCCGGTTCAGGGTCCTGTAGTGGTAGTCCCTCTCCGGTTCGGGAAGTAGAGCCACGGGGGAGGGGGGGGAGGAGGGGGAGGTCCCGGCAGCGCCGCTCCAGGTCAGGGAGCTCGGGAGAGAGCGGGTCTAGCGTCCCCAGGGGGGGTCGGCGGGGACGGATGCCCGGGGAAGACAGGAGGAGCCGTAGCCCTAGGGGCTCCCGCGCGCGGCGCGTGCAGGGGGCACAGCGGGAGGCTTTGGCAAGGGGCAGGCGCTCCCAGGGTCGAGACGGTCAGTGCACCCTACCCAGGACTTCTTCTCCTCTTTCCAGGTCACGGAGCTGTTCCATATCGACACGGGCAAGGCACCGGTTTGGCTCCCCGGTTGGCGTGGTATCGGCGGGAGTCGCTCTCCCTGGACATCGGGCAGTCGACGACGCAGCCCCTGCCGCGTCAGTTGCAGGGGGCTTGGCCGGTGAGTCTTGTGGGTCACTACACTCCAGTTCCTTGGTTAGCACACTGCAAGCACTGCTCCACTCGCTGGGGGCGGGGGGTGACACGGGGGTGGCGTTGGTCGGGTTTGGGCCCCGGGGACGGAGGTCCCTGGTCCTAGTGGGGTTTCCGTGGGGCTTAGTTCGGGCGGGGACGTGGGGGTGGCGCCCGAGGCGATGGCGGCTGGGGGTGACAAGGCGGAACTGGCCGGGGGTATTCCGGATGCAGCGAGGCAGCACGCATACGTCTCGTTTGCGGGCCCCCTGGGGGTTCATCTGAAACAGGACGTGAAAGAGAAGCTCTGGAAAGGTGAGTTCTGCGAGATCTTCTCCCTGCTCCCCTTGGAGGACTTTATTGACCTCAAGGAGGAGGATAAAAAGGATGAAAAGAAGGAGGAGGAGGAGAAGAGGAAGCGGTATCGCAAGATTCCGAAATCCTTTGGCAACTGGTTACGGGCGTTTTGCGTGCTAGCCAGCGTGCTGGGGGAAAAATCGCCGGGATTATGCTCGTCCCTGTTCTGCTACCTGGACGGCATTTGGGAGGCATATCGCACCTATGGGGGGCTGGCATGGTGGCGCTACGATGAACAGTTCAGGCAGCGACTGGCGGCTAACCCGGGGATGAGGTGGGATCAGATGGATCTGCCCCTCTGGATGAAGCTAATGATGGCCCAGAAGGCGCAGCCCTTTCCAAACTCGGCCGGCGCGAAGGGGCAGTCCGCCTCGTCGGCCGCTTTGCAAAAGGGCTTCTGCTGGCTCTACAATGAGGGCCAGTGCAAATGGGGAAACGCGTGTCGATTTAAGCATGAGTGCTCCGGTTGCGGGGGTGCTCATGGGCTCAATCGCTGTTTCAAAAAAGGGAAGGTGGGAACAGCCGGAGCGGCTGCCGGGGCCGGAGGGAATGCTTCCCCTGCCCCGGGGCTTCACGCCGGTGAGGCTAGATGGAGCCGTGGCTAAGCCGCTACGGTAACAGGACTGATGCCTCGGTACTTAGGGAAGGCTTCGGGCGGGGTTTCTTTATTCCCTTCCGGGAGCGGGGGGGTTCGGGGGGGTTGCGCAACCTGAAGTCGGTGGCGGATTTCCTGGGGGTAGTACGGGAGAAACTAGACAAGGAGGTTGCGCTGGGGCGGATGGCGGGCCCGTTTGCGGTGCCCCCATTGGAGGACCTACGGGTTTCCCCTCTTGGGGTGGTGCCAAAGAAGGAGCCGGGGAAATTCCGGCTCATTCACCACCTCTCCTACCCAAAAGGGGAGTCGGTGAATGACGGTATTGATAAGGACCTATGCTCGGTCTCGTATGCATCATTCGACCGGGCGGTCGAGCTGGTTAAACGGGCCGGGCATGGGGCACTTATGGCAAAAGTGGATATTGAGGCGGCGTTTCGTCTGCTGCCAGTCCACCCGGACTGCCACCACCTGTTGGGATGTTTTTTCGAGGGAAAATATTTCGTGGACTTGTGCCTCCCTATGGGCTGTTCTATTTCATGCTCCTATTTCGAGAAATTTAGTACTTTTCTCGAATGGGTGGTGCGGGTCGAGGCGGGGAACCGTTCGGTGGTGCACTACCTGGGCGATTTCTTTTGCGTGGGGCCGGCTGCCTCCTCGGCATGCCAGCAACTGCTTAGGACCGTGGAATGGGTGGCGGGCCACTTTGGGGTGCCGCTGGCAGCGGATAAGACGGAGGGCCCGACGACGTGCCTTAGTTTCTTGGGGTTAGAAATAGATTCTATCTTGGGTGAATGCCGGCTGCCTCGGGACAAGTTGGAGGGGCTCAAGGGGGCGGTAGCTGCGGTGACCGTTGCGCGCAAAGTTACGCTGCGGCAACTGCAGTCGCTAATAGGGATGCTGAACTTTGCATGCCGTGTAATTCCTATGGGGAGGGTTTTCAGCCGCAGCCTGGCGGCTGCTACGGCAGGAATTCGATCCCCGCATCATTTCATACGGGTGTCAGCAACCATGAGGGCTGATTTGGGCGTGTGGGATGCCTTCCTGCAGGATTTCAACGGGACGGTGTTTTTCTGGCGGGCGGGTAAGTCGGCGGCGGAGTTGGAGCTCTTCACGGATGCTTCGGGTAGTGTGGGCTTCGGGGCCTACTTTGGCGGGAGATGGTGCGCGGAGCGGTGGCCGGAGGCATGGGGGTCTAGCCCAGTCATGCGCAACCTGGCTTTTCTGGAATTATTCCCGTTGGTCGTTGCAATGGCACTATGGGGCGAGGGGCTCCGGGACCAGAAGTGGTCTTTTTCTCGGACAACATGGCGGTGGTGCATGCGGTGAATAATCAATCGGCTGCCTCTAAGCCGGTGGTTAGGTTGCTGCGGCGCTTTGTGTTGATGTGTATGTCACGGAATGTTGTGTTTCGCGCGCGTCATGTCCCTGGGTACCTGAATGAGGTGGCTGACGCTCTGTCTCGTTTTCAGTGGTCCCGATTTTGGTCGATGGCGCCAGGAGCATTGAAGGAAGGGGAGGCTTGCCCGGACGAGATATGGCAGCTGGGAGCGTCCTGCTTGGGGGACTTGTGAAGGCTTCACTGGCACCGGCCACATGGGCCTCCTACAGTAAGGTCTGGGACTCTTGGGAACGATCATTAGACGGGTTGGAGCATGGCTTACGTGGGGATGCGCTGCGGGACGCTTTTCTATGGTACACCTGCCAATTGCTGGCAAAGGGGGCGTCCCCGGCAGTGGTCGACAGGTCCATGGCGGCAATGGCGTTCTGGTTCCGATGGCGCGGGTCGGAGGATCTGACTAAGACCTTCCTAGTACGGCAGGCGCTGAAGGGTTATCGAAAGGGCCGCAGGACCTGTGACTCTAGGCGCCCGGTGTCGGTACGGGTATTGGGGGATCTGGTGGGTCGGTTGCCGGAAATTTGTTTCAACGGGTTTGAGGTCTCTCTGTTCAGAGCGGCTTTTCTCTTGGCATTTTTCGGGGCGTTCCGCGTGGGGGAGCTGGTGAGTGCCAGTAGGGTGGTGCCCGGGGGTCTGCAGGCCTCAGGGGTTCGTGTTTTGGAGGGTAAGGTGGTTGTGCATCTGGGTAGTTCTAAGACGGACGTCCGTGGCGTGGGTAGGGACGTTACGCTATGGGCTCTGCCGGGCGCAGCATTGTGCCCGGTGGCTGCAGTGGCGGAGTACATGGCTCGGAGGCCGGCGGTGGGGGGTTCCTTCTTGGTACATGCGGATGGTTCTTCCCTGTCCCGGTTTCAGTTTACAAAGGTTTTTCGGGCCGGGCTAGGTAAGTTGGGGCTTCCGGCCGGACGTTTTGGTACTCACTCCTTTCGCATTGGGGCGGCCACGGAGGCCGCACGGTTGGGATTAGGAGATGAGGTCGTGAAGCGCATAGGGAGATGGGAGTCGGTGCGGTTCCGCTCATATGTGCGGTTGGGCTTATTGGAATAAAAAAAAAAAAAAGGGAAAAGGCAGGTATATGTTTATATATGTGTATGTATAGATATGGTGCGGGGGCGGACATGGACGGAGGGGTCCTCTTTTGCCTTTCCCTCATGCTTGTTTTCTTCTTCTCCCCAGGACGGGTTGCTTGGATTGTGGGACATTCTTTTGTCTTCTGGGCCGAGAGGAGGGCCGCAGCTCGAATGCAGGGCCAGCAGCTGGGCTTTCCGAAGGACCAGTTGACAGTCCGATGGTTTGGGTACAGGGGATTTTGCTGGGGGGAGGTTTGTGGGGCAATGTTTAGGATGGTGGTGGGCGGGAGGACACCGGACATGGTGGTCCTTCATGCTGGGGGTAACGACTTGGGCCTCACGCCACAACGTCGGTTGGTAAAGTGGATGAAGCAGGACATCAACAAATTGAGGGACCTGCTTCCGGGGGTTATGTTAGTGTGGTCGGAGATTGTCCCAAGGCGTCGATGGCGGCACGCGCGGGATCCGGTGGCGATTGATCACTGCAGGAAAAAGGTGAACAGCTTAATGGCGAGCTTCGTTAGGAAGATGGGAGGTGTGGTGGTACGGCACAGCGAGTTGGAGGAGGGGTTGCCGGGGTACTACCGCTCGGACGGGGTTCACCTTTCGGAGGTGGGTTGGGATCTGCTCAACTTGGGTTGGCAGGTTGGTATGCAGCGGGCGCTGTTTCTTCGGGGTGGCGGAGCTCAGACGGCTTAAGGGGTCAAGGTCTGAGCTTATGGCGGGACGGGGAGCTGAAGGAGAGGAAATAGGCTCCCCAGGATGAACGTAATGGAAGACAAACAAGTGGTGGTCATTGGTGGTTGATAGGTTTCGAGTCCTGTCGGTGGCTCAGAACCTGGTGGGGTAGGGGTATCCGGGTATACCCCTGCCGTGGTTAATGGATGGTTGGCACTTTACATCGATTGGAATAATGTTGATGTATGTTATATATATATGTTTATTTATATGGGGGTCATTGCCCTTTATATGTTAATGGAAGGAATAGGATGCGAGGGCGGAGTATAGGGGGCAATGACCCATGTTTACTTGTTAAGTTATTATTATGATTATTATTGTTATTATTATTGTTTGCTAAATAAAGCTGTGGACATATTTCCCCATATCCTCTAGTATGTGCGTTATTGGGTTGGGTTATGGGGTGGTTGTCCTGGATTCCGACTGCCCAAAATGGCGACTATACACCTGTCATGTAGCCCCATGTAGCCAAGCGCAGCTAAGCGGAAAAAGGCCTTGACAGGGGTTAGGAGGCGGGCCTAGGAGGAAGTAAGCAAGGGAGTGGAGTTATGGGTAAGTGGGTTTGGTTATTTAAATGGGCAGCCATTTTAGTTAATTCATTTTAACTTCCTACCTGGTTAAGTTTGTCCCACCCACCCTCCCTGTTTTGTTATGTGTGGTTTTGTCCCGTTTTTTCACAGCGGCGGGACGGGGAGCTGAAGGAGAGGAAATAGGCTCCCCAGGATGAACGTAATGGAAGACAAACAAGTGGTGGTCATTGGTGGTTGATAGGTTTCGAGTCTTGTCGGTGGCTCAGAACCTGGTGGGGTAGGGGTATCCGGGTATACCCCTGCCGTGGTTAATGGATGGTTGGCACTTTACATCGATTGGAATAATGTTGATGTATGTTATATATATATGTTTATTTATATGGGGGTCATTGCCCTTTATATGTTAATGGAAGGAACGGGATGCGAGGGCGGAGTATGGGGGGCAATGACCCATGTTTACTTGTTAAGTTATTATTATGATTATTATTGTTATTATTATTGTTTGCTAAATAAAGCTGTGGACATATTTCCCCATATCCTCTAGTATGTGCGTTATTGGGTTGGGTTATGGGGTGGTTGTCCTGGATTCCGACTGCCCAAAATGGCGACTATACACCTGTCATGCACTCATGTCCTATTTAGGAAATTTTTGAAACCGGCCAATGTAATTTACCCCCATCAAGACATATATTTTTGAAAAGTAGACATCCTAGAGTATTTCAAATGGTGGTATTTTAACACTTTCCATGCACTAATTCTACCACCAGTCTTTGTCAAACTTGTGGGTAGTCATTTTTTTGGGTTGTTATTTTCCTCTCACATTGTACTTTAGGCATGGATTCTCAGTTCCTGTTATGTGTTACTGACAAAGAACACCCCAATATGTGTTCAGCAACATCTCCTGAGTACAACAGTATCCCCAATGTACAGGTTTTATAGGTTTTTGTAAACTTACAGGGGTTAAATGTAGGGCTTTCCCCTTTTCTATGTTTGCACATTTGCTAGATTGGTTTGCTGGGCCTATGTTGCCATTGAGACCATATGGCAGCCCAGGAATGAAAATTAACCCCATCATGGCATATCATTTGTAAAAGTGGACAACCCATGGTATTCAAAATGGGGTATGTCGGGGGTAGGGCCTGACCGCGGACCAGAGCAGATGCAAGTTGCAGCAGCTCCTGCATCTTCACGCTAATTCTACCAAATTTTCATGGAGCAGAGCCTGCAAACTGGCACAATCTGACATACTCATGAACGGGGACTTTCTGCCCTCCAAGCTGATACCACACATGTGGACTTCCTTGCCGGCTCCGAGCAGACGAATCTTGCTGCCTAGCAGCTTGGTCGGCCCAGGGAAGACAACTCAGAGTATTCAAAATAGGGTATTTCCAATCTTTTGTAGTAGCCACTTAGTCACAAATGCTGGCCAAAATTTGTTTATTGCATTTGTTTTTACAAAAACTGCACTTTTACTGGTGATATCATCATCGTGAAAAGTTTTACTTTTTAAAACACTCATGTTTGTGTTCAGTGAAGTCTCCCGAGTATAACAATACCCCCCATGTACAGGTTTTATGGTGTTTTGGAAAGTTACAGGGTCAATATAGGGCATGCCCAATTCAGTTTGCCAGATTGGTTTGCTGGGTCTATGTTTCCTTTTAAGACCATATGGTAGCCCAGGAATGTGAACTAACATCATCATGGCATAGCATTTTCAAATGAAGACAACCCAGTGTATTCAAAATAGGGTATTTCCAGTCTTTTGTAGTAGCCACTTGGTCACAAACGCTGGCCAAAGTTAGAGTTTTTATTTGTTTTTTGCATTGTTTTAAAACAAAAACTTCACTTTTACTGGTGATATCATCGTCGTGATAAGTTTTACTTTTTAAAACACTCATATTTGTGTTCAGCGAAGTCTCCCGAGTATAACAATACCCCCCCATGTAAAGATTTTATCGTGTTTTGGAAAGTTACAGGGTTAAATATAGGGTTTGCCAATTAAATTCTCTGGGCTGTCTGCCTGGGTAGTCAGGTAGGTCCCTCAAATTACAATAAATAAAATCAAATAATTATGTAGTTAATAGTTAAATATATATGTAGAATGTGTGTGTATATATATATATATATATATATATATATATAAAAAATAAATATAAAAATCAAGTGTTGTTTTTTTAAATATATATATATATATATATATATAATGCCAAAATACCAGAGAATTGCAGTATGCAAGTATGCAATGATACCTTATTATATATATATATATATATATATACACACACACTTTTATTTCCTATATATGTATGATATATTATAAAATAATTAAAGCATTTTATAATATATTATAGATATATAATGCATATATATGATTACATTATAAGTGTATTTTGAAATATATGTGTATATATCTCAAAGTACACTTATAATTAAATCAGATATATGCATTATATATGTATAATATATTATAAAATGCTTTCATTATTTTATAATAAATTATACATATAATATAATATTATATATTTAATGTTTAAAAAAAATTGTTTACATTTTAGGATTCTGGGGTACTGTCTGACAGCTCAGACAGTCCCCCTGCTGGCAGCTTCATAGACTCCTATTGCAGCCATGTGATCATGGTGATCACATGGCCATAGAGGGCCGCAGTCGCCTGAGCTGCTGCAAGGGGACTGCTGGGGTCTCGGCAGTCCCCTCTGACCAGGATCGCCGCGGATCGCTGGTCCAGGTAAGTCCAGGACTCCTATTTGCCGCGGACGTACCAGGTACGACCGAGGTCATTAATGACCGTTTTTTTTGTCGTACGTACCTAATACGTCCGCGGTCAGAAAGGGGTTAATACAAAGAAATGTACAAAAATACCAGAGTATTGCAGTATGTATATATAATATATATAAATATATATAATAATAATAATAATACGTTTATATATATATAATTTCGTCTTTTTAGAAATCAATGGTAAGACCACACTTTGAGTATGTCGTGCAATTTTGGACCTGTATTCTAAAAAATAATATTATGACAAGAATGATTAAGAATATCGAACTGCCATCTGGAGTCAAGAAGGAGTTTTTTCCTAGTTTGTTGCAAAATTGGAAGCACTTTAGACTGGGTTTTTTGCCTTCTTTTGGATCAACGGCAAAAACATATGTGAAGAAGGCTGAACTTGATGGCCGCAAGTCTCTTTTCTGCTATGTAAACACGTAACTATGTAATGACACTAGAAAACGTGCAAAGTACAAAATTCATTCTTCCAAGGTGAATGGAAGATTTTATTTATGAAGAAAGGTTAACAAAAATGTATCTGTTTAGTACAGAAAAATAGTGCCTCACAGGAGATATAATAGCATTATACAAACATATTCAGGGTCAATACAAACCATTGTCTTGAAGACTATTCATAATTCTCTGACTGAAGAGCTTGTTTTATCCGAGTCTGTACAGATTTGTAAACAACAATTGGATGAATACTTAAAAAAAAATTTTTAGGGATATCATTTTTAATATGTAGGGTAACAGCTTTATGATCCAAGAATATATCTGACTGCCATTCTGGGGTCGAGAAGGAATTTTTTCTTAGTTTATTGTAAAATTGGAAAACACTGCAAACTGTTTTCTTGCCTTCTTTTTGATCGACTGTGCTAGTGCTATATAATCAGATTTGAGAAAGGTCTCTTTTTAGGCCATAACTAAGTAACTATGCACCTTTCACTCACATACCACAATGCACTCCTAAACAATAGTAAAGAGTCGTAGAGAAGAAACTATACTCACACACAGTCCTCTACTCCTTCAGCATAATAGGATATATAATATTTCATATGATCACAGAGACTACTTTATATCCAGTAATCTGTATTAGGTTAATAAACAAATTACCCTGATACAAGAAGGCCCTTGGATATTTGACATAAGTACCTGATGGGGTTCCTCTTGCCTGTATGTCAAGTACACATGATCAAATATGATCTTATATGAATAGTTTAGAAAATCCAGAATGCTTTGCGTCTAGATATACCTTGCTTCAGCAGATTGTTGTCAAGTAGATATATAATAATGGAAAAATAATTGTCGCAAAATCTTGGCAATAGCAACAGGCTTTTTTATTAGGACATGCTTAGGGCTAAATGGTAATGACCTGTACATTCCTTATTTCAATAGTCTATCTGTATGTATAAGAAATCTATATACGTTATATCCATGGGACTCTAGCAGTTCAGGTACATCATGGGGCAGCTTTGATGAGGAGAATTTTTAACACGGGGCATCTTCTGAATCTTTGACAGTAGAACTTCACATAGTCTGCCATGTGATGCCAATGTAATCTATATTGAGACAAGATCTTGTTGATGCCCACATCCATATGATAATCATGCAAAGATCTGAAACTTATTATATTCCTCTGTAATAGTCCTGGTAATAGTGGTATTACACTTCTTTACAAAGGAGCCCATCTTTAATTTAGAATCATATCCATAAGCAGACCGGACATTCCTTTATCTGTCAATCTGGTAGAAATTGTTCATCCTATTAAATAATATATTTTTACATATCAATAATATTTTATGACACCAGCCAAAATTATAATAGAAACATTTTCTGGTCTGATATGTGTTTTTTTACACTGATAAGCCACAACATTTAAACAACCAACAGTTGAAGTAAATGATATTGATTACAGTTACTACTTACTTACTGACCGGGTTCCGTTCTTATGACCCGATCGTAAAACAAATTGGTTGGTAAATGAGGTCTATGTTGGGGGAAATTTACCCGAACATAGACATACGCACCAGAGCAGGGAATCCCTCTTATCTATGTTTTGGGAAAATTCCCTGAACATAGACCAGCTCTCTAACGTGGGGAATCCCTTGAGAGCTGGTCGTAAGTTCGAGCCATTATAAAACAGGTAGGTCGTAAAGTGAGGACTTCCTGTATATTGTTACAATGGCACTCGTCAAGTGGAATATTTTAATCAGCAAGTGAACAGTCAGCTCTTGAATTTCATTTGCTGGAAGCAGGGCAAGAGACAGGCTCTGAGTGACTTTGACAATGGACAAATTGCAATGCCTAGACAACTGGATCAGAACATCTCCAAAATGGCAAGTCTTGTGGGGTGTTCCCGGTATGTAGTGGTTAGTACCTGCCAAACGTGATGCAAGAAAGGACAAGCAGTGAACTGGCGTCAGCGTCATGGGCACCCAAAGCACACTGATACATGTCGGTAGTGAAGGCTAGTCCGTCTGGTCCAATCACACAGAAGAGCTACTATAACTCAAATTGCTGAAAAACTTAATGCTGGCCATGATAGGAAAGTGTCAGAACACATAGTGACTGCAGTTTGCTGTGTATGAAGCTGCATAGCCGCAAACTGATCAGAGTAGCAACGATGACCCCTGTTCACCTCCAAAAGTGCCATCAATGGGGACATGAGTGTCAGAACTGGACCATGGAGAAAGGGCTGAAGGTTGCCTGGTATGATGAACCATGTTTTCTTTTAGGTCAGGTAGATGGCCTTGGCATGTGCATCGTTTACCTCGGGGAGAGATAGCAGCAGGATGCACTATGGGAAGAAGACAGGCCAGTGGAGGAAGTGTTATGCTCTGGGCACAGTTCAGCTAAGAAACCTTGGGTCTTTGCATTCATGTGGATGTTACTTTGACACAAAGAATCTACTGCAAGATTGTTGCAGACCACGTACACCCCTTCATGGCAATGGTGATGGCAGGATAATGCACCCTGCTACACTGCAAACATTATTCAGAAATGGTTTGACGAACATGACAAAGAGTTCAAGGTTCAAGAGTTCAAGGCTCTAAATTGGCCAGATTTCAATCTGATTGAGTATTTGTGGGAAGTGCTAGAACAACAAATCCTATCCACGGAGAACCCACCTTGCATCTTGCAGGACATAAATGATCTACTGCTAATGTCTTGATGCCAGATACTACAGGATATGTTTAGAGGTCTTGTGGATTCCATGCACATCAGAGCTGTTTTGGCAGCACTAGAGGGGGGAGGCCTACACAATTTTAGGTAGGTGCCTTTAATGTTCAGGCTGATGTGTGTACTGTGTTAAGTTCCTTCCTCAAGTAAATCTCCCTGCACGTTTGTTTTGCTACTGCTTGATATTTTAGCTTTCACCACTTAACTATGACAGTAATAGCCTTATTCTTCTGCAGATAGTCAATGTTTGTTGTTCTCATAAATGTCTAACACAAAAATGTATGGCTTCTCTTGTCTATATTATTTTCTTGTATTGTACTCTTCTAGAAACCCTGTACAATAAATTATTATACATGGGCAAAAAAATGGGTTTAGTTCAGAAATTCGGATAAGTAAAAAAATGTACAATGCAAATATGAACAAGGTGGGGCATCTTACATATAGTTCTGAATGCTTTGGTCTTTAAGGAATGTGGTCCTATAATAAAACAAGGAAAACAAACACTAGCGCAATATTGCCTGGATATTCAAATGAAATTGAATAAAAATAGTTATATACACTCACAAGTGTAGAGCCAGTTAATGTTGCCTCAAACTATAAGTGTTGTGGGATTATTCAGGGTCCCACTCCTCCTTCCGTATGCCACTAGCGGATCCAGTTGCCCCCCCACCCAAGATTCTCCCCTGCCGGCTAGTGCAGGACTGGCAGGGGAGCTGCAGGATTAGAGATCTCCCTCCCCGGTCCACAGTAACTATCCTGGCAGCCGACAGGGCTATTTTCGATATGTACTTTTTGGTTCACACTCTTATACAGGTATCATAAGAATTGTTTTTCTTTATTTGTGGTTATACCACTCAGTTTGCATATTTTGGATTGATTTTTCCTGATCTCTTTCTCTGGTCTTAGTCAGTGCTTGCATATTCTTTGTATATGTTTGACTATATTGATACTTTCATTTGACAGTGTTGATACCAGTTATGTGTGTTCCTGTACAATAAAGTGTTTTGTATTTTAGCTGGTTGTACTCCTCTTTTCAGTATCATATTATTGTATCAGTAGCCTTTTGGAAATAGGGCTTTGAGTGAGTACCTTTATCTGTATTTATTGCCTTAATCTATTGCATATGGCTGACAATTGGTTGTGCCCACCATTTTTTTGTTAATATAAATTTTTGATCAACAGAAATGCCAAGAGTAAATCTATATTAACTTTACCTTTAGTCTAGTTGTAATTGACTCACTTTAGAATAAATGCTCATTAATCATAGCTCTCAACAATGTTTGTCACTGTATGTCCTACTTGTTTTCTTGAAACAACTTCATGATTTATACAGGGCTGAGCAATATGTTAGTGCATTATAAATAACAACAACAACAACAGATATTGGTGTATTCTCTGACAGAGCTTCCACAATTTGGTACTCCATATTTGTCTAAATTGAATAAAGTATTTTTTTCAAATACTTCCTCCTTATAGTGTTTATTTACAATTGTTTTACTTTCTAAGTGCAGCAGTCAAATTCTAGTTTTCCCAAAGAAAAGGATTTAAAAAAAAAAAGATTCCCACAAAGAGCAGGAACCATAAACAGGATATTTAAACTTATTACACCCTAAAAAAAGAGATTGTTCTGGTAACTGTTTTTTACTCATCTGGGGTCCTAGATAGCCTAGTCACAGTGTATTGCCCTATATACACAGGTAACCACTAATCAGAAAAGCTAGTTGTATGAACAGACTTCTTTAATAGTGGATGTAAGTGTTAAGGAAAAAGCGTTGCATCCATAGAGACAATAAACGCAGTCAAAAGATCAAGCAACAGGTCAAGACAGGCAGCACAGGATCAAAGTCAGTTTACAAAGCAAAGGTCAAATAACTGTCTCACACAATAGCAAGTGTACACCAAATAGCTTTGGAGCAACTGAAGGAAAGGAAAGGAATAGTGTCCTTATATACCCAAGCAAAAAAAATTGATAAAGGGGACATGGTGACATAGGTAGTGACATCATATGTATTGACACAGGAATGAAGAATAATGCTCTATAATGTGTCTAAGTGTGTCTTCTTTGTAACAATGATCCTCATGGACTCTGGGCTGTGAATCCTGCATCATAATTGGCATGAAGAAAGGTGTAGTTGGCAAAATATTTGATGCAGAGGAGGACACTGAAGTAATAGCCAATGATATACTTGACACAATGAGGATGCTGACGGCATAACCTACAACATATTTGATGCAGAGGTGGATCTTGAATATGGTGCAGAGGAGGACAATAATGATGCAACTTGCAACATATTTGATGTAGAAGGGGATGCCAAAGATGTGACTTGTATCATTATTGATGCGTGGCTTGCAACATTGTTAGAAATTATTGAGTTGGAGCTTCTGAAATTCCTGTGCCAGGAAATTGAGATGATTCTGACAGGTTTTCAGTTTGTTAGGAACAAGAAAAGAGCCGCATGTAGTTTCAAGAGATTTATTCCACCTGTGTGGATTTGGCAAAGTTTTAACCCAACTTCAGGGTCTTTGTCAAGCTGTGACAAACACCCTGGATTTGGGTCGTGATGTTGTCAGTTCCACGCAGGTGGAATAAATCGCTTTAAACTACATTAAGTGTTGCATCTCTTTTCTTGTTCCTAACTACATGTGAGGTGCTTGGAAAGTGACATTGGAGTTTGAATACAAATCCTAGCTCGTGGAGTGCTGGTCCTCATTGTATACATATGCAGCCCCCATCGGTTCCCCCCTATATCCTCCCCGAGATCTGAGTGTGTTGTCTGGATGGTCGGTCAGTATATTTCTTGTATAAGGGCCATACTATAGCAGGGTCAGGTGGTTAATTTGAGAACCTAGCATCTCTTCCACCTCATATTTTTCATTCTCACCCACCACTACTGGATTTTTTATATCAGGAACTCTTGACTGGCAGGTATCCAGAGTATCAGGTTTTAATAGCAAAGTATGAAAACCAGGATGCACATTGTATAAAGCTGGTAATTGTACTTTAGTGGCAGTCTGTGATATTATTTCTGTGATAGGAAAAGGACAAAGGTATCTGGATCCTAATTTTTTAGAATTACATTTTGATTTAATAAGGTTTGTAGAAACCCATACATTGTCTCCTGTTTTGTATTAGGATGCAGGTTCTCCTTTTCTGTCTGCAAATATTTTGTATCTTACTTGCATTTTCACAATGGTTCATCAGTTCCGGGTACTGAACTAATAAGAGAAGAACAAGTTAACATAGTAGGATGGAATCCATCATTCATGAGGAACGGAGACATTATGAGGTTTTGTGAATTTGATTGTTGTAGGTGAATTCAGCAATAGGTAAGTGTTTATGCCAACTGTCTTGTAGACACGTCATATAGCAATGTAGATATTATTCCAAGGCCTGATTTGTCCTTTATGTTTGCTTGTTTGACTGTGGATAACTGTGGTTGTATAAAGCTATGGCAAAAGGCTATCCAGAATTTCGATGCTCTGACAAGTTTTGTCAAAAGGAATTCCTTCAGTCAGTATAAAGTGTGCCATTTTCATAAAACAGACAAAAGAAATGGTAAAACTACTATAACCATTATACTATTACATCCTTGTGAGGACTGTAGTACATAGTTCTGTAATACAGTATATAGATATATTTGACCATGAGTGGGAAATAACAGAAAGTGGTTGTAATAAATCTTGTGTTTTTTATGCAGCTACATAATAAAAATCAGAATATTAAAAAGAATAATACATCATTATTAGGGACTAAAATCCATTGGTTTAGTGTTGGACCTTGCGGTGACTGGACCCCGCCCCTTCTGTCCCTCAGCAGAAAAAAAAACGAAATTTCCACAAATAGGGCCTTATCATGTGGGACATTGCAGACTACTACAGCAAAGTATATAAGCAATATGAAGTTTATGAAGTAATCTAAAAAAGAAGTAACTGCAAAATATAACCTCCCTTTCTCTAGTTTTATGCACAGAGCCATGCCTCTTGAACAAAATAATGGCAGGGATAGTTGGGTCACTAAACTACAGCACACATTTAATTGGGGTAAAGAAGTTAACGCAAACAAGATGGCTGCCCTAAATATATGCATAGCAAAAGTAATCCAGGCACTACATTCTACACTAAGGGATAATTGTAATGCAGATGAGCAAAGCTTATGGTTTTGAAAAATACAAGTATTAATATTACAATTCAAAGTCCTATAAGAAACATATTATCAAACTTTCATCACCATCCTTTGACAATTCTGTTTCAAGCAAATATTTATACAACATGCACATAAACTCTAATAATGGGAAATACAGAAGCAAATAGGGACATAGAACATAAGGAAATATCTCAAAGGTTACTATATCCCTAGGGCTTCATATCTCAAATGTGAGTCACTGATATCATTATGTGGAGTTACATCCAGGTCTTTGTACATAACCCTTAACGCTTCAAGGCCAGGTTTAGGTAAACTCCAGTAATGTAGTGTTGTCCGATGCATCAAATCTAAAAATCAAAACTTCAAAATATCCGGTAGACCAAGTCATGCATGCCATGAAATAAATGGAATTCCATAGTTTTTGGAATTCCACTGCTTTTAAAAATGGAACGTTGGTGTCCTCTATTTAATGTTCTGCTTAAATAACAAAGCAATAAGGCCTCAATATAATTTACTTGAAATAACTTTTAAAGTCTATAAGAATTTTTGTAAATAAATTATTTGAAAGGTTTTTTTTATTTTTTTGTAACAGAATGGGATCATTTCTGGTGGGGATTCAAATAAATTAAATTGAGGTCTAAGGTGGGAAGGGGGGAGTTAGAAAATGGGTGTCATGGGCATTGATTTAATATTTTTGGATACCTTTTTCAATGATCACAAATTCGTTAAAAAAAACGTATCAAATTATTTTTCTACAGACGTTACTATTAAAGTCTATAGGAAATTTTGTAGATAAATTTAAAATGTTTTGTAACAGATTGTGGCCATTTGAAAATATTAATTTGAGGTCATATTGTCAAAGCTTTAACATGTACCTCTTGGTAAATGAACAGTTAACATATGAGGAAGCATTCTTAACGATTAGAAAAGGTTGCAACATAATTTCATGACTTCATTATGTGGGTGTATTCTGTACGTCAGTGTGATATGGCTTTTATAACCTTTATAACAGTATGGGAAATTAACACTCCAGATCTCTATAGCATTAGGTCATGAAGGAGGTGTTAAACCTCCTTTGTACTAATGTTAGGGGTCATAATGACTGCTACTGCTGCCAGTGGGCAAAAAGTAAAAAGTAAAAAATGCATTAATCAATTCCATTTTAAGGCCACTTATTGAGGATTATGGGGGCCTTTTCAGATATCCCAATTTATTTTCTTGCCATGAGCGTGCATATATTTGAAAAGTTGTATATATGTTTTGATGCCTTTGATGCAGCTGGTTTAGCCAAAAAACTTGGAGAAAGTGTGTGGTGGTAATTGTTCAATTTTCATTTTTACACACACATTGCTTTTTGACTGTGATTTAGGAGAGCCTGTTGTTGGTTATTGCAAGAACACACTCCAGGATGTTTTCTGCAAGGCCTCCTTAGTACACCCGTGCCCTCCACGCATAGGTTTGCCAGGATTTTGGGAAGGTCCAGTTACAATTGTATGACTTGTAATTTGAATTGAAATCGAGAGTATTTCTTCTGATAGGCCTATCTTTAGCTTGGGATTTATCACGTACCCGAGTTTTATTTATTGCAATGAAAGTGTATATATTTGAGACGTAGATACCCAGAGGTATTGTATATGGAGTGCTTTGATGCCTTTGATGCAACTGGTTTAGCCAAAAAACTTGGAGAAAGTGTGTGGTGGTAATTGTTCAATTTTCATTTTTACACACACATTGCCTTTTGGCTGTTATTTAGGAGAGCCAGTTGTTGGTTATTGCAAGAAAAAACACAGTATCTTTTCTCTGCCCACTCTTAAAACAGACTCTGCATCTTTTTTGGGGATTCTGCTTTGCCGCAGTAGGGGTAATTTTAAAAATAAAATGCGGAGTAAGAAGAACACAGGGAGGGGGTGAGGAGAACACAGGGAGGGGGAGGTGAGAAGAACACGGGGGGAGGTGAGAAGAACACAGGGAGGGGGGAGTAAAAAGAAGAGGGGGAGTAAGAAGAAGAGGGGAGGACAGGGAGTAAGAAGAAGAGGGGGAAGGGGAGTAAGAAGAAAACAGGGAGGGGGAGTGTGACGAGACCAATCTCGCCACATTGCATTGGAGAAGCCTGGTTGCTCGCCTGTTGCCTTTGGATTATGGCCCCATGTTAAAAGGCTTGATTTTTCCCTGCAAAGACATGAAAGCCGGATCATTTGGTACTTGCCCGGTTTGAGCAGTGATACCCCAGATAGCTATGCCATGGAGCCCATTCGTATAATGAAAGACTATGGGAAAGACTTTGGCTCCATGGCAATTGAACTGTATGTGTGTGCTCTGAGCGCCATTCAGTAATAATGTGCACTCAGATCTGAGCTATCTGGGGATATGTTGAATGTACTTGTTTTGTGCAATGGCGGCACAGTTATTTGTTTTTATGTGTTTTATTGTCTTTCGCTGCCATGTGTTCAATTGAGTTTTGCCTCTGTCCTTGGAGATAATTGGATTACTTCCCAATTATCTCCAGGATAGAAGACTCTGTGGAACTGGTTTTGGGCAGAAAAGCCATGCTTCCTTTGGTCACAAAGGACTACGATCTATCTTTTGAACCACTGGATCAATTTTGATGATTTTGACATATGTTTGTATTTGGAGTATGCTGATTCTGAAAATGTAAGTGTTTATGTGAATGTGATGCATACTTTTAAAGTTATGAATAATGTTAAAAAACTGTATTTCTCTGCCTGTGATAATTACATTAACCATTGTGTAAGGTAATTGTATCACAGGCAGAGGGGAGGATTTTGTGTGGGAGTGTCTGAGTGTATTGTATGTGTTTATTGGTTGTTTTCCAAAACCCTGTGGGTGGTACTAATGTGTATATGTGTATAAACCCACAGCTCTGTCTGTTCACTGCTTGACCCTCAACACAGAGCTTTGTCTCGTTCTTGGGGGGATTTATTGTATGCTGTTCCAGTTCGACTGCTAGGAGTGTAAACCTATTCGGATGGTTTTTCCTATTCGGCTGTTTACGGCATTCATATGGTTTCCTGTTCAGCGGATTGGTGTTCTGCAGTAGCTGTGCCTGTGTCTCTGGAAGGGAAGATCTACTAAACAGCGGTTTAACCCTTTTATGCCTGGGGGTGCCGTTACAGGGAGTAAGAAGAAAACAGGGGGAGAGGGGAGTAAGAAGAACACAGGTGGGGGGAGTAAGAAGAACACATGGAGGAGGGTGGGACAGTAAGAAGAACACAGGGAGGGTGGTGAGAAGAAGGGGAGATGAGGAGAAAACAGGGAGGGAGGAGTGAGGAGAACACGGGGGGAGTGAGAAGAACACAGGGAGGGTGGGTGTGAGAAGAGACCGCAAGGGGAGGGTGGGGGGGGAGGAGAGACCACTAAGGGGCAGGGGAGAGCTCTAAGGGACAGAAGGGAGAGCTCTATAGGACAGGGGGCAGGGCAGGGAGCTCTTTCACACTACGCGTACACACACACATTTACAGATGAAAAGGAAGGAAAGGGGCCTCATTTAGGAAAAAGAGGTTCTATTTCAACTGTCAAAAGTAAAGACAAATAAGTCAATGGGACCTGATGGAATACACCCAAAGTTATTAAAGAGTTTAGTGGTGTACTAGCAAAACTATTAACAGATTTATTTAACCAATCATTGTTAACAGGAGTAGTCCCAGCAGATTGGAAGTTAGCGAATGTTGAGCCCATTCACAAGAAAGGTAGTAGGGAGGAGTCGGGCAACTTAGGTCAGTAAGCCTTACTTCAGTAGTGGGGAAAGTAATGGAAACCATGTTTAAGGATAGGATTGTTGAACATTTAAAAACATGTGGATTTCAAGATCAGAGACAACATGGGTTTACTTCAGGGAGATGATGCCAAACTAATCTTAAAGATTAGAAAACTAGAAAAATGGTCAGAGTTGTGGCAGCTGACATTTAAAGTGGATAAGTACAAGATAATGCATCTTGGATGTAAAACCCAAGGGCAGAGTACAGAATATTAGAAAGAGTCCTAACCAGTGGCGTCGCTAGAGGGGGCCAGAGGGGGCCATGGCCCCTCCTACGTCATGCTGTGCCCTCCCTGGGGCCCCCCCAAATGCTGGACATGTGTTTCAATTATATTCCCTCGGACTGTAACAATCTGTTACAGCCCGAGGGAATGCAGTGCTGGGGGCTGTCTGTGGCCGGAGGGAGCACTGACAGGCTCCCTGGCACAGGCCCCGCCCCAAACGAAGCCCCACCTCCCACACATAAGCCCCGTCCCCGCCGTAAAGCAGCAGACCATGCTGCTGCAGAAGATGGCTGCCTGACCCCCAGCAACAGCCTCCAGTGACAGGTAGGCTTACTGTGTGTGTGTGTCTGTGTGTGTATGGACATAGCAGTGTGTGTGTGTGTGTGTATGGACTCAGCAGTCTCTCTGTGTGTGTGTGTGTGTGTGTGTTTGTGTATGGACACACACACATTGCCCCCCATACTCACACACTGCCCCCCATACTCACACACTGCCCCCATACACACACACTGCCCCCCATACACACACATTGCCTCCCATACACACACACTGCCCCCATACACACACATTGCCCCCCATACTGCCCCCATACACACACATTGCCCCCCATACTGCCCCCATACACACACACTGCCCCCATACACACACATTGCCCCCATACACACACTGCCCCCATACACACACACATTGCCCCCATACACACACACTGCCCCCATACAAACACTACTCCCCATACACATACACTGCTCCCCATAAACACACTGCCCCCCCATACACACACTACCTCCCATACACACACACTGCCCCCCCAAACACACACACTGCTCACACACTGTCCCCCTCACACACACACTGCACCCCTTACACATTGCACCACTCACACACACTACTGCTCATATGCCCTACTACAGCCCCATTTCCCAGCAGACCTGTTCTTAAACGGTTTGACTACTTACTCTGGGAGGGGGTCCCGGCACTATTGACACCATAACCACTATACTGAGCTGTAGTGGTTATTGTGTCTGGATTATTTCTTTAAATAATCTACAAGTGCTCCTCCCGAGATCAGGCTCTGGATTCCCCACTGCTCGGCAGTCTGTGTGTGTGTGTGTGTGTATGGACTCAGCAGTCTGTGTGTGTGCTGTGTGTATGGACTCAAGCAGTCTGTGTGTGTATGGACTCAGCAGTCTGTGTGTGTACGGACTCAGCAGAGTCTGTGTGTGTGTATGGACTCAGCAGTCTGTGTGTGTGTGTGGGTATGGACTCAGCAGTCTGTGTGTGTGTGTGTATGGACTCAGCAGTCTCTATGTGTGTGTATGGACTCAGCAGTCTGTATGTGTGTGTATGGACTCAGCAGTCGGTGTGTGTGTGTATGGACTCAGCAGTCTGTGTGTGTGTGTGTGTTTGGACTTAGCAGTCTGTGTGTGTGTGTGTGTGTGTGTGTGTGTGGACTCCGCAGTCTATCAATAATTAAAATTCCTGTGAGTTGTTGTGTAGGAAGGGCCCCAGTGCATTGCTTTGCCCAGGGGCCCTTAACTCTGTTAAAATGGTACTGCTTTTGTGTGTCAGTGAGCTTCTATTTAGTGAGCATGTGTGTGTCAGTGAGCTTGTCTTTAGTGAGCTTGTGTGTGTCCCTGAACTTCTTTGAAGTGAGCCTTCTGTTTATACAAGTGAGTTTGTCTGTAGTAAGCTTGTGTGTGAGAGTTTTATCTGTCAGTAAGCCTATTTGCGCATGCCAGTGAGCTTGTGTGCTTACTGTAATATATTTATTTTGACTTGTAGGAATGGCATACATTTTTTTTCCAGGGCTGCTTTGGATTCCCAGTGATTCCCAGTTTGGCTCTGCCAGCGAGTGCACTTTACCGCTGAATCATCTGTGTGAGCTGCCGCACAATTTAGCCCTGTTACAGTATCTGGGAGCTGCTGTTGACAGGTACTAGTAGTCTAGAGATTGGACATGGGGTATATGCTCAGCTATCTGTATAATACAGATCTGTGTGTATATAATATCCAGGGATAGTCCGTGCTTCCTGTATAGTGCTGCTCTCTGTATAATACAGGCCTGTGCCTGTATAATATCCCGGGACAGTCAGTGCTCCCTGTATAGTGCTGCTCTCTGTCTTGGGATATTATACACAAACAAACCTGTATTATACAGAGAGCAGCACTATACAGGGAGCACTGAGTGTCCCAATTTATTATACACACAACCCTGTATTATACAGAGAGAGGATATGATACCCAGACAGTAATTGATAGCAATGCTGCAAAATGTCCTTGGAATTTTTTTTTCAAATGTTGGCAACTATGGCACTGTATCAAGGGTAATGTGTTTGTTTTTTTAATAATCCCTGGTGGAAAATAATGAATCCTGCACCAGGGATTATTAAAAAAACAAAACACATTGTGTCGGGGGCGGGGCTTAACATGCGACAGGGGCGGGGTCAAACTGCGGCGAGGGCGGGGTTAAATGTGCCCCCCTACTTTTGTCCCTGGCCCTCGATGTGCCCCCCCTAAAAATGAATCACAGAGACGCCACTGGTCCTAACCTCAATATCTGAGGATCAATGAGACAGCCACTAGAGGGAATGGGGGAAGGCTTAACCCATTGATAAACATAGCAGTTTCTCTGAAACTGCTATGTTTATAAAAAAATGGGTTAACCCTAGAAGGACCTGGCACCCAGACCACTTCATTAAGCTGAAGTGGTCTGGGTGCCTAGAGTGGTCCTTTAAATACATAAAGGGAATCAACACAGTAAATGAGGAGACTATATTTAAAAGAAGAAAAACTACCACAACAAGAGGACATAGTCTTCAATTAGAGGGGTAAATGCTTAAAAATAATATCAGGAAATGTTACTTTACTGAGAGGGTACTGGTTGCACGGAATAGCCTTCCAGCTGAAGTGATAGAGATTAACAGTGTAAAGCAATTTAAGCATGCGTAGAATAGACATAAGGCTATCCTAGCTATGAGATAAGGCCAGGGACTAATGAAAGTATTTAAAAAATTGGGCAGACTAGATGGGCCGAATGGTTCTTATCTGCCGTCACATTCTATGTTTCTATAGTTCTTGTACTGATAGAAAATTGTCTAGATAATGTATCACTGTGGCCATTTACTTATGTACAAAACAACTACAAGTATTGAAAATGTTGCAGATTACACCTTACCTGAGAACACAATAGGTCTGCCCAATTTGTCTTTAAGACCTTGCGTTCGACTCTTTTGGAACCAGAGGTAGCATATGACTCTTAGTGGGTGAACTGGGATAGAACATAAATCGATGGAGTAAGAGCAAAGGTGCCAAAAGCACAAGATGGTGGTTTAACGCCTGTGAAATGACCACAGAATATTTCTGTGTCTAATAGGCTATGATCTGAACGGGTGTTGAATTAAGCCAAATTTGGCGTAAAAAGATTGGTTATATTCATAGAATGTATAACCACCATATGTGTGTACCAGGTCCACTATTTTATGTAGAATAGAGATCAAGGTCTTCCCTATAGTGTGGGGACGTTTAACAGTATATAAGCCAGAACAAATTTGTGTATTGCCATTTTTGTGCAGTCTTCCCTATAGTGTGGGGACGTTTAACAGTATATAAGCCAGAACAAATTTGTGTATTGCCATTTTTGTGCAGTCTGGGGTCCCTAGCTTTTAAAACTACTGGCATGTCTCCGTAGCAGTACACCTAATTCTCTACAAGGTCTTGGGAGTCAATCAACAAGGAGACCAAACTGATGTCTCAGCCTTCCA
>OW240920.1:89175417-89195015 GCA_933207985.1 Pelobates cultripes
GCAGTATGTCCTTCTTATTGACAGGGAAACTAAATGTGCTGGTGTAATAACTTTAGAAGAGGAAATATGTGCTGCATTGTAACTGGGGATGTTCTTTTGAGAGGATGGAAGCAAGAGGTATGAAGTAGGGTTCTCTGTGGGAGGATTAGGATCTCCTGAGTTAGGATATTCTAACTTCTCCAGTTTGTCGTTATCGTATTTCCCGAGGTGTGAGACATATTATGATGAAGAATAAATGTAACAGCCATGCTGGTGATAGTGTAACACTGCATCAACTGGCAGCTTGCATATTGCTGAATGGTGAAGAAATTTGCTAACCGAGGGGAAGGTAAGGCCCTACTAAATAGCAAGTGGTTGTGAGAGGCTCTAGCTATGAATTGGCTAAGGTAAATAAAGTGGCAGGAATGTTGGCCTCTCAATGACAAGTAAGAGATTCAAATGAGGGGTTGTGACAGTTGAGGCCCTATCTTATAACCATGGGCCGATGGATGAATACCTCCATGTAAGGATGGAAGTTGTCCTTGCAGAACTGAATTACAATTACTAGAATATGGTCTGCACCAATACCCTTTACAGCCAATTGATGTATCTCTAAGAAATATAGGGTAATAGAAACTTAATTAATTGATGAAATGTATGTGAGTGAAGGCCTAGTGAGGTCCACGTTTAGAGGTATTGCAGTGGAAGACCAAGCATACTTAAAGGACCACTATAGAGCCAGGAAAACATGCTTGTTTTCCTGGCACTATAGTGCCCTGAGGGTGCCCCCACCCTCAGGACCCCCCTCCCGCCAGGCTATAGGGTGAGGAAGGGGTTGAATTTACCTCTTTCTCCAGCGCCGAGCGGGGGACTCTCCTCCTTCTCTCCTCCTCCTCTCCTCCTCCTCGGCTGAATGCACATGCGCAGCACGAGCCGCGCGCGCATTCAGCCATTGTCAATGCTTTCCTATGGACGCTGGCGTCTTCTCACTGTGAAAATCACAGTGAGAAGCGCGGAGGCGCCTCTAGCGGCTGTCAATGAGACAGCCACTAGAGGCTGGATTAACCCTATTATAAACATAGCAGTTTCTATGAAACTGCTATGTTTATAGAAAAAAGGGTTAAACCTAGCTGGACCTGGCACTCAAAACCACTTCATTAAGTTGGAGTGGTCTGGGTGCCTATAGTGGTCCTTTAATGTAAGACTTACATCATATATAATAGCCCAAATGAGGGGCCCAAAATTGTGTTGTAGTGGATTGCCAGCAGCGGGCTGTATGTAACGTATGGAGTGAAGGCCTAGTGAGGGCCGCATGTAGAGGTATTGTAGTGGAAGGTTGAAAATGCTAATTTAAGTCTTGAGCTGCCAGGTAGATAATAGGCTTTGTGAGATGTATGGATTATGGCATGAACAAATGTAGGTTAATTGTAGGTTATGGGAGTTGTGATATGGACTGTGAATAGCATATGGACAGTAGTGATGCTCTGGTGTTCAATCTGTTTTTTTTTTTATTTATCAATTTATTATTTTTTATTTTTACACTGAGTGGTGTATTTAAACGTAGCATAACAAGGCAATATATATGCCGAGCAGTAGGAGGGCCAAAATTAGATTGTAGTAATCCCACCAAGGGCCGTATGAAGCTTATGTAGGGAATGCAAAATATAACGTTATGGTTAATATGAAAAATAACCGTGTGTTTGAGAACCTAGTATGGCTGCAGTAAACCACTCTACTGGAAAAATAAGGATTCCACTAAAAAATTCTTAACATTGCAAAGTAAAACAAAAAATATATCAGATAAAAATCTAATAAAAAATCCAGGAATGGTTAACGTGATATACCTTTAAATCTCTTTAGAATAGTGGTAAGACTAGTAATAATTCATTACTTATTTAAAATTTCATAAAAAATATATCATAAAAAGTATATATATTTTTTGCAACAGATCATTCACAGTAATATCCAATAAATAACAAAAAAAAACAAAAAAAAAAAAAGAAGAAAAGGAAATAAATTGTCCAATTGATAACAGTCTTGTAAATAGATACTATGTATCAAATAATAGCAGCAGTCTTTTAAATTGTAAACTGACTCAGTTCACTCCAGTTATAGAAGAACTGGTATATGGATACTGAGTGAGTTAATATACTGTGTGTACAATATTATATTATAAATGGTCCTATTTTATAATAATTGTACCCTTGTAAAAAGTAATAAATAGATATAAAATATCATTGATAGGTCATAGTTGATGGCCCTCAATAAAATATATGTTTAATTCACCATTAAAAACTGAAGTGCTGAAATGGTTAAAAATATTCAATTTTATTTGAAAAAATCAAAATCAACTACAACCAGCACATAGGACAAACCAACCTGGTTTATCTCCGAAAATAACACACCAATCTCAATGTCAGCATGTGGAGACCCCTTCCTCGCCTTCTTTTTTAGGCACTTTTTTAGGGAGGAAAAGATCACGAATTCACATGAAAGAAAAAGAAGAAACAGCAAGGACATTCAAATCACCAGTCCAGCGGAACACAAGGAGAGCAAGAGATCACGAGAGAAAGTGGAGAGAACAAACTCAATCACCATCCCCCAAAAGAAGGCAAAAGCAAAGAAAAGAACAAGACGAAGAAACATTGAGACAACAACATCACTACCACAAGTAGATGCAAACGAAATAAATGTATTCAATCTATCTCAAAAAGAACTAACCAAAGACGAAATGTCTCTACTTCAAAAAGGGTTAAAATTTGCTCCAAGTTCATCGAATTCACAATTTGATATTTTCATTGACCTTCATAAATTCATTAGAAAATTAACTATTAAAAAATTCTTTCTAGATAAAGAATTCCAAACTCCATCCAATTCCAGTTCTTACCAACATACCAATTTACACCCTCAATCTACATTCTATCCAGAACAAGTAAAAACAGATCATATTAGAGTATTTGAAAAAAATATGGAAAAGGATCTTAGAAAACTTAATCTGAGAAAGAATACTAAAGACAATCTAACTAAGAAAGAAAGAATAGCGTTAAAACATTTAATGGAAGATGACGAGATAATAATCAGAGGGGCAGATAAAGGGGGGGGACTAGTAATATTAAACACTAGTGATTATAAAATAGAAAATCAAAGACTACTTCAAGATTCCAACACTTATCAGATTTTAAAAAATAATCCAACAAAAGAGTTCCAAATAGAATTATTACAATTATTGGAAGAAGGTAGAGAGAGAGGTATCCTAACGAAGAAAGAATTTGATTATCTTTATTGTAAATTTCCAAGATTACCTATATTTTATCATGTACCTAAAATACATAAAACCCTTGAAAATCCACCAGGACGCCCAATCATTTCTGGTATAGGCTCTTTGACATCAAATCTATCCGAATATGTGGACCGATTTTTGCAAAAGATAGTTCCTAAACTACGATCCCATTTGAGAGATACTACTCATATTATCAATTTTTTATCTAAATTAGAATGGGACCAACAATATATTTTAGTTACAGCAGATGTCACATCCCTGTATACTGTTATCGAACATTTGCAGGGATGTGAGGCCATTCAATATGCACTCGCCACTTTCTCAGAACTCAAAAATGACCAGATTGAATTTATTGTAAAATGTGTGGCTTTTATTCTTAGTCACAATTTTTTCTGGGCTAATAATAATCATTACCTCCAAATTGAAGGGACTGCCATGGGAACCAGATTTGCGCCAAGTTATGCCAATCTGTTCATGGGAAAATGGGAAGATGAACACATTTGGTCAAACAATCCATTTGGCGCAAGTCTGGTCTCATGGCATAGGTACATAGACGACTGTATTTTTATTTGGAAAGGAGACATTATAACGTTGGAAAATTTTAAACAATATTTGAATTTTAATCCTTATAATCTAAAATTTACTTTTAATCAATCTATGGAAAGATTAGAATTTTTAGATCTTGAAATTTATATTAAAAATAACAAAGTAGAAACTAAAACCTTTAAGAAAACAGTAGCATGCAACAGTTTCATTCCTCATAATAGTTTCCATAAAGAAACCTGGTTAAACAACATCCCGTTCAGCCAGTTTAGAAGAATTAAAAGAAATTGTTCTGAACCAAACATCTGTGTTGAACAAACTGAAAGGATGAAATCACAATTTCAAGCAAAAGGATACTCACAAAATGTTTTAAATCAAGCTTTGACAAAAACAGCACTTTTAACTAGAAAACAAATACTTACAACTAAATTACAGACAAATCCATTGAATTCAGAAATTCCAACATTCATAACAAGATATAATGGTCAAACACATCAAATCAGAAAAATTCTTCAAAAAAATTGGGGTATTCTCAAAGGAGATCCCCAACTTGATCGAATATTAAGTGAAAAACCTAAAATAATTCATTCTAGGGCTCCAAATTTAGGCCTACTATTAGCTCCAACAACTCAACAAGAAAAACCGAATAATAATAACAAAAAAATCACCTCATTCGATATACTTAAAGGTTTTTGGAAGTGTAAAAAATGTCAAGCTTGCAGAAATAATCCGGATCAACCTACAAACATCATAGAATTTGTTCATCCTCAAACAAAAGAAATTTTTAAAATTAAAACATATTTAAACTGTACAACTACTGGCGTAATTTATCTATTGAAATGCCCCTGCGACAAAATCTATATAGGACGCACTAAAAGAGCCCTAAAAACACGAGTAGGAGAACATATCAGAAATATTAAAAATGGACTCCATTCACATAACCTTTCTAAACATTTTGATCTTATACATGACAAAAATCCTAAAGGCTTATATTTTACCGCAATACAAAAAGTTAATATTCCTTGGAGAGGAGGCGATGTAGAAAAAGAACTAGACAAAGCGGAAGCAAAATGGATATTTCAGCTAGACACACTAGAACCTAAAGGTCTAAACATAGATTTTGAATTGAGAGCCTTTTTATAATTTTTTTTTTTTTTTTTTCTCACATACAAACTTATATATAAATCTTGTCCAATTAATGTTAGAATTCAATGACATTTTTAAGATATTCTTAATGTATTTTATTTCAAGTATTCACTATTATATTCAAGCATAATCTTAATTGATTTTAAATGTATAATTATGATATATGCCACTTATGTATGATATCCAAAGTTTAATTTATAATTATTGATATCCTAATGTATATTTATGTATCTTTTTATAATTTAAGGTCCATTGTATAACTTTTGTAATTATTTTTAATAATCACCAGTTTATTTTATGACTCAAGTGCTATAGGATATATGAACAGTCAAATGAAGGGTTAAAAGAGCCACATCAATTACTTAGGCTATTTAAACCCATAAGGAACATCTATTCAGTATCCTCTGATGAAGTGAGACTTTTCTCACGAAACGCGTAAGGACAACTCTGTTTACGACATTCATTGTTTTCTGGCACCTATCGCAAATCAACTTTATTGCCCTGGAACGCAGGAACTGTGACACGCACGCCGCTCACAGAGAGCCTGCTCACCTACTGTCCTAGTGATTACAACTATTACATGTTACACATCAGTAACAAGATTACCTAGTGGAATTTAAATTGCTGCCGAACGAAGGAAGAAAACAAAGATACACACGAGGCTCACGGAGAGCCAGCTCTTCCATTTATTTGACGATCGGACTGCAACAACTGTATACACCAGGTTCCAAAACTGCAACCGGGCAAGAAGTTTGATATCAAAGTGTGAGTGCCTAATATAACTTTTAATTTGATTTTTTCAAATAAAATTGAATATTTTTAACCATTTCAGCACTTCAGTTTTTAATGGTGAATTAAACATATATTTTATTGAGGGCCATCAACTATGACCTATCAATGATATTTTATATCTATTTATTACTTTTTACAAGGGTACAATTATTATAAAATAGGACCATTTATAATATAATATTGTACACACAGTATACTAACTCACTCAGTATCCATATACCAGTTCTTCTATAACTGGAGTGAACTGAGTCAGTTTACAATTTAAAAGACTGCTGCTATTATTTGATACATAGTATCTATTTACAAGACTGTTATCAATTGGACAATTTATTTCCTTTTCTTCTTTTTTTTTTTAATTTTTTTTTTTTTTTGTTATGTAGGGAATGTCTAATGAGGCCTTTGTGTCAAGGTATAGGAGAAGAAGGCCTAGAGAGCTCATTGCGATTCATGAGTAGCAGGAAGGCCACATAAGGGCAGTATGTAAATTAGCGGGTGTATAAAATTATAAGACATGGGTTGATTAATGGTTGTTGAGCTGTGGAGCAGTTGCAATTTTCACATAGTGAAGTCAAATGGCGGACCTGCTTCATATCATTACATGTATATAACCGACTTGACCTGTGAGAGGCCAATAATGGCAGGACTGTTAATTAGAGATGATAATGATGAGACATTTGAGTTACATGGTACCACTGATTGAAGGATGGGTCGATGGATGGTTGGATGGATGGAGCAATCAATGGCAGAATGGATGGATGGTTGGGTGGATGGGTGGGAGTGTGGGTGGATGGAAGTAAGGGCGGGTGGGTGGATGGATGGATAGATGGGTGAGTGGATGGATGAATAGATGGGTGGATGGGCAGTGACATAAATACTAACCACATGTATAGGTCCAAGTTTGAGCCTGACATAAATTTATACCGTCAGTTGCAATACCTAGCCATATATTTACTAAACAATTTAGGCTCAATGAGTGCCTGAATAAGCAGAGAAGCAGACATATAAAATACATATAGGTACTGGCGCTGGAAGAGGCCTGGTGAACATAAGGAACAAATACTGATCTGCTCAAAGCGGACAAGTATAACCAAGGCTTAGTGGGCTGACAATAATAAGCTGCAAATAGGAAAAACTGAATATGGCATAGCATTTATTATACATCAAAATGTAGGGTGACTAAGTGAATTGCATATGATAAAATTGATATGGCCAAATGAGGGCCGAATACAGTTAGTGGAATGCACGAACCTAATTGTGGTATCACTGTGATGCTATGTATGATTGAAGTAGACCAAATTTGCGTTAGTAGTAATATCCGAATGAAAGCCGAATACAGATAGATCTGCAAATTCCACCCTAGTTAGCGAAAGGCCAAATGTGGGGTGAATACATGTTTTATGTCAGTGATAGCGCTGCCGACATGGGCCCGAACTTACAAACTTGGATTTTGTTGTACAAAAGGCGTGAACAGTAAAGCCGCAGCTGGCTTGGGGGCGGCAGTGCCCATGAGCTTCAAGGGAGGTGGCTGTTCTTTACTAGAGTAAGGTAAAATTAGTACTTGCATGGGCCGCACAAGGCCAAGACCAGCTTGTTTGGAGTTAAGGTAGTTTGTGTTGACGACCTTTGAATTAAAAGTAGATTGTTCTGTACTGAACCAGACAGTATCTGCACAGAAGAAGGGGCGGTCTGTCTATTACAGGCCGGGTAACAACCTCCCTCAACTTCAGGCTCCGCCTACATGCTCAGACTTCCTATGTATAATTTTTTTATTTTTTTTACTTATCATCATATATTGGGACTACTTTACGCCATTATCAAATAGCACTATCAAGGTCCCACATCATCATATGTATCTCAACAGAACAAAAAAAAAAAAAAGGAAAAGAGAGAGAAAAAAAAGAAGAATATAGCTCTGCCTTTATTTCTAACATTAATGTTCTATTTTACATTAGTATTTTATTTGCTCATCGTCAGTTTATCATAAAATAGTCTCATTATGGTAGTCCTGCCCAGAACTTTATCCAAGGGTCCCATTTCTTAACATAGTGATCTCTTTTTCCCTGGGTAGTCCAATGAATCTCTTCTAATTCCCTTAATTCCCTCTAATTCCCTTAATTCCACTCTAATAATCCATTGTTTTACAGTCGGGATGCTAGGTTTAAGCCAATACAGCGGGATCAAAGCATTTGCCTCATTCAATAAGAAACTTAACAATATATGTTTATTGTTCTCCTTGAAAGAAGCTGGTCAGCCCAGTAAGTTCTTAGATGAGGATAATTGATCTGACATTGGTAAAATCTTATAGATGACACTCAACATGGATCCAGTAGTTTCCAATAAGTTTACACTCCCACCAGATGTGTTCCATGTTTGCTCCCTTCTCGAGCATTCATCCAATGCAGATACACCATATTTCTTAAGTCGATCTGGGGTATTATACCATCTAGAAATTCTTTTAAAGAAAATCATTTTCCTAGCAGTGCTTACCTGGGCTTTCATTCCCATTTTGAACACAAATGACCAGTCAGTGCCAGTCAGTTGGATGTTCAATCCTAGCATCCATTTCAACTGAAATGAGGGTACTATCTTATCCATAGAACCCTTCTGAATTAGGTTATAGATACTAGACAGATATCGTTTTTTATCTATCCCGGTACCACAGAGTAACTCAAACTCAGTTTTATCTCTTGTATGGTAACACTTTTTGGTTTAAATTTTTTTTTAAATAAACCATACCCATTCTATCTAGAAGTGTTGTCGTATTGTCGCAGCTAGGAAACTCTCTTAATCTAGTGGGTGTACCGTCTATTATTATTATTAAACTTGTTACGGGCGGGTCTGCTTCTCCCGTTAACGTTCCCAGTATTTTGTGGATCATCCCATGGTGGAACTCCAAGTTTGATGCAATTGAAAAAAATACTGATAGTCCCGGAGATAGCTTCCATCTATCTCCAAATCTGTATTATATGATTTATAATTGGGTGATAATAAATTTAATTTACAATTCTGCCATGGTAGGGTCTCCAATTGAACCTTCATAAAATTTTGTTCTAATTTATATCAAGGCTTTTTTTGTGTCTATAGCTGTCCATTTTCTAATTCCCGCACATAGTACCGCAACATAGTATTTATAAATATGTGGGAGGCCAAGGCCTCCTTTCTCAACTGGTAAAGTCAATATATTGTACGCGATACGTGGATGGTTATTATTCCATATAAATGAAAGCAATATAGATCGTACTTTCGCAAAAAGATAGATTGGCAGCGAGATAGGCAATGTCAGGAATAAGTATAGTACCTTAAGGAGTATCATCATTTTTATGATGTTAACTCTCCCTATTAATGAGTAGAAGGGTTGGTTCCAATTTTTTAAATCTTCTTTAATTTTTCTTAATAATTTTCCATAGTTTAGTTTAAATAAATCTTTTAACCCCTTAAGGACCAAACTTCTAGAATAAAAGGGAATCATGACATGTCACACATAATGTGTCCTTAAGGGGTTAAATGAGCCATCAGATGTACTCCTAAGTATATTATACTAGAGTCTGTCCACTTATACCTGTAAAGCTTCTGTATTTTCTCCTTAATTCCTATGCTTATCCCTACTCCCAATATTTCAGATTTATCTGTATTTACCTTAAAATTAGATAGAGTACTGAATTTCTCCAATTCTTCCTGAACAGAAGGAAGTGTATATTGAAGTTCTATAAGCGTGAATAAGACATCATCCGCGAAAGCGGTTACTTTAACCTTTCCTCCCTTATACTTATATCCTTTAATATCTGTATTTCTACGTATAGCTTCTAAAAAAAGGTTCAAATGCTAAGACAAAAAGAAGCGGGGACAACGGGCATCCTTGACTAGTGCCGTTATTAATATTGAAAGGGTTCGAAAGTAGACCATTAATCCGAACCATGGCTGAAGGGCCTTTATACAATATCTGTATCCAATTAAGAAATCTCGGACCAAGCCCCCATGTCTCCAACATTGCAAACAGATAGGACTGATCCACCCTGTCAAAGGCCTTCTCAGCATCAATTGTTAACAAAACTGTAGGGCTTTTATTTATTATAGCTCCATGTAATACATTCAAGATTTTGGTAGTATTGTCTCTGGCTTCACAGCCAGAGACAAAGCCAGCTTGATCAGGATGGATCAGTCCAGGCATAAGGGGCTTCAGTCTATTTGCTAGAAGTTTTGCAAATATTTTTAAGTCAAGATTAATAAGAGAAATCGGTCTATAGCTGCTGCATAATTCTGGATCTTTTCCATCTTTATATATCACAGCAATTACAGCACTCAGCAATGATGGTGGGATGTCAGTAGTTGAAGACAATCCATTGAAGGCCCTGAGAAAGTGTGGGACAAGAATGTTTTGGAATTGTTTAAAGTAGCGTGCCGATAATCCATCTGGCCCAGGGATTTTATTAAGGGGTATGGCCTCAATCGCCGCAGAGAGTTCCTCCGGGGAGAACAATTCCTCCATTTGCGCTGCTGTTTCTTTTGAAATTTGTATTGGTATATTTTTGGATAGATATTGCACTCTATTGTAAGGGGTCTTTTCTGGGGGGTTTAAATTGTAGAGGTCTTTATAATAATTACTAAAAGTATTTGCTATTTCCTCAGTGGTATTACAAATTTTCCCCTGTTTATCTTTGATTTTAGATATATACTTTTTTGCAATTTAGCTTTGAGTGTTTTAGCTAAGATTTCCCACTTTTATCCCCGTATACAATATACAATGTACTTTGAGTCAGCTGGACCGCTCTTTGACCTTCGTAGTTCAATAATGCCCTTAGCTTTGATCTGACTACCATTAAGCGCTTACAATTCTCCTCTGTTGGAGTTTGCTTATGGGTAGACCCTGTTGTCTCTAATGTTTTCAGCATCTTTTCTATTTCCTCAGCATGTTCTTTTTTACATCTAGCTCCCCATTTAATTAGAACCCCCCGGATCACACACTTATGAGCCTCCCATATCCACATATTATTGATATCATCTGTACAATTATCTAAGAAATATTGGGACATTGTTTCTGTTAAATCCTTGATGACCCTTGGGTCATCCAGGAGGGACTCGTTTAGTCTCCAGATGTTTTTACCCCTCATATCGCCTTGCAGCTCAATATCTAGAAAAATGGGGGCATGATCCGACCATGTAATATTCCTTATTTTTGCTCCTTTAACTAAATGTAGATATCTATGGTTTACAAAAAACATATCTAACCTTGAGTAAATATCTGCAGGTGTTGAATAAAAAGAATAGTCCCTCTCCCCCTGATGCAAGATACGCCAACAGTCTATCAATTGATAGGAATGTAATGTTTTTAGCACTGATGACCTATGGTTCATCTGTGTTTCTCTAGTCTTTGAGGAGCTATCTACAGCATAATCCAGCACTATATTACAATCTCCACCAACTATCAAAACTCCTTCCTTAAAATCCTCCAAAGTTACACAAAGTTACTATAGAAGGTTGGTTTGAATTTATGCATAGTGGCAAAGTGAGGGAGGATGTGACTAGTGACAGAGAGAGGGAGGGGTGACTAGTGACAGAGTGAGGGAGGGAAGGGGGTGACTATTGACAGTCACCACCTCCTTCACTCTGTCACTAGTCACCCCCTCCCTCACTCTGTCACTGTGTCACCCCCTTCCTCACTCTGTCACTAGTCACCCTCTCTCTCACTCTGTCACTAGTCACCCCGTCCCTCACTCTGTCACTAGAGTGAGGGGGTGACTAGTGACAGAGTGAGGGGGTGACAGGTGACAGAGTGAGGGAGGGGATGACTGGTGACAGAGTGAGGGAGGGGGTGACTAGTGACAGAAGGAGGGAGGGAGTAGTGACAGAGTGAGGGATGGGGTGACTAGTGACAGTCACCCC
Organism: Pelobates cultripes; assembly: GCA_933207985.1. NCBI lineage: Eukaryota > Metazoa > Chordata > Amphibia > Anura > Pelobatidae > Pelobates > Pelobates cultripes. The sequence continues at coordinate 89,187,038 of OW240920.1, forward strand.
TCTCTCACTCTGTCACTAGTCACCCCCTCTCTCACTCTGTCACCAGTCATCCCTTCCTTCCCTCACTCTGCCACTAGTCATCCCTTCCCTCACTCTGTCACCAGTCACCCCTTCCTTCCTTCACAGTGACAGAGTTAGGGAGGGAGTGACTAGTGACAGAGAGAGGGATGGGGTGACTAGTGACAGAGAGAGGGATGGGGTGACTAGTGACAGAGTGAGGAAGGGGGTGACTAGGGACAGAGGGGGTGATTAGTGACAGAGTGAGTGAGGGGGTGACTAGTGACAGAGTGAGGGAGCGGGTGACACAGTGACAGAGTTAGGGAGGGAGTGACTAGTGACAGAGAGAGGGATGGGGTGACTAGTGACAGTCACCCCCCCCCTCACTCTGTCACCAGTCATCCCCTCACTCTGTCACTAGTCACCCTTTCCCTCCCTCACTTTGCCACTAGTCATCTCTTCCCTCCCTCACTCTGCCACTAGTCACCCATTCCCTCACTTTGCCACTAGTCATCTCTTCCCTCCCTCACTCTGCCACTAGTCACCCATTCCCTCACTCTGTCACTAGTCACCCACTCCCTCACTCAGTCACCCACTCCCTCACTCTGTCACCAGTCACCCCCACTCACTGTGTCTCCCCCTCACTCTGCCACCACTCAACCCCTCCCTCCCTCACTCTGCCACCAGGTACCCCCTCACTCTGCCACCTGTCACAACCTCCCACACTCTTCCACCTGTCACCTTCTCCCTCACACACTCTGTCACATATGCATTCACACAGACACTATATACAAAAAAGCACATGTAGTCATCCAGACATGCACAAGTGTATTCACACAGACTCAAATACAAACATGCATTGATACACAGGTCTTCACAATATACACATCCAAAGGAATGCCGTATTATGAGTTATATTTAACATTTATTTAATGCACATATATTTGGCCTTCAAAGGGCCTGGGATCTAATTTTGCCCGGGGGCCCCAAAGGCTCTCAGTCCACCCCTGTATATATATATATATATATATATATATATATATATATATATATATATATATATATATATATATATATATATATATATATATATATATATATAGATAAATACATATAATTACATAAAAGATTACATAAGTATACACGTAGAATTTAAATACCTATAAATGCAAATATATTAAAATTCTACATGTATATTTAAGTAATCTTTTAACATAATTATGTGATTTGATTAATTAAAATTTGATTGACATGCCTGACAACACAGGGAGAAAGTGCAGAGAATTTAATTTGCAAGCACTATATTTGACCCTGTAACTCTCCAAGACACCATAAAACCTGTACATAAGGGGTACTGTTTTACTCGGGAGACTTCGCTGAACTCAAATATTAGTGTTTCAAACTGGTAAATTGTATTACAACAATGATATTTTAAGTAAAAGTGACATTTTATGCATTTTTTACAAACAAACGGCACTTTTATGGACTATATTATTGCTGTAATATGTTTTACTGTTTTAAAACACTAATATTTGTGTTTAGTGAAGCCTCCCAAGAATAACAGTACCCCCCAATGTACAGGTTTTATGGTGTTTTGGAAAGTTAGAGAGTTTTGACAATGAAATTTGCCAGATTGGTTATGTTGCCTTTGAGACCGTATGGTAGCCCAGGAATGAGAATTACCCCCATGATGGCATACCATTTGCAAAAGTAGACAACCCAAGGTATTGCAAGTGGGGTATGTCCAGTCTTTCTTAGTAGCCACTTAGTCACAAACACTGGCCAAATATTAGTTTTTTGCTTTTTTCCCACAAAAATAAATAAGAACGCTAACTTTGACCAGTGTTTGTGACTAAGTGGCTAGTAAAAAAGACTAAACATACCCCACTTTTTGGCTTGTCTAGTTTTTCAAATGGTATGCCATTATGGGGATAATTCTCATTCCTGGGCTACCACACCGTCTCAAAGGTAACATTACTAATCTGGCAAATTTCTATTTGAAAATGGAACGTTCTATGGTTTACCCTGTAACTTTCCAAAATACCATAAAACCTGTTAATGGGGGGTACTGTTGTACTCGTGCGACATCGCTGATTACAAATATGTGCATTTTTTTGCAGTAAAACCTAACAGTATTATGACATTTACAGCTAAAATGTGAGGCAGAACTACTTTGTTTTTCAAAAAAAATTTAAATTTCTCACAGTTTTTTTAATTTTATTCATAATAAATTATGTTTCATAGCTAAATATTTGATATGAAATGAAAGCCATGTTTCTCCTGAACAAAATGATATATAATAAGTGTGGGTGCATTTAATATGAAAGAAGTGAATAACGGTTGAACAGACATATAGCGCAAATTCCAGTTTTTCTTTACGTTTTGTTTTGATCAGAACGTGTACTATTGACTCAGTCCTGAAGGGGGTTAATTCTTTATTTTTGGGTTGCAGAGTAGTACATATATTACATAGTTACATAGCTGAAAAGAGACTTGTGTCCATCAAGTTCAGCCTTCCTCACATTTGTTTTTTGCTGTTGATCCAAAAGAAGGCAAAAAAAACCAGTTTGAAGCACAATTTTGCAATAAGCTAGGAAACAAATTCCTTCTTGACCCCAGAATGGCAGTCAGATTTATCCTTGGATCAAGCAGTTATTACCCTACATTGAAAGATTATATCCTTGAATATTCTGTTCTTGCAAGTATGCATCTAGTAGCTGTTTGAACATCTGTATGGACTCTGATAAAACCACTTCTTCAGGCAGAGAATTCCACATCCTGATTGTTCTTACAATAAAAAAATACCTTTCCTTTGCCTTAGACAAAAACTTCTTTCTTCCAGTCTAAACGCATGGCCTTGTGTCCTAAGTCCGGTTTGTGAATAGATTTCCACACAATGGTTTGTATTGGCCCCGAATATATTTGTATAATGTTATCATATCCCCTTTCAGGCAACATTTTTCTAAACTAAATAGGTTTAAATTTGTTAACCTTTCTTCATAGCTGATATGTTCCATTCCTTTTATTAATTTTGTAGCCCGCCTCTGCACTTTTTCTAGTGTCATAATATCCTTCTTTAGAACAGGTGCCCAAAATTGCACAGAATATTCAATATGTATACCAGTGATTTTATAAAGAAGCAAAATCATCTTCTCGTCCAGAGAATGAATGCCCTTTTTCATGCATGACAATATCTTACTGGCCTTGGCCACTGCCGATTGACATTGCACATTGTTGCATAGTTTGTTGTCTATAACAATTCCCAAGTCCTTTTTGTGTGTTGTTATCCCTAATTCACTTCCATTAATATATACGTTGCTTGTGTATTCTTTACGCCGAAGTGCATAACTTTGCATTTTTCAAAATTAAATTTCATCTGCCATTTGAGTGCCCAGTCCCCCAGTCTATCTAAATCCCTCTGCAGCAAAGTAATATCTTGCTCACATTGTATTATTTTACAGAGTTTTGTGTCATCTGCAAACACTGAACCATGACTTTCAATGCTGTCTTCAAGATCATTTATAAACATGTTAAATAGAAGGGGTCCGAGAACAGACCCCTTAGGGACACCACTTGCCACCTCTGTCCAGCTTGAAAATTTACCATTAATGACAACTTTGTTTTTAAGCCAATGTCCTACCCAAGAACAAGCATTTTCATCTAGACCAATTTCCTTGAGTTTGAACACTAATCTATTGTGTGGAACTGTATCAAATGCCTTGGCAAAATCCAAATAGATCACATTGTACAAAGGTTCAGCATGTCAATAACAGTGTTACTTCTCTCAAGAATCAGCATCTTATCAAACCATGTTCAACGCTAAATAAAGCGATCTCTGAGATACTTATAAGGATCTGAACCTCCTAAGGCTTTTCGTTATCAACCCCGTCAGATTTTTTTATTATAATATATATAAAAAAGGAAAATGTTTTGTTAATGTAGTCATATAAAGCTTCATAGGCGTACGCAGCCTATTGCATTAGGGTGTGCACCCTAAAGCACAAGCACCCGCCGCGTATATGTATGTATGTATGTGTATGTGTGTGTGTGTGTGTGTGTGTATATATATATATATATATATATATATATATATATATATATATATATATATATATATACACTGCTGTGTGTGTGCTGTGTGAGGGTGCTGGTAGTGTGCTATGTGGGTGTTTGTGTGTGTGCGCTTGTGAAGGTGCTGTTAATGTACTGTGTGTGAGGGTGTTGTTTGTGTGTGAGGGTACTGGTTGTGTGCTGTGTGTGTGTGTGTGTGTTTGTTAGGGTCCTGTTAGTGTGCTGTGTGTGTGTGAGGGTGCTGTTAGTGTGCTGTTTGTGTGCTGTATGTGTGTGGGTGCCGTATGTGTGTGGGTGCCTTATGTGTGTGTGGGTGCTGTGTGGGTGGGTGCTGTGTGTTCTGTTTATGTGGTGTATGTGTGAGGATGGTGTGTGTGTGTGTGGATGATGTTTGTTTGATGTGTGTGGGTGCTGTGTGTGTGTGGGTGCTGTATGTGTGTGTGTGTATGTGTGTGTGTGTATGTTGTGCTGTGTGTGTATGTGTGCTGTATGTGTGTGCTGTTTGTGTGCTGTATGTGTGTGCTGTTTGTGTGCTGTATGTGTGTGTGTGCTGTATTGTTGTGTGTGCTGTTTAGGTGATTTGTGGGGGTGGAGGTGAGGGCAGATTAGTTAATAAATATCCTCCCTCCCTTCTTACCTTATGTTGGGAGGGGGGACCATGCTGCTGTCTTCCCTGGTGGTCAAGTGGAGGTGGGGGCAGATTGCTTAATATCCCCCTCCCTTGTTACCTTATGCCAGGGAGGGGGGATCCTTTCTGCCTTTCCTGGTAGTCCTAGTGGTGAGAGTGAACTCTAGCCTGCGGGGCTAGAGTTCACTCTCGCGAGATCTGAGTGTTGCCGCGGTAACCGCGGCAATGCTCAGATCTCGCGAGAGGAACCAGGCGGAGCTGCTGGCAAGAGCTCCCCGGGTCCTCTTCTGCCTCCCTCCCTGCCTGTGGGTCGGTGGGGAGGGAGGCTGAGAGCAGAGCCGGCATTAAGATAGCGCCGGCTCTGCATGAGCCGACAGGGGGGATCCTGAGATCTCCCCTGCCGGTCTCAATACATAGGCACACCCCGTAAAGCTCCCAAATCATTTAAAATCATTATTAGGATAAGCATTGCTGGGTTAGATAAAGATCCCAACTATTTTAAATAAAGAATTTTGAAAAACCATAGCTTTATGTCCCTATGGAGATATCTTGAGATAGAAGGCCTTGTGAGGGAGTCTGCAGTGAATAAACAATAGACAGAACCAGAAGAAAGAAGGAGAAAAGAGGAGATGGAGAAGAATAAAGAGAAGATGGTCGCCGATAGTTAAGTCTTCTGATATGTCACACCCATTAAAAGAGTAGGCAGGGCGGGAGCAGGGGGAGGGGGCGGGGGCAGATGGAAGGGAGCTCCTGCAGTGCAGTCGCATTAATTCTAAATGAGTAACACTTTAGTCAGTCAACAAACTCACTTTTAGTCCAGGGTTCCCAAATCTTTTCGAACTTATGTATAGAGTTCTCACCTGTGCTGTCAATTTATCCATAATGTAGTTGTCTTTTATTTTGTCCATTACAGTTGAGATAGAGAAATAGTGGGCTTGGGCCAGTCCTGGGACATGGCTCATGTAGCTGCTAAGGTGATTTTATGAAGAAGCTTTTGTTACGTCCTAGTATATCCGTCTAGTGTTCTATTTACCAGGCATTCCCACGGGTTCATGGTGGGTGTGCAGTCGAAAATCTGTGCTAGCATATCTCCTACTTTGTCCCCAAAGGTTTGAATCTGAGGGCAATCCCACCACATATGAAGATACATGCCTCGGAGGCCACAGCCTCACCAACACAAGTCTGTTGGGGTTTGTTTCATACAATATGGTTTCAATGGTTTGGTATACCAGCGAAACATGGTTTTAAAGCACTGCTCCTGTAATGTGACACATATGGAGGATGTGGCATTTAGTTCCCATATATCCTGCCATTCAATACCTTCTAATTCTTCCCCTAAATCAATTTCCCAATGTGAGATGTAAGACATTTGTCCCCACTCTGTTGTTTCTGAGCAGAGGTGCGCATATAGAAGAGTAATTAGACCTGTCTGCGTTGTTTCACTCAGACACCTCTCATAAAAGGACATTGTAGTGTGGGCCACCTCCCTGATTCACTTTTTTTGTGGCAAAGGCTTTAATCTGGAGATATCTGAAGAAATTTGCTGGTTTGAGAGCTACTCGGGCCTTTAGTAAATCAAAGAAAAGCTATTTCCCTGTTCGAAAAGCTGGCAAAATCTCTGAAGGCCTGCAGTTAAGTTTTACAATTTGAATCTGTGAGCCGACAAGTCCCATTTTCTGAGGGAATTAAGTATGGCTGGGCATGCCACATTGTGATTTGGGAGAGTTGAGCTGCCAGGTCCGCCTTTCCCCTTACTTTTTAACATGGTATAGTCTAGACTTGCGCATTTGGTTTCAAAGGATTTGCGATTTGTCAGAATTTTGGGCAGTCAGTGATTTGTTCAAATTCTGAAACTCTGAAGAGTCACTTGGGCGTATCATGAAACAAACAAAACAGGCAATGATCAAGCCATTTTGTTGATTTTGTCATTCATAGTGTCTGAAAAGAGGAAGAGTGGAGCAGAAGGTGGGATATACAAAACTGGAGAGAGAGAGAAGCTCCCACCAAATTTGTAGTGGTTGTGGGGTAATACAGGGCCTAACCCAGAGAAAAGAGATAATAGATAGGGCTTGAAACAGGTCTGCAAAGAGGCACACCCGATTTCAGTCCTTTTACCCTAATGGAAATTACTGGGTAAAGGTAATTGGCATACAGTGCTTAATATACATATGCACAAAAAATAATAAAAAACTTTATTGTCCAATACTGGGTAAACACATCTAAATATCCCAGACACCAAAAAAGTGAAATAATAATAATGAAAAAAAGATGATAGTAAGTATAAAAATAGGACCAACTGCTGGGGCTGATGTGTACTAATTACGAAATAGTTAGATAGTGATACTGATTAAGTGGAAACAGTAAATGAATGGGAGATATACAGTGTGTACATAGGTAGTGTGATAACTTGAAGGTAGAGAGGCCTTTAACATTTAACCCCAGGGGAAGTACGTGTTGTATGTGTGGTGTGCAACACAAAGCTAGGTTTAGTTATGGGCCCCTGGGGTGGAGCATTTGGAGAGCAGGGTGGGCCAATGCTCCACTATGCAGTTTATACACAACTGTGAAAAATAAGGTCCAGGCCAGAGTTTTTTTGGATCTGTCTCCAACCCACTGCTCAGCTGCAGATACTAAACCCCTCCCTGCTATGCAGGTAAAGGGGGGGAATTGCTGGCTTCCTCCCTGGACACAGGTTGGAGAGAGGCTGTTCTCTCCAGTGAGAGAGTCAAGGAGACTGAGCGCTGAGAGTGCAAAAGGAAAGCAGTCAAGGCTGGCTTGGAGCTCTAGAAGGCATGGCTGTGATGGCTTCTAAGGGCACACAAGTCAAACGTTTGTTGATTGGCTGCCCTGCAGCCTTTCAAAACGAGTCATTAAATCGCTGAACACCGAACTCCAACCCGAACATACAGTGCTATGTCCATGTTCGGGTCCGGGGTCCAAAAAACTTAATGTTCGGTACGAACCCTAACTTTTCAGTTCGGGTTCGCTCAACTCTACCCAAAACCCTAGGCTAAAAGCAGCTACAGAGTGGTTTAAATTTAAAAACCCACAAAGTGTGGAGTCTACCCCAACGCGTTTCGTATCTACAATGCGCCTTTATCAAGAGTTCGGTGTAGACAGAAAGTGCCGGCTCTTATAACAGGATGTGTACGTCCCTTCGTTTAATGACGCTTGTATTGGTAAACCAATTGTATCTTGTTGGGGGTGGGGTATCCTTGTAATTGGCATGTACAGTTCAGTGTGGGGTGGAGATGTTACATTAACTCCTTCATCCCCAGAATG